>OU898281.1:78067222-78075442 GCA_918026665.1 Diabrotica balteata | reverse complement strand
TACTTATTATCCTATATAGATGATAAAACATTAAGAAGTATATCAATATTGGTGAAGGTGGTTATTTTTGTTAGATAAAACAATCATTCTTTATTTTTTTTTTGCATGAGCACTCTACCCATTCGAACACAAATATCTACATATTTTACCACTTTACCATATTTGTTTCGAGATAACCTTCTATCCAGATATCATATGTAGTACACAAATGAAACCAAAAAAATAAATAATAAAAAAAGCTGCATAAAAGGTTGCATAGAACAATAGAGATGAAATAAAAGCAACTCTTATTTAATCGGATTCTTACACAAAAATACATATACAAATACAAATAAAATACATTACGAAATATCCGCAAATAAAAAACATCTAATTCAGCAGTGAAATAATATAATTATTATAAATAAAAAAAAATAACATTTTTAAAATTACAGAGAATATTAAATTTTCTATGAAAGTGAAAATGCCATTAAATAATAAACTTAAGTCCTTTTGTACCTATATCTATCTATCTATACAGCCCTAAACATCCATTCTTAGATATAGGCCTCCTCCTCCTTCTTCCATGCCTCTCTATCTTGGGGCAATTTGCATCCATTTTGTACCTATATACCTTTTTTATAAAGAAGTATGTGCCTACTAACAGCAAGTAAAGTTAGTAGGACACATTATCTGCCACACACTGTTAATACACATATTCGTCTACATTTTCAATCGTCTTATCGTCAAGAATGATATATACTTTTTCAGCTAACATGACCTTAGTTTTCTCAATATGTTAGTCGTACTATCTCTAAGTCTGCTGTAACTAACATTTCTTGTAACTTCTGTGCTCAAGTACTAATTAGTACAATTTTATCTGACAATCACAAGTAATTTAAGTACCGTCTATCGATGTTAATACCTTTTTTTTTGTTCCAATTCTCGTATTTCACAGATTTCACAGATTTTAACTTTAAAAAATGTTTTCCAAGTGCTTTTTATATCGGGGATCTATTCTGCCGTTATTTAATGTATGAACTACCCATTGCCCATTGTTTTATGGAATCGTAAGCTTTATTAAAAAATGTCAGCTTAAGTGAAATTTTTGCATTTTTCCGAGTGTGTGATGATCATTTGTACTGTATCCTTTGTGAAATCCCTTTTTGGTATAAATCTAATTAGTTGTAACCTTTGTTAATAATTTACATGGGTGTGTTAAAAGACTAATTGGTCGGTTCGTGTTTATTCGACCTCTTGTCTTGTGTCTTGTGCCATGACTATGAATTCGTTAGGCATCTGCTAAGGATTCTTATTGATTCTAGAGTTGTTATCCACCTGTTTTGACCATCTCTGTTCTTATTCCGTCTTGCACGGGTGATTTTTATTGGTCATACGATTAATAGAGTAAAAAAAATCGTTCAGTAAAAGGTTGATGCGATGGTCGTTGCGCGCGCACATGTGTGTGCTGTGTTTAAAATGACATTGGTTTAGAATAGTAAAGGCAAATGAAAATTCTGAAAAACCTGTGCCTAAAAAATTATTTTTGGTATCACTCCAATAGGTTGATTTAATAAATGTTATTAAATCCAAATATTTAAAAGTTTTTCCAGCAATAAAGCTAAAGTATAAGAGGGTGAAAGTAAGATTTTTTATTGACATAATGAAACGACATTCATCTGTATTGTATTTAAAAGGACAATGGTTTAGAATAGCAAAAATGTATTAGGCAGATGAAGTTTCTGAATACCCTGTTTCTAAATAAGTTCTTAAAGATTATTGTTAACATTCGAACTGCTTGTTTGATTGGTGGTGTATGACGGAAATTGTACGTCTATATTGAGCAGTGTACGAGATATATGTGCCTGAGAGAACTGTGTCAACCAGTATTCATTAAAGGTCAATGTACGCCTTTGCAATGCAGCAGACGTTAAGTGGAATCGCAGGGGTAGCATCTATGTGTTCGTTAGTTCTCTGTCTATATTAATATTCGTTTAAAATCAACTAGTGGGGTCATCTCGTTAAATATCCAACAGCTAGAGACTGATATTTCTTTAAGTTGTCCATTTCTAAGATCCTGTACCGTGGTTTACCTCTATATATCAATTTAATATTGCCAGGTCAATGATAGTTTTCATTTATTTGTACTATTAATAACTTTCTTTTATAATAGATAATTTTTATTAAAAAAATATAAATGAGTTGTTACTGCACTGATTTATTTCGCGAATCAAAGCTGCTAACATTTTTTCTATCTCAATATAATTTATCTTGTCACTTATTTTGTCAGCAATCAGAACGAGGAGTATCTATATTTTAAATTCCTAGCGCTAACCGCATTTTATCTTATTATACTCTTTTGAACGCATAACATTATTCGCCCGTGGTGTAGTGAGTAGTACGAAGGTATAGTAAATATTTGATCCGGGTTCGAATCCTACCTCGGAAAACTTTTTCTTTAATTTAAAAATTTAATAATTAATTATAAATAATATTGTGAGAATAAATAGTTAATAGAAAATAAAATATTAAAGTTAAAATAGAATTAAAAATAAGATTACAAGTAGACGCAATAACGTCATTGTTTATGGTTTCGGTCACGACTAAAGGTTCGGAACCATGCTAAGTTACGCGTTGGTCGGTAATGCAGATCCAATGCTTACCGACATGTCTGGTCTATGTCGACGCATGCGCAGTGTGTCTGTCTGGTTTGAGTGTCCCACCCTCTACTAGACATCGACTTCATAGAAGAAGTCGAAAGACAAAGAGAAAGACGGGAAAACCCAAACGATAATTATCCCTCCAACCAACACGGAGGAGATAAATGAGTAATCAAGAACAGCTCACCAAAAAGGCTCCCGGTCCAGACCAAATTACGAACAGAGCTCTAAAGTATCTACCAGCAAAAGCCATTGTTTATCTAACAAACATCATTAACGCAATGCTAAGGTTCAAAAAATTCCCCAAATAGATGGAAAGAGGCCCATGTCATAATGTTACCGAAGCCCGGAAAAGACAGCACATTCCCACAAAATTACAGGCCGATAAGCTTACTACCAGCAATCAGCAAAATAGTAGAAAGAGTGATACTCAGCAGACTCCAAGCTGAAACAGACAGACTAAACTCATACCAGAAGCCCAATTTGGCTTCAGATCAGAACACTTAGCGAGCTACAAGTACTCAGACTAACAGAGTACATAGCAGCAGGATTTAATGACAGACAGTATACAGGAGCTGCATTCCTGGACGTAAGTAAAGCTTTCGACAGAGTCTGGCACAAGGGACTATTATACACAATGAGAGATTACGGTACAGCGGTAAGCAATGACAAGGCTGATCTCTTCTTACTTGAGCAACCGCAGTTTCAGAGTCCGGATAGGACAAGTCCTATCCGAACTCGGGAACGCCGGAAGCTGGGAGTACCACAGGGAGCGGTACTGTCACCTCTGCTGTACACGATATACACAGCAGACATACCTAGAAACCACCAGGTACATTATTAAGTCTCTATGCTGACGACACAGCGATAGCGGCCAAACACCGAAATGTAGACATAGCAGTCACCAATCTACAGACAGCGTTAGACGACATTGAAGAATGGAGTCTAAAGTGGAAAATTAAAATCAATTCAGACAAGACACAAGCTGTACTCTTCCAAAGAGGCGAGAACAACCAGAAGAACAGGTCACAGTGCAAGAAAACCCCATGAGTGGAAAAGCGAAGCGAAATACATCGGAGTAATAATGGACAAAGGACTAACTTTCAATAAACACGTAGAAGCCACAGTACAAAAAGCCAACATGGCAAGGGCCGACTAAGAGGCCTAGCGGGAAGGAAAAGCAAATTACGTATAAAAACCAAATAAGGCTAATAAACAGTATAGTCCTTCCTATACTGACATACGCATCACTTGCATGGGGACATATATGCAAACATCAACGAAAAAGAAAATACAGGCACAACATAACAAAAGCTAAGAGAAGCGGTAAACGTACCAAGATACGTAGCTGAAAGATTCCTTTTCAGAGAGTTACAGCAAATCAGAGTGACTGACACAATGAAAGAAAAAGCTAGGATAAAATTCGCAGAAGACTAGAGAACACCCCAGTCACATCCTACGAGAGATAATGAGGTATGACGCTTTCCACAGATGGAAGCACAAAAGACCAAAACAACAAATATTAGACTAACGCAAAACCAGAGGGAAAAATAAAAAACCCCCAATAGGGACAAAATATTACAAAAAGCCCAGAGTGAGAAGAAAATCTAATCAAAACACACACACACATAAAGAAGACAGTTCGTAGCTCAAATCACCCAGAATATCGCAAATCGCCTCATTCACAGTGGGCCTGTTGCTCACACTAGGATGCAGTCTACATTGTGGTAATGTTATAATATTTAAATATTTTCTTTATTATAGTGTAGACTATGTACTAATTATGACTTTTCTTTTCACAGGTGACCTACAAAAAAAATCATAAAAAACACAAAAAACGGCTTCGGCCACCAAAAAAATTAAAAAACCACTAACAAAAACGGCTTCGGCCACCAAAAAAACTAACAAAAACCCCAAAACCCGGGTACGTAGGGCCCAACCCCCTTGAGCACCAAGTCGCCGAACTGAGCGGGACTCAGAGCGGAGACTTGAGGCCCAAGTAAGCAATTTTAGTTCGCGGATAAGCTACATTAAGATAAACAGGAATAAAGCGGAGATGCGCTGTCTGAGTTTTCACATACGGTTAGGAAACCATGTTGGGGTTCAATTACCCAGGACCTCCACATGAAGAGCACTTGGCTGATTGTTATGCCTCTATAGCGAATCAGATTGCTATAGGGGGGAAAGGGATGGTCTAGAGCATTGGAGCACGGTGGGGTGATTCCTGTTTTTAAACACAAATTAAAACACCTTGCTCCAATGAATTGTTACACCCGATCGTACTACCTGGGTGAACATGTCTCATAGGTGGGTTCAATCAAATTGCTTGCTTGCTTGCAGAAGGCCTATTCGGTTCTGAGTCTGAACTAGCTAAGACCTCTGGTTGGGGACATACCCATTTATGTTAAATCACTAGTTCTTTTACTCGAAACCTTGGTTGAGAATTAGACTTTCTCAACCGCTCCTTGTTCCAGCTGAGTATTATCTCAATATTTCTCTTAGAATATTGTTTTCTTGGTATCTTATTTATATATTGTTTCTTTCAGGTATTATTTTATCCATTTCACTGTTGATATTTTACCTTTGCTTATTTTATATGTACCCATATTTTACTTATTGCTGTGCACTTGGAATTTACCTATTATTTGCTACTTAACTAACGTATACCTATATATATATATATATTATATATATATATATATATATATATATATTATATATATATATTATATATATATATATTATTGATCTGAATTTACTTGTTATTTGACACATTTTACCTGTACATTTATATGCTTGTTTCCTCTGTCGCAACGCTGTTGCTCCAGGGCATTTTAATACTAATTATATCTCTTTTCCCAGCATTTCGTATTTTCTACTTTAACCTTTCTCTTACAGCTTATTTTACTGATCGTATTTCTAGTTGTTATTCTATTTACGTATCTAAATATAAATATATATTTGTGTGTATATTATTTGCTATTCCTACAGTTCTTAATATCACTTTTCTTCACTCTTCTACTTGCATACCAATTATACCTATTTTGCACATACCCTTGTTTTTACCTTTGTTGTAGGCACCTCGGAGGTCCTCCACGTGGCGAGTCGCGTCAGTTTCGTATTTCTGCTTTGCCCTAGTGGCATAGCTACAACACACACTCTCTAAAGCTTGACCAGTGAGTTGTCAACCTGTTTCATACGTTTACTAAGACGGTTCCGAATTATTTTCGAAATACAAACTTAGTTACAACGTACTATAAGCAGGCAACTCGGAACAAGCAAGAAGTGTGTTTTTCAGCATAACTACGGTCACACACGTCATCTAGAGAAACCTCGAGGCACGTCTTGCAGAAGGGAAGAAAGTGACGAACTGACGCCGATGAGCAAAACTCTTTAAAAATAAATAAAATACTCCGAGTTTTCTTTATTCTTTTTCTGTGTTTCCTTTGTCTTCTGACTATTGTTTCAGCCATATGGAATCACAGCGCATACTCCGATCGTCTGCCTTAGCGGACAGAGCGACTGAGGGCGATCCACAGCCTTCCGTGGAACCGACTCAGCGACATGGCGCCCAACTCACGGGGATAACAGATCCTCAACCCACTCCGACAGAGCTGCCGACGCTTTTAGCAGCCCTAATGCAAGCCGTAACAGCGCTAACGCTAGCGCAATCAGCGAAGACCGAACCAGCAACCTTTCCTCCGACACCGACACCACCCTCTACAAAATGGAGACCAACCCTATCAAGATTCTCAGGCGGAGAAACCGAAAGCCCGGAAGAATTTCAAGAAATAGCCACAGAACACCTACAGAATATAGGCCTAGACGAAAGACACTGGACAGCCTACATTTTAGAAGAAGGACTAGCCGGCGACGCGGCCACGTGGGCCGAAGACAATGCCAATCCAAAGCTTGACCACGGTACGTTCTTTAGTCGTCTTATTGATCACTTTAGTCATTCTTCTCAGATAACAAAGTTACTTGCCAAACTCTACGGCCAGTGGCAAAGAAAAGAATCCGCAGCAGCCTTTATCACAAACAAGATGGCCCTTTTCCGAAGGGTAGCCCCTGAAGTGTCGGAGGAGAAGAGATGCCGCATCATTGTGGACCAACTCAAGCCCGAGATCAGAAAGCACATGAGAATAGCAACCCCGAGGACCGAGGAAGAACTTCGGAGAGCCGCAGAAGACCGTCTAACCGCCGCCGCTTCCAGTCCCTCGAGTCAACCCAACAACTCGACCCAACCACGCAGTCAGCAACCCCCTAGAACCTCCGAGACAATCGACGATTGGCGGCAACCGAGGACCAAACAACAGCCGTCAGCAGAGTCGTCCCGTTCCTAGACCTCGAGCCCAGGACCAGGGAAACGACAACCGGGGCACACTCAACTAAGGACCTCAGCTCAGTGCTCAGCCGTAGTAGTGCCCCAGCTGAACCCGATGGAACATCAATCTACCTCATATCTACCCAAGATTTCCGCAGAAGTCAACACCCAGAGGATCAAAGCACTAGTCGACACTGGTGCATCCGGCAATTTCGTCAGCAAAGACCTGATCCAAGGTGAAAAGATACGAGGCAGCCCATCCACAGTCCGGCTGGCGTGCGAAGGCCACACGTCCCGCAGTCTAGGGACAACCGAAGTCAACATCCGATTTTCAAACAGCTTCCAATCCAAGGTAAAATGCATTGTAGTTGAGCAACTCCACCACGACATAGTATTGGGCATGCCGTGGCTCAAACAAGAGGAAGTCCTGGTAGACATACCACGCAAATGTCTGCACGCTGGAATCCAGAGCCGCCGAACACTATACTGGGAAGCTCCGAAGATAACTACAAGCAACACCTCGACACAGAAGCTACAACCGGATCAAGCTCCGGAATTCGCCTTCCACATCATCGAAAAGACGATCCACGACTACAGCGACGTCTTCGATGATAGAATCCGCCAGCCGACAACGAAAGCCGTGACCATGCGGATCGACCTGACCGACGACAGACCAGTCAACGTCAGACCATACAAGTACTCCCAAGAGAAAAAGCGGATAATGTTTCAAGAGATCAAGAAATGTTATCCGCTGGAGTGATCCGACCCAGCAAAAGCCCTACAACAGCCCCGTCGTCATCGTGACCAAGAAGGATGGTACACCGAGATTCTGTGTTGATTACAGAAAAATCAACAGCATCACCGTGGACGAAGTTTCGAATATGCCACCAATCCATGATAGCATCAAAGAACTTGGGACAGCAACAATCTTCTCAACCTCGACTTGAAAGCGGGTTTTGGCAAATACCGCTCGCCGAAGATTCCAAGTCAAGACAGCTTTCAGCCTGCCGATGGTTCAGCATTCGAATTCACGGTGATGCCCTTCGGATTGAAGAACGGTCCCGCCGCTTCAGAAGTTGGTCACGACAGTCCTTGCCGGATACATTGATGTCTTCGTGAAGGTGTATATGGACGACATCATCATCTTCTCGAACGATTGGGATGAGCATCAACGACATCTTCAATTGGTCTTGGAACGTCTACGAACTCATGGCCTATGGGTTTCCTTGAAGAAATGCAAGTTTGCAGCGAACGAAC
>OU898281.1:78042222-78062222 GCA_918026665.1 Diabrotica balteata | reverse complement strand
CATTTACCCCGACGTGACAATTTGTGACGTACATGATATTCGCGTCTTAACATTTCAATTTGAGTTCTTCCTCTATTAACGGTAATATTATATAAAGGACCATTTGTAAGTATTTTGAATAGCTGACAAAATAAAGATATTGCTGACAGTTTTTGTGTTAATTGGAGATTTTGGCAAATTTAAGCAAGGCAACAACTTAGGCTTGTCTGTACAATTTGGGTTATCTTCGGTATTAAAAGAATGATTATGATCTAGAAGCTGAAGTGCGTATGTAGATTCTAATCATTCTTTTAATGACGAATTTAACATTCTTCACATTCAAAATAAAGGCCTTAAGCTATATTTGTTAGAATCTATGGAAATCAACAAATTTAAAAACACAGATATAATTCTGAATAACCAACTTGAGACAAACAGTTTTCCCCTCCTCAACCTATTTCATTAAAGACTATAAAGTGTAAACGCATGCCAAAAATAGATCACTTGAGAAAAGCAATCAGCCGAAACTGCTGTAGTGATAAGAGTTTAAAATAAATTTTGTGGAAGTTTTAAAATAAAGTTTTCAGTGTTTTATTGTTACATAAAATAAATTTCCATCAAGTAACGGTCGAATCCATCAATTATTTAAAGTTACAGTGTTAAAATAAGTATAAAAAATCTTCTTTATCAAAAAAGTAGAAAAAGATAATATTTATGCTTTTATTTTTTTAAATCTTTTCTACTTTTTTTTTTTTTTACATCTTTAAAGAGAAGAAGGAAAATCTGCATACAGACACCTGTGACTCACACAGGTAGTGTTGGGTTCCTAATACCCTAGCGAAGTTGTGCAGGGGCGAGGTGCCCAAGGAATTTAAACCTTGACACCTCGCCGTCACCATCCGAGACGGTCGGCGTCAACTAAAAACCTCTCCTCTGTCACACCAGACATCAGGATGGAAGGGCCAGTTAAGGCATACATCACTCCGATGCCCTGCTATCACCCGATTCCATTCTTTCTCCGACACATTCATCCAGGAAACCACACCCACACGAACCACCAAGGACTTTCAACCTCTACCTTAGCGAGGCTGCCATCTCTCTCGCGTCGTCTGTCTCTTATTTACTCTTAATTCGGCCTGCGACAGTCCGAACCCTACCAAGGTGCTACTCGCTTGTCTTAAAATTCTGTTGCGAGTTCCCTCTCTTCTCGTTCTTTTGAGGAGAGCAGCTCCTGACAAATTTGTGGATCCGTGTCCACACCACTTATCACTCATCATTTTCTCCACCATTTCTCTCACGGAATCAAACATTCTGCAGTTACACTCTCTTACAAACTTCTCTTTTCATCCGCCCAACGCTCACACTCCAACATCGTGTGTGTCACAGTGTCCGAGAAACCACAGTAAAGGCACTGATCGGACTGAGCCCTCCTAAACCTGAAAAGGTAGCTGCGGAAGCAGCCATGGCCTGTGAGCATTTGCGTTAGATAGTAATCCAGCTGCCTATGCCCACAGTCCACCCAGCTTCGAAGGTTCGGGATTAGTGACTTCGTCCACTCCGCCACATCACGTGTTGCCTCCCACTCTTGTTGCCACTGTCCGATTGAAACTAATCTCTCGGCCAGTCTTATCTCATTCATTTCTCGCTCTCCGATGTTCCGCCCCTACGACTGTAAATCCTTGCCCTTTCACTGCAGCACATGTAAAGGAACACAGCCGGTGATAACACACAGAGCGGCAGCTGACACAGTCCTGTAGGCACATGCTACCCGCAGCAGACTGGTTCTGTCCACGCGTACCATGAGCCTCTTGTAAGTTGGTATTTCTACCGCGTCACTCCAGACTGGGGCCGCGTAGAGGACGACAGATTGCACAACACCGTGGAGCACCTTCTCCTTTCGGATTTGGGACCACCGATATTAGGCATTATCCTCCCAGCGCAGCCATTCTCTGAACAGCTCTGCGGGTCACCCCCTCAAATGTTCCCCCAGCTCCCACTCTGGTGGAGAGTAACTCCCAAATACTTAACGTACTTTTTGGGCGTCACTCTCACTCCGCGCACTCAAATTCCACCCTATCTCTCTTTCTGTAGCCTCTGAGTACTACAGCCTCCGTCTTATCCTCCGCGAGAGAAAGATCATGCTCACTCATCCAATCCTCAACTAGAACACACGCACGCGTAATCCGAAGCAAGAGTTCCTCCCTGTCCGTGCAGCCACCAGCATAGCAAGGTCGTCCGCGAATGCAAAGGGGGTACACCTCCCATATTCGCAATTTAAGACCCCGTCATATGCCAGGTTCCACAGCGTCGGACCGGACGGAGCCCTGCGGGACCCCAGCGTTACATCCACCAGCACACCATTTTCCACCACAATCTTTCTCTCGGAAAGATAATCAGCGACCACATTCCTCAGATACCCAGGACAGTTCCTTGCTTCCAAAGAGCTCATTACGTGACCCACTGCAATGTATTAAAAGCATTTCGGACGTCAAAGAGAACTAGGATGACCATCGATGATCACCCCCAATTCCCGTGCCGCCGGAGCACATCGGTCACCGCATCCACTGTACTTTTACCCTTGCAGAAACCATATTGTCTCGGAGACAGGCCTCAGACATCACAATCACCTCCTCGATACGCGAACGTAACATTCTCTCATATAGCTTTCCGATACAAGGAAGAAGGCAAATAGGACGATATTTTCCTGCCTTGAATTTAGGCAGGAGCACGAGCCTCGAGATTTTCCAGGGATCCGGAAAAGACTGCGCGACAAGAAGAGCATTCATGTGTTTCAGCAGCCACATGGGCTCCAAACGGCCAAGATGTATAACCGCCTCGGATGGGACACCATCCAGACCGGGAGCCCTACCAGACTTAAGGGAACTCACCGCCACAGCCAGTTCATCCAAAGTAAAGGGAATCCCACACTCAGCCTCGACGTCTCTCCGCACACCATGCCACGGTCCTTGTGGAAACAGTTCGGTGACTATGTCCAGCTTCTGGTCCAATGGCATGCCATACGGAGCACAGGCGTCGAAATGCTTCATTGTAATCTTATACCCTTCACCCCAGATGTCCTCGTCCAGCTTGTCACACAGTAGCCTCCAGTGTCTCTTCTTCTCGGCTCGGATCCTCCTATTCAACTCCTTCTTCTTCGCACGGTAAGACGTATCCACACGTTCCACCTCTTCACGCTCCGACGTAATCTCGCCCTTGTCAAGTGCCGGCGAAGGGCCACGCACTCTCTTCTCAGTTGCTCTATCTCGACACACACCAGTAAGGCATTCTACCCGTACGCTCAGTCCAATTTTACTCATATGCATCGCGGCTTTCATAACCTGCTCGAGGCCTTTCACCGAAGGTGTAAGACGTCGGGCCTCATGTACCTCCCATCTAATACTCTCATCATATACACTCCAATCTACCTGATATCTTCGGCATCCCGACTGGCAAGGTTTGGGTCTACCCCAACGTCCTCCGTCTTGCCAATCGAAAAGCGATAAATTGGTGCTCCGTGCCGGTATACTCCGCCAGTACTGCCCAGTCCTTGACACATCGGGCGGTTCCCTGCGTAGCGAGGGTGACGTCGATGTACGATCTGCAATCGCCTCTCACAAAAGTTGGCTCCAAACCTGTGTTTTAAAACCACTAGATCTAGTGCCCCGATCCATTCCATTAACATTTGACCCGAGTGTCAGTGATCGGCGAGCCCATCCAGCAGATTTTGCATTGAAGTCGCCGAGCACCACACACTCGTTGCCCAGTCGCCTCACCTCTTCCATAATTGCATTTAACCTATTCTCATACTCACCTACCACTATATTCGGTGAAATATAGCAGCAGACCAGATTCAGCCTCTCCATTCTCACTGATATATAGCCATATGAGCGTCAATCCCATACACCCTTAATTTGCGATTACAGATATGCACACCGACGACACCAGCGTCATCCACAAACCAGCCCCGATTCCTGACCAACGTGGGGTTCGGTTCCGCCGCCACGAGCAGATCATATCTTCCCTCAGCGGCGGAAGCCAGGGCGAGATCATGTGATAGTCTCGCCCTGCCAACATTGGTCTGGAGAATCCTCAGCTCAGCACTGCAATTCGTTGCCATGTCGAGAGGAAGATACGCGCCTCTTTAGGCCCCACTCCCGGAGCAACGTCTGGCTTCGTCGACCAGGTATCTAAACTTAGGGCAGTCTCTCGACCCACTCAAATGACCTTTTACATTGCAGTTCATGCAACACTTTATCTTAGCCGTGCATTCCCTGAGCATGTGCCCTTCTTGGCCACACCCCAGCATCCCTTGCGCTCTGGTTCCTTACATTCATTCCTGATATGCCCATAGGCTTGACACCTATAGCATCGCAGGATAGGCACTTTCTCCTTACAAGGCATGCTACAAAGCCAACTTTCAATCGTTCCTTTTTCAGCAACACATTCGCAACACTCTCATCGACCTCCACAGTGGCGTTTAAGCCATTCCGTGAAGGCCTGATTCCTAGCACATCGCATGACGAATTGCTGCCAGCACCTCTCTGGATTGCGTCAGCGACGTCCTCGGCTGTCGTTACCGCATCCATACTATCAAGAGAAGTTTTCTCCTCTCTGTACCACCTCTGGTCGTCACTTTCGCAACGCAGGAGGGCATCGAGGTGACGACTTCCCTGACCCTTTTACCACCTCACTACCGCCCTCAGCTCAAGGACTACCCCTTGCTGTTTTGTCTTTCGCACTCTCTTAATAATAATATCACTTCTATCACACAGGCCCGTCTGAGCCCCTTTAGAAGTTCGGCATACGTTTTGTCCTTCGTCTTCTCTACAATCACCACTCCATTTTTCACCTTGGGCTTAATCACTCTCGCCTCTTTACCACTCTTTCCAATCACTACGACCTTGAAGCTCCTGTCTTTAAACGCCCACTCCGCATGCTTTCTGGACACCTCAGTTCCAGAGCAGCTGGAGCGGCAAGTCCAACACTCGTTCTCCACACTTTTCCATTTTCTCCCCAGCAACTTACATACCGACAGGAACTTCACTGCATAGGATCCTCTCCCTTTCCAAGAATGAGCTTATATATGCATTTTTTCCGTGCACACCTCTTGCCCATCCTCGTTCAATACTCCCACCCTCGAGAACATTGTTCCTACTCCTCCGCTGGCGTCGCCAATTACCGGCACTCCGGCAGTTCCGGGTATCTCTCCCGAAGCTTGCCGATCATGGCGGCATCTGCCGTGTCCGTGGTTATTGCAACGGCCACATCGCCAGCGGATTCAAGGAGACTACCCTCACACATACTTGTCCTCTCGAAAAGACCCTCCGGCCATTCTTGACTCACTAGATCCATGATCTCGTCTGCCCCTTACACTCATCCCAACTCTTTCGAATTTCGTTCACCCTATTCTCATTCATCCGCAGGTCATCAGATATTGTAGCCTGCACACCTGCATTCCTTTTATCACGTCGACAAGAGACGCGTCCGTCTGCATCCCCGTCGAACTCACACACTTCCTTGGTACCTCTCTTTCACTATTCCCTTGTCTGCTGGCCAAGAGAGGAGCTTCCCGGCACGGGATATCTCCCTCTCCAACCGCAGAACAGGGTGTTAATCTTTTTTACACCGGACTTGATTTCCATTTTGGTGTTGACGTTGGACTTTCGTCACCTCAACACCTCTTCCAACTCTACTTTTAACCGGGACATCTCCCTCTCAACCTTATTGAGATTGACAGGGGGATGCTCCGGCGATTTCGGCGACTCCGCTCTCCTCTTTCTCTTGCCCTCACCTGGGACCAGCCCGAACTATTGCCCGCGTCGTCTAAATCGACGGCTCTGGAGAACTTTCAGACCCAGAACTCGGTCTAATCTCTCCTTTTACCCTCTCTACTCTGACCCCTACCATACCAACGGGAGTTTTTCTGGTCTCACCCGCAGCACTCTCACCGCACACGCGCTTGGGCCGAGGGGGCGTTCGCCCGATCTTCTCAGACCGAGCGAACACTCCCGAGCCTCACCTCTCGCTCCTTCAACATCATTTACTTTATTTATATTTATATCCATATGTGTCCCACGAGTAGGGCCGAAAATATCCGTCCAGCGAGGCAGTGCGCCCTTACCTCGCTAAGGCTATCATACAACGAGAAGATGCCATTCTCCCGAGGGCTCCGTTCGAGACCATCTGACGCTAGGCCATTCATCCCATAGGCACGGGTCGCTTAACACCTGGAGATTGCGGATTTTTTCATGAGGTTTACTCCTCCCAGCGGTAGTCGCACGCATGCATGCCGGTAGGACCGACACGAATGAGTCGACTAGATGACCGACACAGCCGCTTCTCCTATGACGGTATATGGCTGAGCAGCTGGAATTGGCTGCTCTCGTCTTGGGTAGGTGACCGTAGGTGGGGACAAGGCGTGCCAACTCCGGTCCCACCACGCTCACCTCCCTTAGCAGTCATAGGCTTGTCCCGCCGCGCCTGCTTTACAAAGTTTAGCAACCGCGACCGGACAAGAAAATGCCCGCTCTCCATTTAGTCGGCTTTTACGACAAGCAGGAGGTCCACTGTGGGGATATTCTACTTAAGAGGCCCATACCCCACACGGGGATAAATCTTTTCTACTACTTTCATTCTACCGTTCAGGGGCGAACTAAGTCCTAGGCAACTAGACGTCTAGGGCCTAGTGCCAGAATATTAGATTTTAATTTTTATATTTCTTACATTTGTATTTAACAGAAAAACATAATATTCATAACTACTATTGCTGAAACATTTAAATTATGCCGATTTGTTAATCGCTTTTACCCTTGGAGATATCAAAAACATTATACATCAATATCACTGTGCCCTAATACGTATAAAATAATAAACAAAATCATACGACATAATTTGAAGTAGACTGACCTTGACAAGGAATACTTAGATTTAGTAATTTATAGTATGTAATATATTCTGGAGTATATATTACATACGTGCCAATATGCTGTATTAATTCTGTGTGGGCGATGTATATTATTTAATGTATGGATATATCGTTGCCATCCCTATTAACTATGCACGTATTTAAAAATAGTAAATGAGAAAAAAATATATTGGAGGGAAGTACATACTTTAACGTGTAGTAGGGACAATCGAATTTATTTCTTACATGTTGCCGTTTCGTGGTACAAATGAAGTATTTTTTGTAAAAATAATGGTAATTATATAGGTGATTTATAATATTTATCGAGTTCGTTTGAACTGCAACATTGATACAATAAAACTATTTATCCCTACAATACGTGATGAATTTATTTCTATTATATCGAAATATTTAAAACTCATTAGAGTGAACGAAGTAAAGACAGCCAAATTTTACTCTTTAGTTATTGATTCACACCAGATATATCTCACATAGATCAGCTTACCGTCATTCTTCACTATGTTCTTCTAAGTGGTATAAAAGAAGGATTTTTGAGATTTCTACCTATATTTTCTGATACTGGTGAAAACTTAGAGAAAGGTATTTTAGAATTTGTAAATAATTTAGGTTTAGGCTTTCTGATGGCTTTATATTTCATATAAAGGTCACTGTAAAAAAACAGAGATGGAACAAGATTCTCGATTCAAATAGTCAAAGAATTAAAGCACAGCGTACTTAAATAGAAAATACGAATACCTATTTAAGATATCCCAAGGTACAAAACAGTTCCTAGCATATACGGACGATATATATGTAGAACAAATAGAAGAGAACGATTCAATAAATCTAGATAAAACATTAAAGTATTTACTATTTAAATGGAATAAGTCACAATTAAAAGTTAAAGTACGTTTATTGACATTTCAATTTCCATTTCGTAAATCGTTCTCAAAATACAAATATTAGTACCTAAATTAGACAAATTTAGTTTTTGTGTTACTTGGTGAAAAAAATTCTTCTAAAAGACCAATTTATATTGATAATTCAGGCATACATTATACATTTTAAACTAGACGACTTTAAAATGATATTGTCAATAGTGTTGAGTTGCGTTCCTGGGACGACTTTACTTCATTCGATTAAATGAAATCAGTTTTAACTTGAGAATATCCGTCAAAAAAGATCATAGCATGTAATTCGTCTTTAAAAAGGTAAACACATGCCATGATGACAGTAAAACTCTTCTGTTAGTGATTCCATAGTAAATTATGGAGGAAAAAACCAGGAAAAAACCTCATAATACTATCCCTACATGGTAAGTATTTCATCGTGCATTTAGTTTACTTTCAATAAACACCACATTCTGCTTTTATATGTTTGTTATTTAAAAAACATAAATGATGTATTCTCTATACGTTACTGACTTTCTAATACTGGTATGTTCCTTTTAATAACTTCCTCTTTTAATATGGGTAAGCAGGTCCTACTACAATCTGCAGAGGAATTTGCGACACAATTGGTCTCATTTAGCATAATTAAAGCCGCTTCTTTGATTTTTCTCTTTCTACCATCTGTTGCTTTCAGGACTATATTTGAATCATTCCTTTGAACGATATGTTCATTATCCCATAAGTGTTTACATATTTGAGATCTATCCATTCGGGATAGTATTATGAGGTTTTTTTCCTCGGTTTTGCCTCATAATTTACAGTGGAATCACTAACAGGAGAATTTTAATGTCATCATGGTATGTGTTTGCTTTGTAAAGACGAATTACATGCTATGATTTTTTCTGACGGATATTCTCAAGTTAAAATTGATTTCATGTAATCGAATATATATTACTTAATGAATCTTACAAGTAAAGTCGTCCCAGGAACGCAACTCAACAATATTGGCAATATCATTTAAAGTCATCTACTTTAAAATGTATAATGTATGTCTGACTTGTCAATATAAATGAGTCAAATAAAATTAAATTATTAGAAGAATTTTTTCACCAAGTAACAAAAAAAACAAAATTTGTTTAATTTACTAATGTTTGTATTTTGAGAACGATTTCCGAAGTGGAAATTGAAACGTCAATAAACGTACTTTAACCTTTAATTGTGGCTTATTCCCATTTAAATAGTAAATGCTTTAAAATGCCACAAGAAAATAGATTCAAAACAATATTAAAAAACATTTAAAGTCCTTATTAAGTTATCGCTGCAAATCCGTATAGACTGAGAACACATGCTAAATGAAGAAAGCTCTTATAACAATATTGTCCAGGAAAATAAATCGCAACGACTAAGGCAGATCGGACTCATGCACTATAGGTCATTTCCAGAGGCAATGTGCTAATTGTACGTAAAATAAATGTTTTTAGGGTAGATCTTTTACAGCAGGTGTGATTCAAATACACCTAAAGCTAAAAACTGTCGATTTTTGTATGAAAGAAGACAATTTAATTTTTTATGCAAATTTAATGTAATCCACAAGGAAACTGAAATTATTTAACTGTATACCATGAATCACAAAAGTTTAACTTAAAAATCCTTTATAAAAGGTATATAATTAAAAAGACCCTTTCGAGCTACATCATATAACGTTTTCTGACCGAAAATCCAGTCCAACATCAGTGACTTATTACCAGGTATACATGAGTCAAGCACCAAAATTCTGGGTAAGTAGTTCCAAAGATGTGATGTTAAAGTATATAACAGGTACCCTACATAGCAGCGTAAGACTCCCGATAAAAATTGTTGCTGGCTCTCAGACCATGCCTCAATGCGTTCTAGATGACATCTCAGTTGCCATTGTCTGATAGATTTCCTTCGAATCATCCAATTTTCATGGTTTGTTTTAATTTTTTTTCCACAACTAATTTTTCCAGTTCCAGTCCACAACTTTTAAAAGAAGAACAACGAGAATACAAAAATGAAATCCGTGAATTAAAAGAAGAAATAAATGGATTCAAACTAAGTAACCAACAGCTAAAGAAAGAAAATAAAGAAATTAAACAGGAACTAAATATAGTAAAGATGAAAATAGAACAGATCGAGAAAGAAAGAAAAGCTAACAATGTTATAGTCCAAGGACTGTCGATGGATACAAATGATCCAAATGAACTTAACAAGACCATGACTAATTTTATGGAAAAAGAATTGGGCATCCAAGTAAAAATTGAAGAAGCTTACAAACTAGGTGAAAAAACATGTCTTATAAAAACAAAAGACAGAAATGAAAAAATAAAAATTATGCGGAATAAAAACAAACTAAGATCAACGAAACCAGAAATATACATTAATAATGATCTAACGCACGAAGAGATGAAGATACAACAGGAAATACGGAAAATTGGAAAATTAGAAAAACTTAAAGGTAAGAACATCCGAGTTGGCTATCAAAAATTAAATATTGACGGGGACATATGGAAATGGAATAAAGAAAAAAAAAGAGTTGGAAAAAGATAACCAAGGGACGTCAAAAAACTGATACAACAAGAAATATCGGATATCCAACAAGAAACGAAATACGAAATGGCAAAGAAAAAGGATATGAATTCTCAAGAAAAAATAATAAAACATACGTATATAAAAAAACATAACAAAAAAATTAAAAAACACGAGCAAGTAAAAATAAGTACGTGGATCATCAGAACAATGCTTGAACCAGGAAAAATGCAAGAGATTGTCTCAGAGCTGGAAAGATACAGAATTGATGTTGCAGCAATTCAAGAAATTAGATGGGCAGGTCAAGGAGAAATAAATAAAAAAAATTACACATTACACTACTCTGGGCACGAAAAACAAGGTCAATATGGAGTTGCATTTATAACTACAGGAAAAATACAAAATAATATTATGCAATTTAAACCAATAAATGAGCGCATGGCATACCTAAGAATTAACGCCAAACCATTTAATATATCCATCATAAACGTATATGCACCAACTGAAAGTGCTGTAGCAGAGGAAAAAGATAACATCTATGAGAAACTGGAACAAGAAATTGAATCTTTACCCAAAGAAGACACAATTCTGGTAATGGGAGATTTTAACGCTCAGATAGGTAAAGAAGACTACATTAACCAAGTTGCAGGTAAATATACATTACGTGAAAAAACAAACGATAATGGTCAAAGATTATGCAACTTAGCAACTAGCACCAATATGATTGTCAGTAGTACAAAATTTGCACACCCTGTATACCACAAAGTAACATGGGTCTCACCAGACCAAAAAACATGGTCCCAAATAGACCATATACTCATCACAAAGAGAAAGCAAACATCGATAACAGACGTGAGAACATACAGAGGTGCACATGCAGACACAGACCATTTCATGGTTACCGCAACGATAAGACAAAAAGTCAAAAGAACGCTAAAAAACAAGACAACAAAGAACAAATGGTACATAGAAAAATTAAATGCTAGAGATAGAAGAATTAAATATGCAGAAGATGTAAGCAAAAAACTGAAGGAATACTGTGAACATACAGAGGATATTGAAACAGAATGGAGCAATATAAAAAAATGTATAAATGAAACAGCTTCTGAACATGTAGGGATAGAGAGAAAGAACAAAAAAGAAGAATGGTATAATCAAGACTGCCATAACATATTAAAAAAGAAGATAGAACTAAGACAAAGGTGGATCAGAACAAATAGACAAGAATATAAAGAAGAATACAACAAATTAAGGACAGAATGTAAGAAACAAATAAGAAAAATTAAACGAACCTGGCTAAATGATAAGATAAATGAAATAGAAAAAGAAAACACAAATAGAAACACAAAAGCATTTTATAAGAAAATTAGCGAGCAGAACAAAACCTTCAAAGGAAAGATAAAAGGCATAAAGGATAGAAATGGAAAAGTATCAGAAAATGACAAAGAGTTTAAAGAAATCTGGACTGATTATTTTAAAGAATTATTAACGGTACAAGAGGACGAAGACTTAAATGAAAATGTGGAAGAAGAGACCACGATGATAGAAACCGAGCTAGAAAAACCAACGAGAGATGAAGTTGAGGAAATTATAAACAGTAGTCGCAACGGTAAAGCACCAGGTATAGACGGTATAAACATGGAACTAATAAAATATGGTGGACATGAACTCAGAGAAAAAATATACCAATTAATAAAAGTCATATGGGACGAAGAAAAGATGCCAGAAGAATGGCACAAAGGACAAATTATCACAATCCATAAAAAAGGAGACCAACAAATGTGTAATAATTATAGAGGACTGACATTATTAAACACAGCGTATAAAATCATGTCAACTTTAATACAACGAAGACTGGCCAAAGCGACAACAAATATCATGGGACAGTATCAATGCGGATTTATTAGGGGAAAGTCAACAACAGATGCCATACATACGGTAAAGCAAATTATGGAGAAAGCTTATGGATATAAAATAGAAATTGAACTGCTTTTTATAGACTTCCAACAAGCATTTGATTCAATAAACAGAGCGAAATTACTTACAGCTATGAGAGAAATGAGAATACACAACAAATTAAGACGATTAATAAAAATGACAATGAGCAAAACCGTAGTAACTGTAAAAACACAAGAAGGAGACACAGAAGAATTTGTTATAAATAAAGGTGTACGTCAAGGAGATTCATTATCTGCAACTCTGTTTAATCTTGCCCTGGAATATATAGTCAGAAAAATCAACAAAGGTACACTTATAACGAGAGAGGGACAAATAATAGCATATGCCGACGATATTGTGATAATAACAAAAAACAGAAAAAAAATGGAAACTATGTTAAAAGAATTGGTAGCAGAAGGGAAAGTAATGGGATTAGTAATAAATCAAGAAAAAACAAAAATAATGAGATTTGACAAAAAATATGAAAACAAAAAGGTTAGACTGGGAGAATATATATTTGAAGAAGTAGAAAAGTTTAAGTATTTGGGAATATTATTAGCAAACAATGGAGAAAGGGAAACAGAAATTAAAGAAAGGATAATTACAGCAAATAAGACATACTATGCAAATAAAAAGCTTCTAAAAAATAAATTACTGAGCAAAAAATCGAAAATGAAAATATATAAAACAATAATTCGACCGACTATGATGTATGCTGCCGAAACCCTTAGCATGACAAAAAAACAAGAGGAAGACCTTAGAATACTAGAAAGGAAAATACTAAGAGCAATATTAGGACCAATAAAAATTAATGAAAACCAATATAGACAAAGAACGAATCATGAACTACTAAACGAAATTAAAGAGGATATAGTTTGTAAAATAAAACAGCAAAGGGCAAAATGGCTAGGACATATATGGAGATCAGGACCATCTACGACAATATTCTCAATATTGGAATGAACACCAGCTGGTAAACGAAGACGTGGAAGACCAAGATCTACATGGCTGCAAGAAGTAACAAACGATCTCAACAGGGCGGGCGTACGACAATGGAGAGAAAAAACCAGAGATAGGAAACAGTGGAGAAAAATAACAAGAAAAATTAAATAAAGAAAATGAGGACTGATCTACCTCGTAAAATAGATCTAGAGAGCTTAAGCAGCGTAACCCTGTACGGGGTGTTTAGCCACAAAATATATAATTTTTCCAGTTTAATACATCTTTGTAATAAAAATTTTTGTTTGTCAAAATGTAGTATATCACTGATTTGTGTCCGCATGATAAAAGTATACTTTTGTAGATCTAGGTTACTGAAATATGGTATTATTTTAGTGTGTATTCATTTTATGCGTAGACATTTTTAAAATTACGTTTTAACGTAAATTACGTTAAAACAAATTACTATCTTAATATTTACTTGTTTTTTTCTGATATATCTTGCACATGTGTTAATCTGACCAGTTTTTCTTTGATTTGAGTCATCGTACAAATGGGCTGGTATTCTAAAAGTGAATCTTGCGAATCTAGACTTGGTTTCTTTCGTTCTCTAGGTACTTATCTTCGAATATTAGGTGAAAATTGTAGCTACGAATGGTAGAGCTTATGTATGGATGCAAGTCTTAATGTAACAAATATCAGCTGATGATTTTGCTGACTAACTTATAACTAAGTCTACGTGTCACTAAGGGTGGAAGGATGTGCTTCCCCTTTTTAGCTGATAAGCTTGCGGAGAATATTATTGCTGGTCCTCAATTTACCCTTTAGTTTTAAACAATCATCTGTGAATGGCCACGTGTGATACAAACTATTTTCAAGGAATTTATAGGAAGTCTACAGTTCAACGATTTTATGACATTATTGGATGTTCAGTTTTGTGAAAGCGTCTATGTTAGGGAAATTTCAAGAACACTCAGAAGTTTTTTAGGGGTTTTGGCTGAAAACTGATTAATAGTTTATTTTTGTTATGAAATAATAGGTGTATCGTCTATATAATAGAAGACCGGTATGGGTTGATCGTTTGTGTAAACAAGCGAGACCGTTCTTCATCTGCTATTCTTACCATTAAGTGATACGAACAATATTCTGTTATGTAGGCATACGCAGATAATATAAGTGCGTTTGTTATCTAAGGGGATATCATATAGTTTTTGGAGAAATATCCTGTAATTTGAGGTATTGTAAGTGGCATTTAGATTTAAAAATACCACCCCCGATACACAATATTTTTCGTGCTTGTCTTTGCTGTGTTGGGTAAGATTTAGTATTTGTCATGTACATGATCTTCCCTATCTATAGCCACTTTCGTCTTTTAACTTGAATTTTTCTTCTAACATCGGTAAAATCGTACTAACAATCTTGTGAAAAAGTATTTTGAATAGCTGACAAAATAAAGATATTGGCCGATAGTTTTTGTGGTCGTTGCAGTTTTTGCCAGGATTAAGCAAGGTACAAACTTTGGCTTGTCTCTACACTTTATGTATCTTCATAATTTGAATGCAGTTGTTCATCATCTGGATAAGCCTTTCTAGTATTTTTATGTATATGGCGAATCCAAGCTCAACATCGTTTAAAGGTTCTCTCAGCTGACTGGTTTTGTTCTTTCTTACTTTGAGTTTTTCATTGCTTCGTTTCCGATAGAAATAGCATGTCTATATCTATAATGTGGTTTTTAGTGATGAGCTTTATACCAAGTACCCTAGGTTAGGCCCTATATGTGTTTCCTGCACTAGAAATATGTCAGATTCGTGTTTAGCGCATATGTCTGATAAGTTTAAGTAAATTTAAGTTTCTTTATCTCCAGATATACCCTTAACTGTTGTTATTAGAATAGTTGGTCCTAAAAAGCACCAATTTGAGAAAATCATGTTAGAGGGGTGACTGAAGAATTAGGCGATTAATTAATTAATCATTACCCGGGGTATGCCCGATTGTGGTGGTCTTGTTAGTACTATAATCTTCGTACAGGCTCGATCTTTGAACCCCATAAGCAATGCCTAATCTTTTACTTTTTATTAAAAATTTAAATTTTACATATTACCTTTTCACGATATTTCGAATCAGATTAGTAAAGTAATAATTTTAGGTATTAAAGAATTAATTTTTAAATATTGTTGGATTGATACTAAAAAGTAGTACCCAAAGTGCTTTAAAAAAGATGAACGAATTAGCGAGCTGTTTTGAAACCTAAATATTATGAATCGAATCGGGGATATTATTTTACTCAAACTAAACCGCTTGTCTACAAAAAAAAATCGAGGAAAATATGATACAGCTGGAAAGACTAATGACTTAGCTAATTACCACATAAATATCAATGTAACGCAAATAGGATGATTTTGGATATTTATAAATATACAAAATAATATTATATATACCCATATAGATACAATAATAAAATGAAACTACACCTAGGTATTACACAATATAATAAATACTTATTTAGATAAACGTAAAATGGTCAACTAAACGTTAACGATAAATGTTTCAAATAAAGGTTAAAACATGTTTTCCAATTCGCGGAAAAAGATTTATTACAGCATATAAGACAAATTCGTAACAAAATTAATATTATTATTTAAACGGTACTCAATATACCAGCAAAGTAATTTTTGCAACAAATATGTAGATTGTACCTTACCCCTTTGGCACACAGAAACCACAAAAGAATTAAATATAGCGCAAAGGAACTCATTTCTTCGATAACTGAGCAGCCACCATATCTACTGGATAGAACGACTGTCTTTGATGACTGAGCAGCCTTCATCCCTACTGGATGGAATGATCGCCTTTAATGACCGAACAGCCTCGACCCTTATTGGATGAAATGACTCTCTGTTACTGGGCTAATTATACGAGGAGAATCAAAACTAACAAAAAGTTTAATAATATTTAAATAATGCTTATATATATATACATATGTAGTTGCAAAAGTAACAACAAAAACTTTACAAATTCAATACGAAAAAGCGGAAAATATGGGTCTTTATATATAAACGAGAAGAAAAAAATATAGGGCTATCATAAGAAGAGAAACATAATAAGATATACTATTTTAATAGACCAGTACAACTTTAAAATGGTTCATCGGTCTAAATATGTGTGAGCTAAAATCACTGTTAATAAAAACATTACAAACAACATTAACAACAGAATATATAATGGCAGTAGCTCCTTTTTAAGAAAAAAATTAAATCCAAAAATATACCATGTAATACCAAAATTTAAAATTTACCATGCAGTCGTAAGACCTATAATAACATACATATGTACATGAAACATGGACGACATAAAAACAAAATAACAGCCGATTGAACGTCGCAGAAAGAAGAATATTAGTAGAGAAATATATGAACATGTTAGGGATAATATTACAAATTAATACAGAGTGCGAAATAACCGAGAACTAATTGATTATAATATAACAAGCCAGATAAAGTAAAAACATAAATACCATATTGTACGTATCTACGCAATACCTTGTAAAAATAATATTGTACATTTTTGAGAACGAACTCATATTTGAAAATCGAAACGCCCAATAAAATATGTATTAATAAATATTGTGTCATATTTCTTGTATTCTATCCAAAAAAATTAAAAAAAAAATAAAGTTGGACATATTGAGATGGATTACTGAATACTATAGAGTACAGGTAGTTGGAGCTACCGAATATTTTAATACAATCAAACTTGGTGTGAACATTTTGGTTAAAAGAATATATTTGATTTTTGTACTATACATGTAGTTGACGTTTCTATCTCCAAATTCTTTTTTTTTTTTAGTTCTTTTCTAGACGCGTGTTAAACAAATTTTGTTTATATTGCAATTTTTTCTTTTTGTAGATTTAATAGTGATATCAGTTTGATACATAGACATACAATACAAATAGACTAACTGTTGTAATACAGATCCGTTCCCCCAGTGCAACAGAGAAAACTGACGAAAGTCCCTGCATCTCTTTCTAATTTGTCAGGTTTATCGAACGCGTGACCTATGACCAATGAGAAGGTCACGTGGTCAATAACCCCGTCCCATTAGAAAAATATGCAGGGATTGCTTTTCTTCAGTTTTCTCTGTCGTATTGCGGATGGTTTTGTATGGTGGTTTTGTATGGCAGCTGTCAGTTTATTTGTATTATATTATGTCTATAGTTTACTACATGCATTTTCCCTTTTATCTTTTATGCGACAACGTTATCAGGGATATCTAAATTGCTCCAATCTTTTAAAATTATATGGTTCTATTGTTAAATTTATGCTCTAGATCTAACCATCAGCATAACTAGGAGCTGTTTTGTACCTTGGACCGTTATTGGATTTCATCGTAAGTAGGTGCTATTTCTATCTTATTAAGCTGTTCTTTAATTTTTTGACTATTTGAATTGAGAATTTATATTTTATTCTACTGTTTATTAACACAGATTTTTTTGGCGCCCATTTCCATCTTAAGTTTTTGGTTTCCCGTATCATTATTACAACAATTTTTCGGGATACCGACGTAGGAAACCCGTTGCTATGTATTTGCATGTTTCGATGTCCAACAGTAGAAAATTTGTCTCGTTGTAAAGTCAATATTATTTTATTAGGAAATATGATATTGTCTAATAATAATAAAGTTGTTTTGCTTCGCTTTCTCAGACTGCTACCGTCGTGCTCTCTGGTATTTGATATTTCGCCGGTCAAGCAACAATTTCTATATGCATTAACTTAATGCTGATATCCTGCTTTCCCAACCCAGGTAGCAGTTCCGAAACCAATAAAACTGCTACACTCATGCTTTCTATTAGCCAGCTCAGGATTATAGCTACGCATTGTATGCGTAGCATCGTACTGATGTTAGTGCTGCCCCTTATAAGTGAATGGAATATGAAAGGAAAGTTTTGGCAATTTAATAAGATCTTGTGTGTTAGAATATAACTTTTTCAAGAAAGTAAAGGGATATCAAACCGCTATTCGAATTTAATCAATAGCTAAAAGATTAAAATGCTATAGAATAATGCTTTATTAGCATTAATAAGTTTATAATAGACACTTACTTAAGTTTGAAAATAATTAGAGCAAGTAATATAAATTATCACCGTGCTTATTATACATAAAAATAAAATAAAATTATTATAATGTTAACAATTTATATTATAACATATTTAAATACATTAGCCACATATTCCTGACATTCCTCGATAACTAAAGTGGTGGATATTTAAATAAATTTTAAGTTCCCAAAATGTACCTGCTATAAAATTCGAAAATCTAAGACTAATACAATTATTGACAACATCGCAGGGGCTTAGTTGTGTACGCTAAAAACTATATACGGATCCCAAAAATATTTTATCCAGTTACGGAGTCCACTTGATCCTACATGTTGGTCGGAGTTTACATAATGCGCTACTTAGATAATAATATACACTGTGTATATTCTACTGGAGTTAGTATAATACCGTTTTAGGACGGAGCCTACATTAACCGCTAGAAGTATATATATATATATATATATATATATATATATATATATATATATATATATATATATATATATATATATATACATATATATATATATATATATATATATATATATATATATATATATATATATATATATATATATATATATATATATATATATATATATACTTACTTCTAGCGGGGTTAATGTAGGCTCCGTACTAAAACGATATTATACGAACTCCAGTGGAATATATTCCCTGTATATTATTATCTGAGTAGCGCTTTATATAGACTACGGCCAACACGTAGGATTAAGTGGACTCCACAACAGGATAAACCATTTTTGGAAACCGTATTTACCATTTTGCTTACACTTTTAAACTCCTACGATGTTGCCAATAATTGTATTAGTAGTAGATTTTCAAATTTTACAGCAGGTACATTTTGCAACTTGAAATTTATTTAAATATTTATCAATTTAGTCATGGAGGAATTTCACGACTATTTGGCTAATGTAGTTAAATATAAATTGTTAACCGACATATAACTTTATTTTACTTTTTAGTTTTAATAAACAAGGCGGTAATTTATATTACTTGCTTTATATATTTTCAAACATAAGAAAGTGTTTATTAAAAACTTAAAAAACGGAAGTTTCCATTTTTATTAATTAGTAATTTTTGTTAAAATGTATTGGCACTGAGATATTTAGTCCATAAATGTACATACATCGAATAGAGTAATTGTGTAACAGTTTATGAAAGTAGAAGCCCCTTCGGTACGATTATAATATTTGTTACCCCATAAAATTAAAGAAAACTCTGTACAACAGGGAATCTTTGTAATTTTTCGATTACTGCAGTTTTAACTGTCCAATTTCAATAGATATATCGATTTTTAATTAACAAAATATTTAATGCATTAAAGTCGTGTAGAGATTTTCACTAAACATTTAATTGTAAAGCTATTTATAAAAGTCCAAAAAAGTATAAAAGTCTAGGGAATTCAATATCTAAATTTATTCAATCATTTATTCTTACATCAGAAATTATTAAAATAAAAATATTTTCGCGGTCATCCGTATAATTATGATTGAAGTAAAATAGCCACGTCTAAGAACTAGCTTTATCTCATTCTTTCTCACAAAATCCATCTTCTATCCTTTCGGCTATTTTGCCGGGTTTTAAAGCGACTAATACTATAATAACGTCTAAAGGTGTGAGACTATCGACGGTGGTAATGTAATAAATGTAAATTATAGGTTTATATCGATTATTTCCCACCTTTAC
>OU898281.1:77876722-78041722 GCA_918026665.1 Diabrotica balteata | reverse complement strand
ATTCGTAATTCTTCCTTACTTGTTTTACTCATTGTCCATGATTCGCATCCATGTATTAAAATAGGTCTAAAGTTTGAATTATTCTCTGTATTTTTTAGCGGCATTATTATTAACCGTGATAATTTATCTTATAAGATATTTAAAGTGTTCCATATTTTGGAAATTGTGATTGTTAACTTTAATATTTTATCTAGATTTATTGAATTGGTCTCTTTTGTTGATTCGCTTGTATCTGGTTTTCATTTCGTTGATTTTAAGTGAAAAATTTTTCGTGCTCTCTTCACTTTATTGAAGATGTTTGCGGACGAGAGAGTTTCTTATGAGATCTATATCATTAGCATATGCTAGGAGTGCTTTGTACCTTGGGCCGGTAATGGATTACGTCTTAAATAGGCGATATTTCTATTTCAGTAGGCTGTTTATTAATTCTTTGTCTATTTGAAACGGTCCTGCAAGTGACAACAGTAGGTTCATTTAATTTCGCTTCGTAATAAACTTAAAATTATTCGGGAATTACAAGTTAGAAAATTCAACCGAGTTCAAAAATAAGTATCAAAAGTTAAGTGCATACAGGTGATAGTAGTTAATAAAGAAAATACCATCAGACAAGTAAGATAGAACTATTTTAATAATTTTAACAAGTCTTAAGGAAATGAATAATTGAGTGAAAGATTAAAAAAGTGGTTTTGGCGAATGTTCGAAGGGTCGACCTGCTTAGGCATTCCTACGCGTTTTTTGTTTTTGTTTTTTTTTTTGGCAGATAAGAAAGTAATTAGTGCTGACAAGAAATTAATGATCAAAATAAAAGCCACATAAATTTATTACAAAAATCCAGATCTGGCCTTAAAATAGATTTGATTAAAGTTGGGATTAGAATTAAATTAAATTAAAATAATAAATTAAAAGTAAATGTAATACAATAACTAAATCGAATGAACAGCAAAAGAAATAAGCCAGAACACGATAACTCATTCGACGAGGAGGAAGCCCTTAAAAGAAGCAAAGCCACGTTAAGAACATCTCCAAAGGATAACATAAAAAATCGCGAAATGGAAGAACTAAAGAAACTACTAGAAGAAATAAATAAGGAGATTAAAACGGAAATAAAAGAGCTGAAAACAGAAATGAAGGAAGAAAATAAGGAGATGAGAAGATATATAAATGAAGTTAAAGAAGAGATAAAACAAAATAACGAAGAAATAAAAAGCATAAAACTGGAAATAGAAAGGGTGAAGGAAGAATGGACAAAAGAGAAACAAGAACTGAAAAGAGAAAACGAACTAACCAAAACCGATAAAAAAGATAACGGAAGAATTAAATGATCTAAAACGCTCATTAGAAAGGTTAGACAAAGAAAAAAGAATATAATTATCAGTGGATCAAAAATAGACTCTGAAGACCCAAAAACATTGAAAGAGGGAATGACTACTATATTAGAAAATCACAAAAGAGCACAAAAAATAGGAACAAAAACATGCTTAATTGAACTTGAAAGCGAAGAAGAAAAAACAACAATCTTAAGAAACAAATACAAACTTAAGAATGTGAAGATCGAAAAATATGGATTACAGAGGATCTCACAAAAGGAAAGAGAGAGAGAAAAATGGAAACTTTAAGAGATAAAGCAAGAGAAATGAGGGAAAATGGAAAAATGGTCAAAATAGGATACAATAAAATCACAGTGGACGGCAAGGAATGGAGATGGTGCTATAAAGAAGAAAAGGTGTTGGAAATAGCGTGTTCAAAAAACTACCAGAGCAACATAAAAAGAACCAAGGAGAGGCCAAGCAACGAGTAGAGAAAGAAGAATTACTAAATAAACCGGACAATGATGACAAATGTTTAGTTTTAAGTAGTAATAGGAATAGGATTAGAAATAATAAAAATAGATTATAAATCAATTTTAAGCCAAACCCCGGAAATGTCCCTAATAGAGACGCTTTCACAAATCTGAAGATATACCTGAACCAATAGTGTCATGAAATCCTTAAACTCTGGACTTGCTATAAATACCTTGAAGGTAGTTTCTATCACAGAACTTTGTTTAAAACCAAATGGCAACCTAGAACCAGAAAAATAATATTCTCCGCAAACTTGTCAGCGGAGTCAAAATAGGAAGTACATTCTTCCACCCTTAAAACGTAGACTTAAACTCTATGCTTATGCTGCTGAATATACCTTGCTAGTATGGGTGACAAAAACACATACTTAACACGTAAGTATATTTAGCTATAAATTAGTCAGTCATCAGATCATTACATCTGCAAGATATACAAAAAAATATAAGCTGCTCCTCGCCATCTGAACCCTCGAAAGGAACTTCCTTATGGTTGTTATCTTCCTTAAATTTGCCTGGAGGACTCTTGCCTGCAAACACCGGTTAAAGGCAGGTTTATAAACGGACATAGTACATAATCATAAGTCATAAACATAACTTCAACCACAATCATAAGTCATAAGATTTAAGATTGGTTTATAACTAGACATAATACATAAGCATAATATTTAAGAACTACTTCAGAAAATACAAACCTAACCAAATGTTTATAGAGCATGAAGAATTTTTTTCTGGTCTTTAGATTTATAGAAAAGTGAAATAATTTTAATTAATTAATTAATTTTAAATACGAAGATTAATAGAAAAGTTGCTTTGGCCATGGCAGCAGTCCCACTTTATTTACAACTTGTAGCAACTATATCTGCAATAGTTATTAACAAGCAAAGAAGCGTTAGAAGGTTTGGTGTAAGACCTATAAATAGAAAGCGTGATTATTCTAAATAATAATTACGAAACAATACCAAAACAATATGTGGTTGAATTCGCTCCAAAAACATTAAATTAAAATAGTAGGGTTATGTATAGGAGGAAACTGCAGATAATTCTACCAACGCATGCGCATATTCCAGCAATTCCATAATGTTTAATACTTAATTCATAAATGTTGAAAGTTACCAACTTTCAAGGTCACGTTTTAAGGACTAAATTTATGTCTTATGTATTATGGATGCTTTTAAATGGGTACATTTATTTATTAACTTTTAACATTATGCTTATATAATAAGATTATGGTTAAAGACTAAAATTATGTTTATGTCCGTTTATAACTCCGACATAACCTGTGTGAATGTGGGGTGGTATAAGATTCATCACACTTTCTTAGTTGACTTTTCCATTCAAATCGCTCTTTTCTGAAGGGCAAGGTTTATTTATTTGAACTAAACATGTTAAGTATAGCCAGTAAGCTTTTACTTATAAAGATCATTGGAAATTTGAAACTAACTCCACTTATATTGATAACATATTACCCCTAAATAGAAAATAAAACATTCAGAAGTATGTAATATTGGAGAAGTGGTATAATGCTTGTTAGATAAATCCTTTCTTTTTTTGTGCACTACTACCCATTTTTACACAAAAATATCTATTTTAGCATTTAAATATTTATTTTGAGATAACCTTTTATCCAAACTTATATGTAGTACATAGATAAAACCAGAAATAAAATAATAAAAAAGCTGTATACAAGATATCATAAAACAATGGATGAAATAAAAGAAGTTCTTATGAATCGGATTCTTAAATAAAACTTATGAAGACATATTCACGTTAACAAAATACATAAGGAAATTTCCGCATATGAAACAAAATCCAATTTGGTAATGAAATCCTTTTGTATCTATAAAGCTATTTTTAGAGAACTCGTACCTACCAAAAACAGGTAGTTAATAGTATACATATCTGTTACACACTGTAATGCGTATGAATGATAACAAAACTAAGGAGTCCATATAAACCGTCCAGACTTTACGCGAGAATTATACATCTTATAGCAGAGTTGCCAAACTATCAGAGCTTACTTAAACCGATATACTTATGGTTCCAATATACAGTGAAAAAGATTTGAACGACCCCTATAATATATACACGTGAACTAAGCGAAATACATTTATGATACAGGGGTACTTATGAGCTCCAAAATTTTATTAAGAATTATGAAACTATACATCTTAACGAATCGACAGAGCCAATATTATGGAATGGTCATGTGAGCTCCGTATATCGGTGTCCACTTGACCACGGAGTTCACTTGAACCTGAATTTTAACATGGGCGGAATTCACTTTATGCCGTAATATATATATATATATATATATATTATATATATATATATATATATATATTATATATATATATAAGGATCACTCAGACGAGTGGTGGGTTCTTATATCGGTCTCTAGGTGGAGAAATAAAAGACAAAGTTGATAGGCTACTTTATCTATTTTGAAGACGTTTTTTATTTTTTATTAAAATTTTTTAGATGAACTGATGATGCTTTCAAAACTCGAAAGCGAAACGTCTTCAAAATAGATAAAGTAGCCTATCAACTTTGTCTTTTATTTCTCCACCTAGAGACCGATATAAGAACCCACCACTTGTCTGAGTGATCCTTATATATATATATATATAATATATAATATATATATATATATATATATAATATATATATATATAATATATATAATATATTGATATATAATATATATATATATAAATATATATATATAATATATATATATATATATATTTATATATATATATATATATATAAATATGATGTATATATATATATATATATATATATATATATATATATGTATGTATGTAATATAATTTGTTAATTAATCATTAATCTTTTAGGATTAAACTCATCCTACAATACGTATTTTCAACAACATCCCAACGACCGTAACAGAATAATAAGCAACCTTCCGAGACTGACTCATTACGTTAAAGAAAAGAATGTGGGCAAAGGTTTTATTAAAGAAGTGTGCTTTTCTTCCGATGGTAGATTAATTTGTTCACCTTACGACAAAGGTATTCGATTGCTCGCATTCGATGAGCAATGTAACGAACTGTCAAAGTGCATACCAGATCAACCAACAGAACTTAAGACTGCCGTTGAATTAAACGATTTCCACAAAGGCGTAGTAGTATCTTGCAAGTTTAGTCCTGTGCATCATCAACTTGTTAGCGGTTGTTTAGGCAGTGAGATTAAATGGTACCAACCAGTTTTGTAGAACGAATGAATTAAATTTTATTTTAATAACAATAAGCTGTTCGTGTTTGTCAATAATAATGTCTGAATTAAAAAAATGTGTAAAACTGTTTTATATTTTGAAATACACCATTTAAAAGTACTGTAGTGTTTTTAATAAATAATTTTCTGTTTGTAATGCATTTTTTAAGCCGTTTTGTTGTAAACCGGTCGTACTGCATCCAGTTTTCCTATTGCATATCTCGCATTTTATTAAAATACCCATTCCAAGATTCTGGAACACCTCCATTCCTGTAAACTTAAAGAAAATGGTGTATAACACATGCATACTACCAGTTTGTATCTACGGCTTGGAGACAATAGCCGTTACCAAATAATCTGCTAAATAATTAGATACAACGCAAAGAGCAATAGAACGAATCATGCTTGGAATATCACTAAGGGAAAAGATTAGAAACACCGAGATAAGACGTATAACGAAGATTAGGGATATTGTGGAAAAAATTACAAAAATTGAAATGGCGCTGGGCAGGTCACGTAGCCCGATATAATAACAACAGGTGGACACGGAGAATTCTAGAATGGAGACCAAGGACGATAGCAAGAAGCATGGGAAGACCTCAAAAAAGATGGGTAGATGACATAAGAGCAGAGGCGGGCAAACAGTGGATTAGATTGGCGCAAGAGAAAGATGGAAGCAATTGGGAGAGACATACATTCAGGTGTGGATGGAAAATGGTTGACAAAGAAGAGAGACCTACTAACCAGTCTATACTACAACTAAAATGTTTTTTTTTTCAAACTTTCAGGTAATAGAACCATAATAAAATTTGTACCATTTTGTATAAATGCTTAAATAGATTTAGATATGTTCCATAAAATTGTAGAACACTACAGTTGCAGAAAGAAAACAACCAGAAACAGTAGCATTAAATGATTAAATTAAGTTCTAAGATACAAATATTTTAAATTACGCGGCAAAGATTTATTAAACAAATACAGGAGAAAAAACGAGGTGGTCTAGTTGCATGGTTTCAACTACGTAACCAGAATGATCTCCCGAGGGGGGGGGGTTACAACTACTGGAGGGTTTCTGGGTAACCCCCCAGTTATTATAATATAATTGGTGACGCCTGTCCTAAGTTATCCTATATTTTCACTGCCCCAATGAGTTTTACCAAGAAGCGTGTCAGTAGCGGGGAATTTATTTTTATTTAGCGTATGGCATATTAAGAACATATAATTAAAAAGAATATTTTTATAAAAAACGTTAAACGTTTTATAAAAAAAAACAAACATTTTGTATATCAATATAATCTAAAACATTTTCGGTCGCATTCAAGAATTTCATCTTCTTAGATTTTTTGCTTTAGGATAACCTAGTGACCAATCAGAAGGCCGGACGGGTGAGATGCGCAGATCTGAGCGCGTCATTGGTCGATTTCGACTTGGTGACGTGCCAGGTCTGGCGACAATATCTACCTTTACTTTTACCGTTAATCGGAGCTTTAAGTGCTGTTGGAGGGGTACTGCATCAATTATGAAGCCTATGAACGACGCAAAAACCAACCGTGAACAAATAGCTGGACAGAAACGTCATAATCTTGCTATGGAGAAAGGAGGTAAAGGATTATACTTAAAACCTGCTAAAGGGTATGGGATGTATTTAAAACCATATTTTAAAAAATAATATTCCCCCATCACCCAGTAACATATGTTGATATAAGAAAATACTCAAAATTATTAAAAATCCGCATTATAGAGACGTATGTACGAGTATTCATGAGAGATACCTTGTCAAGTAAAACTCAAAAATATTGGAATGCGTTATTATAAATATGGATTCAAATAAAGGTAAAGGCACGCACTGGACAGCTTATACGAAGGATAACAACAATATTATATATTTTGATTCTTATGGTGATTTATCACCACCACGAAATGTAATCAAATACTTTAAAACTGGAGGCTCTGTGAATATAAATTATAATTATAAAAGGTTGCAAGACTATAATTCTTACAGTTGAGGTCAATTTGCATTACAGTTTCTATATAATCATTATAATAAGGATGTGTGAATCAGTCTAAACAGAACCATCCAGTAAATATGTCGTATAATTTCACCCTGACCGGAAAGTATTATAATTTAAGTTATAATTTTAACTCTTATTTACCTGCATGAAAGTCTTGAATATGCAGTTGGTTTAACGAACTTTTATTCTTTTAATTCCATACCTAACATTGATGAATCTAATAATGTATTTCTCTTTGGTAGCGGTAACATTACTTATACAATATTACTAATTATAAATCAGCTTTTAAGGGGGTTGGTGAAAAAAAAGAGATAAAGATTATATAGATATTATTCCAGATAAAAACACAACTAAAGTATCTATTAAAAGTAATTGTTTACTATTATTCGCTATTGAAAACTTTATAGGTAAAATTTTTAAAATGCAATCTGTATTGATTGCAATATCGCTTCAGGCTCGTTTTTAAATAGAGACCTGGTTCATATAATCCACCATTATTTTCCAACCGTACCTAGTGAGTATAAAATAGTTGATAGTAGATAGGTATGCACTTCACTCCACTTTGAACTTTGACGTCACAAGCCCCGTCCGCTCTCCGGTCACGCCCCGTGTTGACGTGATCGAGTACCATCTGTCATTTTTAATATGAATTAATTTACATATTATTTTTATATTTTAAATATACAGCTTGTGAAAGTTTGCTATGATAGGTCTCTATATCCCGTACCAAAGCTAAGCATGCACACCTCTAAGCTACATAGCCGTTTAACATATTCTGCCAATAATATGTGTACATAAAAAAACACCACTAATATCCAGTTGCAACAGACTGTAAATCAACTGATTTGCTAACCGTCAATTAGACGATTTAAATCAACGATCACTATTTATTTTTCAAACTAGTTGCACTATTCTAAAAAACTATTGGTTTACAAACCGACAATTTATACATGGAAACATTGCACGAGTACAGATTATTTTATTCGAATCGGAGTGTGATCTGTCAAAAAGCTTGTCAACAAAGAAAGTTTTGTAAGGTTATGCCAATCCAATTGAACATTGAACTATTATACTAACACTGTTTTCTTGCAATTTTGTGTGTGTAGTGTGTAATTAAGATGGAAAATAAAGGAAGCCACTTCTCTACTTTAGAGAAAGATATAATTTTAGATCTAGCAATTAAATATACATTTATTATAGAAAATAAACAAACGGATGGTGTGACAAACAAACAAAAAGCCATTACATGGAAAAAGATTACTTCAATGTTCATGAAAACATTCTAAAACGACCAACACTGTTTGCTTGCTTAGTCGATATCTAAAAATATTTAAAATTGATTTCTAGTCATTCAGATAAATAATGATATATATATATATATAATATATATATATAATATATATATATATATATATCTTGCTTTAAATTCAACTTCATTATATTTATTAAATGGCCAACTATATGGCCTAGGAGACAAATTCGTTAAACTTCCCGTGCTCGAATCGGTATCACTAAAGTGTTATGATCATTTCGGCCTATCCCAGCCATCGTCAGACACTTGGGCTGATACAAATTCAAACTCGGAAAGTAAAACGAATGTCTCCCAATCTTCACTACCGTGTAGTTAGCTTATAAAGGCGCCCTCTATTTTGAAGGCCGTGAACGAAACGATATGAATAATCGTTTTCTGTATCCTTTATGCTATGCGAAATGTGTAAAGAATCAAATCTTTTAGCGAAAGCCGCTATCGCTGTATGTATTAAATGGCCAACTATATGGCCTAGGAGACAAATTCGTTAAACTTCCCGTGCTCGAATCGGTATCACTAAAGTGTTATGATCATTTCGGCCTATCCCAGCCATCGTCAGACACTTGGGCTGATACAAATTCAAACTCGGAAAGTAAAACGAATGTCTCCCAATCATTCATTATATTTATTATACAAATCATTGCGATCTCTTACATATCTTATATTTGGTAACATATCGCCCCCTTAGTGCTAGACTGCAGTAACTCAAAATTTTATGAAAATGAAGTAATCATGGAATTCGATTGTAAACATGCATATCTATCCCCAGTAAAACTTTAGTAACTTTCAAATCCTTAACCGGCTAAATATTACAACAACAGTTTAACTATTTTACGTTTTTGTACATAATTTCCGTGCAAAACTGTTGTAATTCTAATGTAACAGAGTTACAAGAGTTTTGCACGGAACATTGCAATGGTTTCGATAATAAGCAATGAAAGGCACGAAAAAAGTAAGATATTTTTCATATCCCCAGTAAAACTTTAGTAACTGTCAAATGCTTAACCGGCTAAATATTACAACAACAGTTTAACTATTTTACGTTTTTGTACATAAGTTCCGTGCAAAACTGCTGTAATTCTAATTTAACAGAGTTACAACAGTTTTTCACGGAAGCAATGGTTTCGATAACAAGCAATGAAAGGCACGAAAAAAGTAAGATATTTTTCATTTTAATATTTATATCTGTGGTGTTTAATTTTAATATACAGCCTTTCTACACAATCCATTAACGGCCGAGACAATAAACAAATATTTACGAGACCAATCTATTCATGTAAGTTTTATGTCCTTTGTGTGACACTATATTTTACATAAAATGTGTGCGATGTGTGTGTAAACCATTTATTTATTAGATTGGATTAAAAACACATAAATAGGGACTAATTATTTACAGCCAAAAACTATTTTTTCTTATGAAAGGAAAAACAGTTATCTTAAAACTTGTACATTAACAATACTGACAGGTTAAAAATATCTATTCTCAGAAAACTATAACTTCTATAAAAACTAAATCCCAAATTGTATTAAATCTTCATGTAAACTTCCGGGGCGATTGTCTTATTATATTGTATTCCCAACTTTTACTAAGGTAGTGAATTTCAATCCTTTTGTTAATCACTGTACTCAAGGTAGCCTGATTTGCATATTTTTATTAGTCCTTCTGTTTTGAATTTAAATAAAAACATTGAAAGTTTTACAAATAATTTTTCTACCCTGTTATGACATTGTTATTACAAAGCCAAGGAATTGTGGCTATCATAAACACGTGCAGAGATCGAAATATTAAATTACCGCTAGCGATAAGCCTAGAAGCCTAGACGCTAAGCTACCTAGAAGAAATAGGTACCTATTTCTTCTCTATTTCTTCTAGGTAGCTATCTGATATCTTGGAATCTATTAAATGTAAAGTTTAATACCATACTAAACCCCAATTGCTGTCGGGGATTATTTTTTCTTTACTTACCCGATTATTTATTGTCATTCTGGTATGATAACAGAAGCCCATCATAGTTTTTTTAAAAATATTTTGGTCCAAGATGATATACGAGAAGAGGACAACTACCAGAAAATGTGTCTACACTTTTTACAATTTTCTGCATGCAGAATTGTTGTAACTTTAAAATTCTAATACTAAATGTGCAGTGTTTAATAATTTTCTCCGTGCAAAAGTGTTGTAACTTTGAAATTCCTATTTTTTTAGCAATAATATTATTTTATTTAAATTTCTATTCTTGGTTAATGTAATATAGGCTGAAAATCATGCAAAATCATAATTAAATGTTAATTTTTATCTCGAAACTTACTTATTCTGACTTACTGCAGTCTTGCACTGAGGGTGCGATATGCATTATATCTTCCAAATCGTCAGAAGATGAACTCTACGACGACGATGATGATAAATCCATTTTTTTAAATCATAATCTATAATACTTTAAAATAAAATCTTTGCTAAAAACACTTTAATAATAGAAACAATGTAAAAGTGAGGTTAAAAACAGTCAATTTTTTAAATAACCGTAGAAAATCGGTTGGTTACTTTTGACAGATCAAAAACAGTCGGTTCCAATCGAGTAATAGTTGGTGCAACATATTCTAAAATAAACGGGCAATCCAAATCAAAAAATCAATCGTTTATTTTTTGGCGCAACTGGACCTAAGTCTGACGCATATTGAATAATCGAAAAAAATATATCATAAAAAAAGAGCAAAAAATTTATAGTAGAGCATAATCTTTAACCTGTAGTGTTTCTAAATTCCTTGATATCGATTGAAATGTTTTTTTTTGCATGTTTTTAGAAGAATGTGAAGATTGTTTTTAGTGCATTTTATTTCCTATTCCTACAAGTTGAAATACCCAAAAGTGTTTTCAATCCTTTTATTTGCATCGCTGGAGTTAATATAAACCATTATATATTTTGTTTATATTTCACAGATGCGCATTTTCCTCGATATTTCTTTGATCGAAGCCACTTTTAGAATATTCTGCGTTTCAAATAAATATTCCAGTTGTATGTTTTGTTTATGCCAAGTTAACCCTTTCAGTCACGGTGTCGTCAATTGACTGCATCAAAAACGGGCCTTATTTTAATAAAAAAATGCTAATTCTACCAACCATTCCTACTAAAAGACATTAAGAGTACCATAACTGGGAATAATTTGGAATTATTACCAAAATATATTTCATTACACTAAGAAAAAGCGTGACCGAAAGGGTTAAGCGAATGATTTTTAAGATTTAACTCACTCTCGCTGTGGTCGCTGCTAGGAGCAGTTGACTTCAGAGTTTGTCCAAATTGTTCGTCCAATTTGAAATATTTCTTTGTTTTTAATCTTATGTTATGGAAGATTAGTAGTTTTGCAGTTAATTGTGTAGTACGTGTAGTTACAGTTATAAGTTATGAGATTTTGAAAGATAACCACATATTGCCATTATATCCAGTTGTACATATGCCTGTTTTGTAAGAAGCCAAGTCGTTTAGTACCACTTCAACCTCACTTATTTGTCTCTGGTCCTCTTTAAAAACCACAGATGCAGTCCTTTTTTTCGTGTGTCAGAGTTTGAGTTCCAGTTCTACCCCCATTTGTTATGAAGATTATTTGTGTAAATTCTTAGTGCAATCCAGGTAACTTTTTTGTGTTAAAATTTAAAGTAAAGATAGACTTTTTTTAATAATAATGATTTGCTTTCATAACAAAAAGAATTTGTAATAATTAATATTGCACTATCTGATCAAATTTGACATTAGTTTGCTTTGTTTTTTTTTAAGAAGGTTCACCTCCATGCAGTAACAATTTTTTGTAAGTTTTGTAGCATCTCTCACTTGTAACCAGAGCTTGTAAACGAATAAGACATATGTCTTATGTATGTATTTTCTTTTTTATTATTTTGGTATAAATCCTGGTAACTATTTATATATTAAGTATTTTTGTATGGTCTATTTGTGTATCTGTTTGTGTCGAGACAACAATAAACGTTTAGTTTTTTTTCTAAATAATTTTGTTTATTTCTCTTAACTAACTCTGTAACCCCTTTTTGAGTATCATTTAAAAAGATATATTTTTCATTTCTAAAAATTATTTCAATAGTTACAACTAGTTGTTGTAATTGTTATAAATTGCGAAGCGGCATCCCATTTTAAATTGCTAGAGATCTTTCCTGTTGTTTTGTTGGTTTCAAGAGACTTATGTAAGTACCCCTTTGTTTCATTTTTTGTAGTTGTCCCAATCCAACCCCTTGTCATTCATTTATCCACGATCCAGCTACTCCAAATAAACCCTGAGTGCCGTTCGCATAAGTATCGTTTATTTTGCTTGCCCTATATCCACTCCCAATAATTTCTGTCCCAAGATTTTAACCTCCATAGTAATATCCTATGTGGTAGGCAAAATATATTCGTTACAAACCAAATACATCAAGATGTTAGTAAGGCATAAGAGCAACGTTTATATCAAGTAAGGGCATTGTAATCACACAGTATCTCACTACAGGTAAATATTGTATAAGAAAATCGATATATAACAATAATGAAGTTGAGACGATAAATGGTACCCATTAAATTACCATTGTTAGTTCTCTAAACACATGAGGCGTATTCTTCACCCATAGTCACGTCTTACTCAACTGGCTGCCAAACACTTAATGATTTTAAAAATTGATGCGGATCTATATATACTTCATCTAATTTAGATAACGACTTACGTCATTATCTACGTCAGAGATCGAAGTTGACATAGTTGCCAAAGTATAAAAAAATCCTGATCCATTTTAAATCAAATAGATTACATAATTATTGCAAAAGCATTACCATCTCTTTACAACGACTATTTAAATTCTTACGTGACATTTTTGAAATAAAACACACTAATTTTGTTCTAAAAAGAACAGATTTTATTAGATAGTTAAAAATATAAAACAAGAGATATTCACTTTAAAATTCAAAATAATGAAGTACAAAAAGTGTCAACATCGCAACTGTCAAATAAGTGTTACCAATTTATGCCAAAATTTTACCTTCGTTCGATTACAGTTACAGCACAGAATAATAAACAAACAGAATGCCCACTCTCCACGGAAAATTAAGTACGCGCATCTCCTTCGCGCAGACGTTCCGCCATGTTTTACGAGGATTTTAAAGGGAACCAGTGTTGTTTATGTGGTGTGCATGGTAAAAAAAACCAGGTTTATTTGACTTACGGCAATCATAGACATACTATACAATTATATTAACAGTTTTAAATATAATAACATAAATATAATTTAAACATAAATGTAAATAATTGCATAACCTCACAAATCATATGTTTGTGTCCTCCTAAAACATGGCGCGCGTGCTGAAAAACTTCAAAGGCGGCATCTGAGAGTGGCCCTTCTGATTGTTTATTATTCTGTGGTTACAGTGTGTTCCGAACAAATGTTCTTGATAAAAACGATTTATAATGCATTTATACAAATTAAATGAAACATATTATTGTGTATTTCTTCAAGTTAACATTAATAGAAATTTTAAAATATGATTTCTACGCGTATACAGATTGAACCAAATTAAAACGGAACATACAATTTAATACATGTCTGTTTGAACTGCATTTGAAATAGTGGACCAATATAAAACTTGGACAAAAATAAATCCATACCTGGATATAGACATTGTATAAAATATCGTTCAACTATCTGTCTCGCAACAAAGTTGTTTGCGTAAGACGGGTTTGTCTAAGGAAGTGATAATAGTTCAGGAAATAAAGCTCCAAAAAAGTTAAAACCTCGCAATTTTTTCGTCCTGCATGTATCCAGTTGAAATTTTAAATGAAGGTAGGTGATAGCCCAAGGATCAAAATCTATATCGAACCGAAGTCCGCTGAAGGGTTTTAGGGGTGAAAACTACCCCTAATTGTCAAAAATTATAAAATAACATATTAAACCTGAATATGGGTAAGATTTGGTTTGAATTAGTTAAATAATGATTATTTTATACTTTTGAATAGAGTTCCATCATATTTCAACCCTTAAAAAGCAACCTTTGTTAGAGATTAATGTAAAAAATTACTAATTCTAAAAAAATGATTTCGCCTTCGATCGATTTGGATAAAAATTTGGATTTAAGCTCAATTCACCCGCTGCTTTATAGTTTATGTCATATCGACAAACCCTGATTGTTCTTAGGGGTGAAAACTACCCCTAATTGTCAAAAATTATAAAATAACATATTAAACCTGAATATGGGTAAAATTTGGTTTGAATTAATTAAATAATGATAGTTTCGTGCTTTTGAATAAAGTTCCATCATATTTCAACCCTTAAAAAGCGACCCTTATTAGACATTAATATAAAAACATTTAGTAATGCGAAGAAAATGATTTCACCTTGGAACGATTTGCATAAAAATTTGGAATTAAGCTCAACTCACCCTCTGCTTTATAGTTTATGTCATGCCGATAAACCCTGATTGTTCTTAGGGGTGAAAACTACCCCTAATTTTCAAAAATTGTAAAATAATATTACAAATCTTAAGATGAGTGAAATTTGGTTTGGATTGGTTAAATAGTGATTTTTTTATACTTTAAAATACAAATTCATACATTTTCAACCCTTAAAAATCAATTGTTATGAGTGCTATAGGTGAAAACAATTTTTTGCCAAAAGTTTGCAACTTTTCAACTTTTCAAAATCACCCTTTACAACATTGCAGTTTTTATAAACTATTTTATAAGATATAAATTGAAAAAAGTAAAATTAAATACAAAAAAATTTATCAACATAAAAAGGCACCATTTATTGTTATACATTTACATAAATAGTTGAAAATATTTACATTTATAGGTAAAACAATTATAATATTAATTTTATTCGTCATCAATTACATCTTCATCGTGATCTATGTCATCCTCATCTTCTTCAATTATTGGTGGACTGTTATTGCACCCTTCACCTGAGCACCCAGAACAAGTAGAGTTACAGTATAAACCAACTTTTCTGCACCCACATGAAACGCCGCATCCTTTCGATGAATTTTCAAAATTCATCGGGTGCAGGTTGTTTGTTCATGCGTACGGGTAATAACAAACCATCTTTGGAATACCATCCCCAATCTGTTGCTGTGATATTTTCATTGTCAAGCCATAGACATATGAGCAGATGTTTTATTCTGTTGTATGGGATTTCAAAATAAGAACGCTTAAAATTTCGAATGTATAACGCCCCACTAGCTAATATACCGGTTTTGTAGAATAATATGCTCCGAAATGTACTGTACTATACTAATGGAATTTTCCGGAAAAAAATTAACTAGTTTTTTTAACGTATTTCAATTTAATTTTTAACAATAGAGTGTTTCTTCAAAAACGATTTGTAGAGGTTTTTAAGAGCTACAAGGATCTGTGAATTAAATCTTTTTGGAACCCTTGGTTTTTAAATGGGGTGAGTTTAAAGGGCTCGAAAAAGATGGTGCTTGATCGTAAATCGATACTTTAAACGGCTATATCTCGCCAAATATTCATTGTACAATAAATCTAATCAAAGGATAATTTTAGTCATTAAAAAAGCATTCAATTAAATTAAAATAAAATTAAATTAAAAAAGTCATTAAATTTGGTAATTTTTATTTTTTTCATATATTCAGTATTTTCGGGCATATTTAAAAAAAGAAGGGTAAAAAATATGAAATTGTAAATCGTTTCTCGCTTTAAGCTGTACTTTTTCTAAAACTAAGCATTTTAAATGGGTCAAACTTCTTGTACGTATTAACAATACATGTACAAAGGGAATTGCAGAAGGGTAAAGATCGATTTTGATTATGGGGGTGGTTAGGGGGTTGTTTTCATCGATTTTTTCGTAAAAAATGAGGTATTTGACCTTATTTTCATCATAACTCACTCAATTTTTGAGCTAGAGTCTTTTTTATGATAGGTCTATTTATGCTCTTTGGTTTTGTGAGTTTTTTTCCAAAAATGCATCATTTTCCCGATATTTGACTTTGAATCTTTCAAATTTGGCATTTGAAGAAAACCGCTAAACATTGATAGGCCGTATTTCGGTTCCTATTATATCGCAAAAACATTTAAAAAAATAAATTGTATTTGTCTTTTTAAAAGCTACAAATTTGTTCTCTACAATTTTTTTGATAAAATGCACCATTTTCGAGTTAATCACGAAAAATCGATTAAAAATGTGGATTTTTTCGTCTAAAAGTTGTTACTTTAAATCGCGAATAACTTGAAAAATATCATTTTATAAAAAAAATGTATGGCACATTTTTTGTTTAGAATCACTTTTTTAATCGAAACCTGTAGTTAAAACGTAAAAAAAAATTTCACCCCGGAGATGGGGTGGCAACCACCCCCTAGGCTTTGGCGCACTTTGGTTCGATATAGATTTTGATCCTTAGGCTATTACCTACCTTCTGTTAAATTTCAAGTCAATCAAGGGAGCACGAAAAAATTGCGAGGTGAAATACTTCATTTCCTGGACTATAACTGGTTTGACAGCATAATAAAATCGTAGATTTATGTGTAGCTTTCAATTTTTATGAGTTCAGAATCCAGCAGCCCGCTGAAGTATTGGATTTTTATAATATAATTATTTGACAATCTTTTGTTGGCAAACCACCTACAGCAGAATTGAGCCGAAATACATTATATTCCTATGTTCCGAATTTATTTCGTTCAATCTGTATAATAAAATATGTCTAGTGGCTGTAATGTCAGTGTACTCGGTAAAGTGATTCTAAAAAAGAACACACCTACACCCTAAATATTTTGTTGGTATCATGTGACGTCACAGGCCATGACGCCGATGACGTGCATCGTTATATAAATTAGATGAAGTGTAAAGTGTTGATAAAACACATCGATAAACTGATCTAACGCTTTTTACTATAAGGTAAACATTTCTGACGCGCTCTAACGCATTGTCTGACACATGCTAACAACCATGCTATATTAATATACTTAAAACGTAGTTTCAACGCTTCAACATCAGTATAGACGTATAGCAGACTAACTCATATCAGACGTATAGCAGACGCATATCAGATGTATATCCGGCGTATGGCAGACGCACAGCAGACGTAATCTAACGTATAGCAGAAGCAACCTAACGCATAGTAGACGCGATCTAACTCATATCCCGATCATACGTACAGAAGACTCATATCAGACGTATAGCAGACGTATATTAGACGTACATCAGACGTATAGCAGACGTATATCAGACGTTCAGCAGACGCAATTTAACGCATAGGAGACATATAGCCACAGCCACCTTTACTTCAGAAGTAAAGGTGGCTGTGGTATAGCAGAAGCAATGTAACTCATATCAGACGTATAGCAGACGCGACCTCACTCATATCAGATGTATACTAGACGCTTGGCTGGGACAGAACAATCGCTATAAAATCGATGGGAAAAAACGAAAATTTTCAGAGTAAGAAATGAAAGAATCTTAAGAAATTATGTGCGTTAAACACAGAATAACGAAGGGCATCACAACTGCGATGATATGGACACGTCCAAAGAATGGGCGATAACAGAATAAAAAAAATTATTATATTAGGGATTTGCAGGTCATCAACAACTATACATAAATATATAAATCTCATCTGAATAGTCATTACGAGTATCCTCCGAACGGTAACTACTATACACAACTCACCAATATGATTATTGATATACGATATCGTTTTGTTGCATACTATATTTTATCTACAACAATTATCATTTTAGAATGATATTCAGATACAATCCAAATATGACGAAAACTAACAAACGAATGTTTACCATCAATAAATTATGTTCAAACCAACTAACGTGCCAAAAGACCATTATATCACATATTCGTTGTTATTGATCTGATTTTAACGTACGAGACGTTAAATGAACATACGGAATGCATTGTATATACCTAACCCAAGTTGAGAGCGCACTTTACAGGTTCCCGATCAATTAATAGGTTAAGTAGAACTCCGTTCGTGAAGGTACACAGGCGTGAATCCATGTGGAAAAAAGTCGACCATCCTTTTTATACTCCGTAAAGGACTATCAAATATTCAACGTTAAGATATTTCAGGTATATTAACAAAGAAAAATCAAATTAAATACATTTTTAGAGTACATATAGTTATATAGTATAGTTCTAGACTATATACGTTGAATGTGAAAATTGAAAATAAATATACTATTTTGTATGAAAGAAAAAACTCAGCCATTGAGTAAAGACATGATTACCACAATACGCTGCGGTAACTCAAGCTGACAGATACGAAAAGCCATAATAAAAATAATATAGCAGGAAAAATATTTGAGCATAAAATGGAAATAAAAACAATAAAAATGTTTAAAGTAATTTATATATGCCAACAAAAACAAAATTACTGCAAGCATACTGACAGTCGTTTGATTATTAAATTTATTGATAATTCTGTATAAAAATCATACAAAGATCATAGAAAATATAGCCCGATACACACCAGCTCAATAGTGTATGTCAAAATTTGAAATTTCAAGCAAACAATTAAAATATAGTGTGTGTAACCATAAAGTAATATTAAAAACCGCAATAAGAATCCGACTAATAAGGACTAATAGGTATTTATCAACTTGACACAATCAATACAATAGAAAACTTATAACCAAACAGAACAAATTATTAGTAAAGGGGCAGCAGGGCTACGAGCAGAAAATCGGTCATTTTCCCATGTAAATCTCCATAAGACATTCTAAGGTCCATTCCGCTCATTTTTGACGCTTTTTTGTAGTGGAGGCGCGACGGTTGATCGTGACATGTGACGTATCGTCGGAAAGGAGAGGAGGTATCGAATACGTTAACTCAAAAAACAAAGATGGCGGCATTGCCAAAAGGACGTTAAGCTCGTAACGTCTAAACGGCTCAACGTGCAAAGTATCGATGGAAAGGGAAGGAGCCAACAAATACGTAGACACAGAAAAAACATGGCGGCGTATTGCCAAAAGGACACTAAGCTTGTAACGTCTAAACGGCCCAATGTTCAACAATGTGCAAGGTATCGATGGAAAGGGGAGGTGGTAATGAATACGTTATCACAAAAAAACAAACGCAAAGACATCGCCAAAACGCCAGCGACGCTGTATTAATATACTGAAAACGTAGTTTCAATGCTTAAACATCAGCTAACAGATATCTAACGCGATCCAACATATAGCCGACGTATACCTGACGCTATCTATGCATATGAAACGTATAGCAGACGCAATCTAACGCATAGCAGAACCAATGTAACTCATATCAGATGTATAGCAGACGCGATTTAACTCATATCAAACGTATAGCAGACGTATACCAGACGCAAGCTGGGACAGAACAATCGCTAAAGAAAATCTATCGGAAAACGAAATTTGTCAGAGTAAGAAATGAAAACATCTTAAGAAATTATGTGCGTTAAACACAGAATAACGAAGGACATCACAACTACGATGGTATGATTACGTCCAAAGAATGGGCGACAATTGAATAACAAAAAGTATTATATTGGACACCACAGGAAAGACGATAGAAATGAGAGTCATCAACTAATATACATAAATATATAAATCTCATTTGAGCAGTCATTACAAGTATCCTCCGAACGGTAACTACTATACACAACTCACAAATATGATTATTGATATATGATATCGTTTTGTTGCATATTGTATTTTATCTACAAAAATTACTATTTACAACGATATTCAGATATAATCTAATTATAACGAGGACTAAAAAACGAATGTTTACCATTCATACATTATGTTCAAACAACTGCCGTATATTACTCGACATAGATATGATTTGGATGATCACAAACCGATAAGGACCTAATAGTTCTCTACAAGCTACATCTGAACTACCACTACTATACACAAATCTCTACTGAACGTACAATTAGACAAGAGTCTCCGCTAAACGCTCACTAATACACACAGATCTGATCTGAACGTACAAATATTTTGTAATATGGTTCTGATTTGCTCTGATAAGCTCTGATTTGGCTCGATATAATAATAAAAAAACCTCCTAGAGAACATAAAACAGCTGGGTCTCAATGAACATCTCTATAAGGACATGCAGAAAGCTGTACTTGTTGCGACGTCCAGATGTGTACAAAAATTTTTGGGAGATACTCAAACATACCAAGTCACCTAGTGTTCGATAACACGGAAAGAGTCCCACCAGAGCTCAATCCTTTTGATACCGTAGGTATCTGGATGAGTGAATTTTCCCCTTAGATGGAGTGTGAGCCGTATGACTAAATCTGATAATAATAATAATAATACTCAAAAGCAAACCTAATTTCAAGCACATAGTAAAAGTAATAAACACATACTCAATACTACTTTTCACATACTCATTTGGCGTCATAAAATGATCGAATATGAAAACTGAAGAACTAATTAGACCAAACAGAACCCTGATAACTAAATACGCATAAACCACTCCAAATTATACATCCAACGCATGACACTACCACGCACACAAGACAAGAGAAGAACGTTGTGTTTTGGAAATATCACCCACTACTTAAAGATAAAAAAACAGCAAAAAAAAAACAAAGACAAAAATATATAGAGCAGCAATTAGATCTGTGATAGCATACGGAGCGAAAGTAATATGTCTTACGAAAAAAGATAAAGAAAAAGAAAGAATTATTAAAACAAAATTATAAGAATAAACAGCCTAATAAAGACCGAACAAGGAGAATATAGAAGACTTATGAAGCATGAAATAAGAAATAGAAATATAATCGAAGGGAAAGACATAGTAAATTTATCAATCCACAAAGACTGAGATGGTTTGGACTCATACAAAGAAGAGAAGAAGACACACTAATTAGGAAGATAACAAACAACACCTAATCGTTCTCTACAAGCCACATCTGAACGACCACTACTATACACAAATCTTCACTAAACGTACAATTCGCCAAGAGTCTTCGCTGAACGTTGGTAGCGTTTTATATTTATTGTGTATATAATAATATAGTTTCGGTTTAAATTTTTGTAGTACGCCCCTGATTGATTGATTCCTCCACCAAACCTGTTTTGATCGTCGTTCCTGAGTATGGAAATGGTTTCCTGTTTTACAATTTGAGAATTTGTCCAGGTAGCTTCCCCAGAGATGTAGCAAGTTTTTTCTTTTTAAAAATTAAGTGGCGAAATATGTGAATAATGAGGTAACAATAATTAATATAATAATTTTTCCAAGTTATATAGACATTTTTAATAATTGCTTTCATTAAAATAAAAGAATTTGTAATAATTAAAGTTTTATATTATGTTAGAGTCGTAGCTAAAAAAGTCATATTTTATTCTGTCTTAAAATGTTATGCTGACATATGACATTTTGCTCTAATCCATTGTTGTTGTAAAAAAAATTCAATTTGATTATTATATATAAAAGATATTTCAAATATAAGGTTAAATTCTACAGTATTTTCATAAAAAGGATATTCATAAGTTTTTGATAATCTAATTTGGCCATATTATAACCTAGGAACCATTTCAAAATTTTTGTAGCAATCTCTTGTCTCAAACTGTTTGTTTGAGACAAAAATAAACGTTTGATTTGTTTGTCTAATCCATTTTGTGTCTTAATTTAGAAAAGTCTCCTAATCCTTGTATGTATTTTTGATTTTAGGAAAGAAGAATTTTTCTTCCATTCAGCAAACTAGGATCCTTCGAAGCGGCGCCCTTATCTTAAATTGCTAGAAGGTTCTTTTTTTGTTGTATTAATTGCCCAGGAGATTTATGTAAGTATCCCTTTGTTTTTATTTTGTAGATACCCCAATCCGACCAATTTTATTCAACTTATCCACGACCCAGCTCTCCAACAACCCTCTGAGTGTCGTACGCATCAGTTTCGATTATTTTGTTTGCCTTATCTCTACCCCAGTAGTTTCTGTCCCCAATCTTCTACTCCCATATACTTACCCTGAGGTAATCAAAATATCTCGTTACACGTTCACTATATATATATATATATATATATATATATATATATATATATATATATATATATATATATATATATATATATTATTGTGATATTTAAAGTCTTGGTGCGCCAAGCAATTAATTAGATAATTAATTAATTGATTAATTAAAATTATTTTAATGATATGATTATGACTCTATCACACTTTTTAATTCTCTTATCTCAGGGTTAAATTCGTGCTTCAATATCTATGCTATTACATGTGAAAAGTAAGGTCCAAAGAATACCGGAATAATAAAAAACATATATGATCTAACATTATATATTGAAATAAAAATAATGAAATAAAATTCACACTCAAATGTTTTCAATAAACAATATCTCATATAATGATTCTCAAAATTTTGTTCTACATACGTAAACCTTCAAAATTAATGGTACAAACAATATTAGTTGAAAATCCCAAATATTATTCTAAATCTCCTAATCAAAATATTTATATCCTTTCTAAATTAAGTGTAAAAATTGTGTTATCAATAAAAGAAAAACTGCAGAAACAAAACTATCTCTCTCTGATGATGAGTGGTCCAAATCCTTGTTCCTTGTAGACTATATTATCTACTCTAAGTTTATCGTCCTTAATGATCTCCTTCAAATGCACGAATCGTTCAAATTATGTTAGCTTCTTCTTCTCTCAATAAACTGAATCTCTCGTTGGCCTGAGTGAAAAATGACTCTTGGAATATCTTTTCTTTACGATAAACTGAATCTCTCGTTGGCCTGAACAGTGACTCTTGGAATATAAGTAGAAAAATATGACTTACAATCTTTTACTGGATCAGCTTCTGTCAGATACACTAACTACACGAAAACTCACAAACTTTCACTGCTACTGCTTCCTACCTTTGGGAAACTACCCGAGAAACAACGGCCGTTCGCCTTGCACCCTTGGAAACCAACTGATTATCTTTTCTCTCTCCAAAATCTAGCTAAACTTTCATTCCTACATACCTATCCCACCTTTTTTAATCTCCGCCAATCAAAGCTTGTCACAATTCTCCCATTTTTTCATTTCGATAACAAACAAATTTTTACCTATAATTATAAAATTTCCTAAAACTTATTTACAAATAATATTTTTCTACAATTCTTAAAAACTAACAAAAACCTCTTTCTAAAATCTATTCTATTGTCCTTAATCACTGCATTAATGTATTTGGAAAACCCGGTTCAATTGTCTTTGGATTTCACTTAAAATTATGCGGGTCACTCAAGTATATTATAACAAAGAAAATAATTTATGCATAGCTTACATTTTGTTTAATACAGGTAATCCAAAAATTTAAAGACTTTCCTTCTTCGAAATGTTTGTTGGTTATTATCCTACTTATCTAAATTATTTTAATGTTTTTGACCTTTGAAATATTTAAACAAACCAATATTTTTCTCGATTTTACATATCATAACAATATATATATATATATATATATATATATAATATATATATATATATATATATATATATATATATATATATATTGTTATGATGTGTTGTTTCTGTATGAGCTATGAGTAAATTTGAATGATATATGTAAGTATAGGGTTTTTATCGCGGTTCTCAAAGAATTAGTTTGTAAGTACTTTTTTAAATTATCTTTATTATAACTATTATGAAACAAACCTATCTATCTAATATAAGCAATATCAATTTAAAACAATCTATCTAAAATTTTAAATTCTTACAATTATTAAATTATTAACAAAATTTGGTACCTTCTTTCACTGAACGCCTAAAGTTTTTCCAAAATTAAAGTTATTATCACCACTCGATATTTTCTTACTAATCCTTGGTTATCCAACTATTTTAATATGTTCCTTCTTAATTATCTCCACTCACCAGATAAATATATAAATTTCAATCCTTGTAATTTCCATATAATGTACTTTCAAATATACTGGATCTTGTGGTTGTATTATTGAATGCTTACTTCAATGAATTAACTTCATACTGTCACTATATTACTGTAGTAATAATTAATCTCAACTGTATTAGACTTAATAATTCATTTAACTTAATCAATCCCTTCTTCTAGCTAATAATCTCTTCATTACCTCATAAATTCTTGTTAATTATTCTTTGTAATTAATAATCACATGTAATTGACTTAATAATCCTTGAATTGTTATAACTAACTCCTCAATAATAATCTTGTAACTGATTTAATTTCTTCTAACTAACTCACTTAACTCAATAATTAATATTGCACTATCTGATCATATTTGACATTAGTTTGCTTTGTTTTTTTTTTTAAGAAGGTTCACCTCCATGCAGTAACAATTTTTTGTAAGTTTTGTAGCATCTCTCACTTGTAACCAGAGCTTGTAAACGAATAAGACATATGTCTTATGTATGTTTTTTCTTTTTTATTATTTTGGTATAAATCCTGGTAACTATTTATATATTAAGTATTTTTGTATTGTCTATTTGTGTATCTGTTTGTGTCGAGACAACAATAAACGTTTAGTTTTTTTCTAAATAATTTTGTTTATTTCTCTTAACTAACTCTGTAACCCCTTTTTGAGTATCATTTAAAAAGATATATTTTTCATTTCTAAAAATTATTTCAATAGTTACAACTAGTTGTTGTAATCGTTATAAATTGCGAAGCGGCATCCCATTTTAAATTGCTAGAGATCTTTCCTGTTGTTTTGTTGGTTTCAAGAGACTTATGTAAGTACCCCTTTGTTTCATTTTTTGTAGTTGTCCCAATCCAACCCCTTGTCATTCACTTATCCACGATCCAGCTACTCCAAATAAACCCTGAGTGCCGTTCGCATAAGTATCGTTTATTTTGCTTGCCCTATATCCACTCCCAATAATTTCTGTCCCAAGATTTTAACCCCCATAGTAATATCCTATGTGGTAGGCAAAATATATTCGTTACAAACCAAATACATCAAGATGTTAGTAAGGCATAAGAGCAACGTTGATATCAAGTAAGGGCATTGTAATCACACAGTATCTCACTACAGGTAAATATTGTATAAGAAAATCGATATATAACAATAATGAAGTTGAGACGATAAATGGTACCCATTAAATTACCATTGTTAGTTCTCTAAACACATGAGGCGTATTCTTCACCCATAGTCACGTCTTACTCAACTGGCTGCCAAACACTTAATGATTTTAAAAAATTGATGCGGATCTATATATACTTCATCTAATTTAGATAACGACTTACGTCATTATCTACGTCAGAGATCGAAGTTGACATAGTTGCCAAAGTATAAAAAAATCCTGACTCCATTTTAAATCAAATAGATTACATAATTATTGCAAAAGCATTACCATCTCTTTACAACGACTATTTAAATTCTTACGTGACATTTTTGAAATAAAACACACTAATTTTGTTCTAAAAAGAACAGATTTTATTAGATAGTTAAAAATATAAAACAAGAGATATTCACTTAAAAATTCAAAATAATGAAGTACAAAAAGTGTCAACATCGCAACTGTCAAATAAGTGTTACCAATTTATGCCAAAATTTTACCTTCGTTCGATTACAGTTACAGCACAGAATAATAAACAAACAGAATGCCCACTCTCCACGGAAAATTAAGTACGCGCATCTCCTTCGCGCAGACGTTCCGCCATGTTTTACGAGGATTTTAAAGGGAACCAGTGTTGTTTATGTGGTGTGCATGGTAAAAAAAACCAGGTTTATTTGACTTACGGCAATCATAGACATACTATACAATTATATTAACAGTTTTAAATATAATAACATAAATATAATATAATTAAACATAAATGTAAATAATTGCATAACCTCACAAATCATATGTTTGTGTCCTCCTAAAACATGGCGCGCGTGCTGAAAAACTTCAAAGGCGGCATCTGAGAGTGGCCCTTCTGATTGTTTATTATTCTGTGGTTACAGTGTGTTCCGAACAAATGTTCTTGATAAAAACGATTTATAATGCATTTATACAAATTAAATGAAACATATTATTGTGTATTTCTTCAAGTTAACATTAATAGAAATTTTAAAATATGATTTCTACGCGTATACAGATTGAACCAAATTAAAACGGAACATACAATTTAATACATGTCTGTTTGAACTGCATTTGAAATAGTGGACCAATATAAAACTTGGACAAAAATAAATCCATACCTGGGTATAGACATTGTATAAAATATCGTTCAACTATCTGTCTCGCAACAAAGTTGTTTGCGTAAGACGGGTTTGTCTAAGGAAGTGATAATAGTTCAGGAAATGAAGCTCCAAAAAAGTTAAAACCTCGCAATTTTTTCGTCCTGCATGTATCCAGTTGAAATTTTAAATGAAGGTAGGTGATAGCCCAAGGATCAAAATCTATATCGAACCGAAGTCCGCTGAAGGGTTTTAGGGGTGAAAACTACCCCTAATTGTCAAAAATTATAAAATAACATATTAAACCTGAATATGGTAAGATTTGGTAATACATGCATAATTATGATCCATCAAAGCCTAGTAAATATGTGCTATATTTAGATGTCAACAATTTATATGGTTGGGCAATGTGTCAATTCTTACCATATGGAGGTTTCAAGTGGGTCGATACCAATATTGATGTCTTGTCTATTCCTGATGATGGAGATACAGGATACATACTACAAGTGGATTTGGAATATCCAGAACACTTGCATGACTTACATCGAGATTTACCGTTTTTTTGTGAACATCGTGTTCCACCAAGAAGTAAGCTTCCAAAACTTATGACCACCTTGTACCATAAAAAAGAGTACACCTTACACTATCGCAATCTAAAACAAGCTCTGAATGCAGGACTCAAACTAACAAAAATCCATAAAGTATTAAAATTCAAACAGAGCGCTTGGCTTAAGCCATATATCGATCTTAATACAAAATTGCGAACTGCAGCAACAACGGGATTTGAGAAAGACCTTTTTAAGTTGGCCAACAACGCCATCTTTGGTAAAACGATGGAAAACATTAGGAAACATCGCATTGTAAAACTTGTATCAAAATATGATGGAAGATATGGAGCGAAAAATTTGATTGCTAGTGTACGATTTCATAATAGAACCGTGTTTGATGAAAATCTAATGGCAATCGATTTTAACAAAACAGAGCTCATTTTCAACAAACCATTGTACATCGGCATGTCAATTTTAGATGTATCCAAAGTGTGTATGTACGATTTTCATTATAACTTTATGCTGCCATATATGGGTGTTGAAAATTGTAAGCTAATGTATGGGGACACTGACAGTTTTATCTATGAATTAAAATGTGATGATGTTTACAGAGACGTTATTAAAGCAAATTTATCTAAATTCGATACATCAGACTATTCTGAGAATAATATTTATGGAATACCTCAAGTCAACAAAAAAGTTCTCGGAATGATGAAACATAAGGCAAACGAGCGCATTATGACTCATTTTGTCGGACTTAGATCTAAAATGTATTCGTTTAAGATTAGTACGACGGATGAGGATCGAAAGGCATTGTGGGATAAATACAAGAATAATATGGATGATGCTAGTATTGAAAAAATTGTAAATAATTTAGGTGTCACAAAAAAATCTAAGGGCGTAAAATATTCAACGGTAAAAAATGACATGACTTTCGATGATTATGTTAAGTGTTTAAACGAATTTACAACTAAAAGTGTTTCCCAATCAACGTTTCGTTCCTACGCCCATGATCTTTTTACAATAACACCAGAAAAAATTGCATTAAGTCCGTATGACGATAAACGTTACTTGCAACAAAATTCTCATGACACTTTACCTTGGGGTCATTATGAAACCACAATGATTGAGTAAAAAACAAAAAAAAATTAATAAATGAAAACATAACCAATTTTTTTTTAAATGAAAATGAATATGTAGAACGATATTTGTATTTTTGTTAAAAAGTCAATTTGTAATCATACAGTAGAAAATAAAAAACTTTAAAAAATATACATTGTTTTCCTGTAATTTTAAGTCTTAGCTTATCTTTTACAGCGTTGTGAGACATTCAACGTGAAAATAAAAAAAGGCATGTTTGCATAAATAGCATTTATTTTGATTATTACATAAAATCATTTACAACTGTAATTTTATAATAATGTAAATATTCTCTTAAAGCATTACTTAACAAAGTGTCTGTGGAAATTTCACAAAACGCAGTCAAAGCTTCAAGTGGTCCATATAAACTGCTCCTGCTGCAAAAGTTTGATTTTATCAAATCGATAACATTTCTATAATAAGCATGAAAGTTTAAATTATCCAATAACGATACACGATGACACACCAGACTGCTGTTTACTTCTAGGATTTGGTTGACATCACTTTCATCTAGATAGTATTCCAGACCATGCTTTTCAATAACAAGGAACTTGATTGAATCATACACTGTTTGTTTAATTTTACAGTAGTCTCCACACTGAAACTCGATAGGATTGTAATCATCTTGAGAGGTGCTGTTAAAGAAATCGCTAATCTTCTGCTTAAAAACTCCGATTATATCATCCCACTCGAACGTGCTTAAACTAATTCTTGCATTCTTGTTGTGCTGACACAAAATAATGGCTGATGAGAAATGACGAGCTGGAGAAAGGCCAACGTTGATTATACAGTTGTCAAGCGGAAAGGATGCTTCTAGTAAATAATACGGTTCATTTTTGGTTGCTTCTTCGAATCTCGCCAAAGCTCTTTCTAATTCAGCATCATAATTGATATCATCTGATGATGAATCAGCAGCTACCACCATATCGTCTGATGAACTATAACCACTATCTTGAGAACTCATATTGATAAACTGGCAGGAACAACTGAGGGTGAGCTTGCAGCATTTATGAAATTTATACTTTTTGTCACCCCCCACTCATTTAGTGTATATCTACGCGACGTATGTAAAAGTAGATCTAAATGATATCTTTAACGTTAATCCAACTATTATGGCTACTATCAAGTCCCAACCATTGAACATACATCTTATTTCCACGTCTGCGCAGTACTTTCTCAACTAAATAAATGTCTTTATTTTTTGTTTTCTATAATTCTTCTTCGTAGAATGCTCCTTTGATAGGCGCTCCAGTCCTATCTTCAATCAAGTATGTTGTGGGATTCGTGATTTTAATTTCAGTAATTTTAAACAGTTCTGTTGTCCAATTCGGTTTATATCCCTTATCGAAAATGTGTTTATTTTTACTAATGCGAACCACGTCACCAACTTTCAATTTTCTTGGACCAGCAATTTTCAAGTGAGTATAATATTTTCGTAAAATTTCCTTTTCGTTAGATTTATTAATATCAATAGGTCTAAGTCGAATTTTGCTGTGTTTCGTGTTATTGTACTCTTTTGTAATTTGAGGCAAGATATCAATCCATTTGTAAGTTCCATTAAGACTGAAATACTTGTAAAGTTTTTCCTTTAATGTTCGAATAACTCGTTCACATATGGCTGCTTTTTTAACACTAAAGGTATTATAGTGATTAATACTATGCTTTTTCATGAGATTTTGAAACTTGGAATTGAAAAATTCTGTGCCTTGGTCTGTTTGTAAATTTTTCGGACATCGTCGAGTATGAGCGAGAATATCCGAAAATGTTTGAGTAATTTCTTTGCCTGTTTTCGTCTTTAATGGTCGAGTCCACACAAACTTTGAAAAACAATCAATTACAACAAGAATGAGCTTGTACGATTTATTTTGACTGGCATAAGGTCTCATCTCAGCAAGGTCCATTTGCCACAAATCATCTAATCCTTTAATGATTGTTCGTCGACGAGGATAATTTTTTCGTGCAGGCTTGTGCAGCTCGTTAACTAGTTGTATCTTCTCCTCGGTAAATGTCATGTCTAGCTTCCAACGATTCGATTCTTTGAACTAACGCTAATTCGTTGTTCCGTTAGCTTTATTATGTGAATTAAGATCCGCTGTTTTAATCTTTTTTTCTATTTCCAACGTTTTCATCATAATTTGTGCATTTTGGTTGGCAGCATCTGTAATATTCTTTGTCATTTCTTGTTTAAATATATCAAGATCATTTTTAAATTCATGCATTTGTTTTGATAAATCAGATATTTTCGAAGCAGTCATTTTATTCTCATCAGACAACTCGTTAACTTTTTTACTTAAATTGTCTTCTATTTTACTGATGGAGTTTGAGATTTTTTGTTCGAATTGAGTATCTTTTTGAATTCTATTTTTTTGTATCAAATTAATCTCTTTTCTTAGAAAAGTTTTCGCACGAACAATGCAGTCATCTACATATTTCTTATTGGAAAGATGAATACCTGCTACAGGAGGATCTCGTTAAATATCTTTATTTACTTCATGTATCTGGTTTTGTAAATCCAAAATGGATTGTTTTAAGCCTTCACGTAGCTTTTTAACAACTTGTTAACAACACTCATGTTGGAAACAACACTCATGTTGGAAATGATGTTCCAATAATCAAAACATTAATATATAATATCTGCTTCACGTAATTCGTTGATAATGGCAACAATTTCGTTATTGTGTGATGTGTTTCCTGCTTCTTGGGAAGCAATCAGCAATTTGAGTCTGTCGCATAGTTCGTTTGGATCATCCCAATACACGTACTCTATAGGATCATCGTTGTATGTCAAATGTGTAGGTAATCCAGAGCCAACCTCCTGCCTACTGGCCACTGTATGACGACGTAGAGGTAATGATTGAAGGTTGGGTCTAATAATTTGAACCCACTTGATTCTATTGGTTCCTTTTAGTGTACCATCTTGTTTTTTGTGTCCTTCTGTTAATTCAAGCAATGCAATGTAGTTTGTAACATCTTGTGTATTATAATGATCAGGATCTTTGTAAAATAGTAATTCGTATAATCCTCGACTTCCATTAACATATTTGTCGTTTACTATTATCCAACCTTTATCATTAAAGTCAATATCAGTTTTTCCAAGTTTCCATTTGAAAGTTATAGGATCATGAGTTGGACCATATACCGTATCTATTTTATCTGAGTAATTCCAGTGGTCCATTACATAAGGATGAATTAGATGATGATATTGTTCTAAGTACTCTCGAAACACTTGATTTGACGCTTCATCTTGATGTTGATTTGTTTTTATTATATTTTCATGTTCTTCATCTTCTTTATCTTTGCTTTCAAATACATCTCCATCACTGATAAATGATGTATCATTTGCACCTTCATTTTTGATTTCTTCTTCTTTTTCCATTGGTTCTTCTTTCTTTACAGATTCAGTTTTAACATGGATTTTTGATGTTTTTGTAATGACGTTGGTTATCGGTTTAAACATTTTTTTCAAAGTTTCATCTTCTTCAGATCTACCAAGCTTAAGTGCCAAATACTTTTTGCGAATGACACGAGCTAGTTCGGCAACTTTACGCTTGCGCGCAGCTACCTCTTTGTCTGACATATTGTTATACAATACGTGTTTTTCGATCAGACCTACAATTTTATAAATTTATCGAAGCCTTTACGATATCGTCCGTTAGAAGTATCGAAATCCTTAACAATAACGAATGTACCGTATTTGTCCTTCCAACATTCGGAACAAAATTGTTTAAATTGGTCAAATGTCATGTCAGGTGAGACGTGATCGTCAAAGACGTGTTTCAAATTGAGCTCATCCTGTATAAACAATAGAATAAGGTTGGGATTATCACGCAAAAGTTGTTTACCTGCTCGACTGTATGATTGACATAGGTATGCACAATCGATATCCTTATATCTACCCATACAATAATATTCACGTATTGTTTGTTGTGGATCCGTTGATACGTCATCAAATATGAATACTGAGTTTGGTTTAGCTTTACTGGGACTTATGACATCATCATTATCTTTAAATGGAAAATAACCTACTTCTTTCACAGACTCCAACACTTCCTTCAAAAATTGATACTTGGGTTGAAACAACGACTTTGAATAAACGTAAACATTTTTGAATTTAGCGCCATTCGGGTCAAAAAGTAATGCTAACATAACATTAGTTTTTCCACATCCGCTTGGACCACATATGATAGCACGAAATGAATGCGGTAGCAATGCACCATGTTTGCTGGTTCTTGTCACGTTGTCGACAAAATCCAAGTTTTCCACTGCTAGTGTCTTGTCTTGTTGAATGATCTTCATCTTGTGATTGAGATGTATTTTGTACACATGGTTATATAAAGACATTTTACAAAAAGCGATTCATTTCAATGTTGATCGTTCAAGGCGAAGGAGTGTTGAATTCTTTGATCAACAGTCTACCGTTTGAATTGCATGCTTCTGGCTACCAATATCTAGTACCTGGAACAAAATTACAGAAACGTCTAGCACGTGGAGATACGGGGATAAATCCGTTAGATCGAGCTGCGAGAGATCACGATATCGCATATTCCCAAAGTAATTCATTGAAAGATCGACATAAAGCAGATTGGGTGTTGGAAAACAAAGCGTGGGAACGAGTTAAAGCAAAAGACGCATCTTTGGGTGAAAAAACCGCTGCCTGGTTAACTGCTACAGCAATGAAAACTAAACGAAAACCGGGTATGGGTATGAAACGCGGTAAAGGTGTTGGTTCATTTAAGCGACATGTGCTACAACAAATTATTAAAACGTTGAAACGTGCTCCTCCGTCACCAAATCTACGTAAATCAGCCTTACTTGCACTTGCAGCAGCTAGAACAGCCGTTAAGAATGTAGGTGGAAAGAAAAATGTACGTGTTCCAAGAATCATTCCATTCGAACCAAAATCAGGTGGTATTTTGCCGTTGATCCCCATCTTTGCAGGCCTATCCGTTCTCGGAAGCCTCGCTGGAGGAGCGAGCGCTATTGCCTAGACTGTAATAGATTCTAAGAATGCTCAAAAGAAACTAGAAGAGGATAAACGTCACAACAAGGCAATGGAACATCTAGGCAAAGGATTATACCTGCGAAAAAACGCTAAAGGTGGCTTTGGATTATATTTAAAAAAGTCAAAAAACTCCCGCTGAAGCTACCTAATAGACCTTTGACCAATGTGGATTTAAATAGATTTGTTAAACTACTTGAAATTCAAAATTTTCGTGGCGTCTTTATGAAGGATAATTTACCGCGTAACCCTCGTAAACGTGAATGTGCTATAATTAATCTCGACATTTCCACAAACTCCGGTACACATTGGGTAGCTTACAGAAAGATAAACAACGACATAGAGTACTTTGATTCATATGGTTGCTTGAAACCGCCGCGAGAACTAGTCTCCTACTTGAACGGTGGAAGAATTTTCTATAATAACGATCAATATCAAAGTTATAACCAAATAAACTGCGGACATCTTTGTTTAAAGTTTCTTTATAATGGAAACATCTAACGAGATCTTGAGAAGTGCCATTTGCATTCTTATGAAAAATATAACGAGCGTTGTTTGGTATGAACTACCTCAAGATATTCGTCGTGCACTAGAAGATTATTTACCTTGCAAGAAAGACTATAATAAACATGTATGGTGTGATGTTTGTGGATTGATGGAAAGTGTATGTGTATTTTGTGGAATACCATATTATGAACAAAATAAAAATGAAACAAAAAAAATGTAACGTTATTCTAAGAAAAATAAAGAAATATTTAACATATTTTGGTATTTAATTTACTGTACCTTTTACTTCATATCAGTCATGTCTCGATTGTTGACGTTGACAAGCACTTCCAACGAGTTTTCGTTTACTCCTCAAGTGCCTTTGGTGCTTGACCCTAACCGACAGTATTATGTAGCAGTGTTGGGATTTCATACATTCAATTCGGTTCCAAACATCGATGGCGAAAAGTTTTACTACTATGAGAAAAATGATCGAAAAAAGTTGTGTAGCATCGATATTCCGTCTGGATCTTATGAAATTACCGATATCGAAACGTATATTCATAACGCATTAATCGATAAATATAATTCGATTCGAGATAATGAGTTCATCTTAAGACCCAACAACAATACGCTCAAGTGTGAAATCTTTAGTCAAGATCATGCTGTTACTTTCGAGAAAGACGACAGTCTCGGCAAAATATTGGGTTTCTCATCAAACAGAATATTGGTGCCAGGAAAAATGCATTCTTCGGACCAACCTGTAAAAATTATAAAAGTATCGAGCCTACTGTTTGAATGCAACATTACCGAAGAAGCCTTTTACGAGGACAGACCTGCGCACACCGTTCTACATTTTCCGATAAGTGTTGATCCTGGTTTCTCTATTGACGAACGTCCTCATAATCCTATATACATACCAGTAAGCAATTGCATACGTGAAATTACCAACATTACCGTTAGCGTACTCGATCAAGATTTAAGACCAGTTAACTTTCGAGGAGAGAAAAGTACGCTGCATTTGGACTTTCAAGAACGATAAAATGGGTTTGGTTATAAAACAACACTCTACACATCAGCATTCATTAGTCTCACGCAAACCCTGTATGCGACGTGACGTGTCTGCTGCCAATAAAGCCTTTCTTGTTGCCATTGGATTAAAGCTAAAAGATGTCAAAACGTCAATACATTCGACGACAGGTTCAGGAGCAGCAGCAGCAGGAACCTCCTATTTTCGACCTTTACCAAAAACCTCAGTTCGATGATACTATTAGAAAAGAAGAATTTCGTACATATACACCTTACATCAAATCATTTAATAATAGCGACGTTGTTGAGTTTATAATAAATCAATCAGATGCTTTTTTTGCCATACACGAAACACTTTTGGAAATTAAAGGAAGTATAAAGAAAGTGGGTAATGGAACGTTTCTCTTGCACCGAATGCTGGAGCCTTCTTGTTTGATACATGTACATACATCCAAAGTTCACACGACATGGAAATAGTTCGAGATCCTGGTGTAGTTAACACTATTCGCAGTTTGTTGTGTTACACTCCTGAAGATTCCAAGTTTCTCAGTACTGCAGGATGGAACTATCCCAATAATCCGCATTTATCGGGAGAGCTTTAGTTTACTGATTCCGATAAAACATATTTTCAACATTTTCAACGATTACAATAAATTAACCTATGGTCGTCAAGTGTTTCGATTTGTTAGAGCACGTAATGATAGAGACTGTTTTTTAGTGGAAGAACCTAATGCCACAACAACAACAACAGTGTCTGTAACTGTTGGTCAATGCCAGCATGGAACTGAAGGTCAAACGTGTCTTTCCCAATAATGAAGTGAAAATTAACCTAATGACTTCGATTAAGAATAATACGCCGATAACTATACCTTTCCGTAAATAGGAACTTAATGAACTACCTTCACTTACGGCTGGATCCCGACGCGAGATATGGAGCGTAAAGACAACTTCAGCTGTTGAACGTCCACGCTATGTCATTGTAGCTTTTCAAACTTCTAAACGAGATGACATTCACGCCGATCCAACGTTATTCGATAACATTAAGGTGTCCAGCGTACGAGTGGTTATTAATGGTGAATATTGGCCTAACGAGAGAATGCAATTGGATTTTGCGAAACACGATTATGCTATAGCTCACTACAACTATACCGAATTCTTTCCCAGTTATACTCATTCGTCAACAAAACATCCAATCTTGGATTATAGTGCATTTAAAAAATATGCTTTGTTTACTTTCGACTGCTCCAAACAGGATGATACGTCATTTAGATCGGGAACCATTGATATTAAGTTGGAAATCGAAGCAGATGAAGGTTTTCCTGCAGGCACTCGAGCGTACTGTTTAATTGTTCACGACAGCCTACTCGAATACTTTCCTCTAACTGAAGTCATCAAAAATATCATTTAAATTGACTTATTCAATCATACCCAATTCAGTATACTATCAGCCATCATGAGGATCGCATTAGTTGACATTCAAGGATTCACCGTAGATGGGTGGTTTGCTCCCAAAGAACTCAGCATTGAAATTGGCTTTAAACATTGTCATTATATATTTAAACCTCCACAACCGTTTGCTACATTAAGTAATCAAGATAAGAAGACTGCTGTGTACTTGGAGAAAAACATGCATGGTCTTCGGTATTCTAATGGGGATGTTAAATATTCAAAAATAAATAAAATACTGGAATCTAAGATGTTGTATGCAGCTGACTACATCTACGTTCGCGGAGAACAACAAGCAGAATTTTTAAGACACAAATGTTATATGCTTGACGTCTTTCCCATAATTATTGATGTTTGCAAGTTTGATGATTCTCCATACTCAACTGGAGGCTTTGCTCTCCACATGAATACCCCTGCCACGCTACAGGACTATTTTCCTGCTCCTCGATAAATGTGGATCACCTCCGCCAATGGTTGTGTAACAAAATATTACCTATATAAATTGGATTTTTTTAAATAAAAGATTAAACGTTTTATTTTAGTTTTATTATAAAACACTATTTTTTTTACATATTTATTTTAATGCAAGATGATCACATTTGCGATATACAAGAAATTTTATAATGATATTAATAGTTAGAAATACATTTATTACTAATATGATAGTTAACAGTATAATCGATAAACCATATTGACCGATGTCATCATTATTAGTTTTGTACCATTTTGAATCACTTTCAGTGTTATTTGGAGATATTAGCTTGATCTTGTAGAATGCTCCTCCTGATTTCGGTATCGTTTTGAAAAATACTGGAAGCTGTCCATAATTCGCCACTTCATGATCCATTAGAGTCCATTTAGTTCGATTACAATAAGTTTTTACATCATTAAAACATATCGCCTGGTTCTTAACGTTGTTTGGAACGTTTGTATAAAGGATATTGTTAACAATAGCAGTGAGGATGATGAATGAGGTTGTTAGTGGGGGCATTTTGTCGGTTGAATTCTTTTTAACGGGTATTGTGTTTTTGGTGGTTTTCTATCTGACAAATGGAAAGCTGCAAATTGTTTTTCTATTGCAGTTCTATCTTCGTACCACTGTATATCCGCCTTCAACTTTTGAATTTTTTCGCAAAACCCTTCTAATCTGCACTGTACGGTGGACATTGATGAAATAAATGTCTTTCACTCCATAAGCCAATATAAATAATATTCTTAAGCACCCCCACTACTGTCTCCGGAGGCGTGTCAGGGTGAAGCCGTCAGGCGCGCAGAAGAAACACAGCGTGAGCATCGTCTGGCAAACACCGCAGCCAGACGAGACGAAAGGGTTGCCAGAGCGGTTCAAAAGGCCACTGTATATGCGAGGAACATGTTTCCTGACAACCCTAACACTCCACCGGCAGGAGGTTCATCGAAGGAGAGCAGGTCATGGTGAGGAACCACGTCCGAGGGAACTTCGGACCGACATGGACGGGACCACACACGATCCTGAAGGTGCTAGGCGATCATACCTATGAGATACACCGCGACCGGGACGTGAATAGGACCATCCATGTAGATGACATCCGCGCTGCTCCTCCACCTAGGGACGAACCTCCAGAGCAGGATTAAGGTTTATTACGACACGTGTAGATATCAAGGTGAACTGAGTAACCTTATATCTTCACGACGTCGTAAGACCTTCCTCAGGGTGAATTAAGTAGCCCTGCCAGAACAGCTGAGGATAACGGAGCCCTGTTACAAAACGTTACAGACACCAGGGTGAATCGAGTAACTCTACGTGTTCTGAAACGTCGTAAGGCCCCAGCCGGGTGAATTAAGTAGCCTGGCCGAAACACCTGGACCACCTGGACCACCGGGACCACCTGGACCACCTGGGCCATCTGGATGTTATAATCGTTAAGTGTAATATATCTTAGTCGCTAGCGTAAGTTTGAATTGTATTTCTTTGTATTGTATTTCTTTTTTAGGTTAAGGACTTTTTGTATTATTGTATTGTTTGATCTTTTTTTATTAATAAATTTTTTTTAGCACCGTTAGGTCTTTCAGAGGGGGGGAGATGTCTCCGGAGGCGTGTCAGGGAGAAGCTGACAGCCGTGCCGGACGCATTTAGAAATTCGGAGAAATACTTGGAAATTCCAAGTTTGGGCAAATCCGAATTTCTAATTGACTCGATGCAGGGAAATTCCACTTTTGCTACGTAAAACAAAGGATTTGTTTTATATAAAAGCAGATGGAATTTCTCTCATCGGTCAGTCGAGCTTGCCTCTTCTACTGTAGACCTAGTCGGTGCTATTATTGTTCCAACTAAGTTATTGTTTTATTTCTGATTTCCTATATACCATTTTTATTTTAGCATTATTGTATATTCAGACCTTTTCAGGTTAGAATATTACACATTATTCATGTACTTATTGTTTGATATTTTATTTGATTATTTTGATTGATTATTTTCTTGTATTTGTATCTAAGCTGTTCTTTCTGGTAAGTCAAAGAACTCTTAGAAATATTGCTTTGCTATTTTATTCGACTTGTTAATTTGTGTGTGTCTAAGTCGTTCTTTTCCGGTGAGTCAAAAGAACACTTAGAAGTATTTTCATATTTGCATTATTATTTCTGATACTTTTATCTAAGATATTATTTCATATTATTGACTATTTTATTTTCTATTTTTCGTTAAGTTGTTTCTTCCGTAAGTCAAGAAACACTTAGCAATATTTTCACATCTTTTTTGTATTTGATTTTCTTGTTTCTATTATAAGTTGTTCTTCCGTAAGTTAAGAAACACTTATAAATATTTGTACATCTATTTTACCATATTCTCTTGTTTATTTTCTGCTCTAAGTTGTTTCTTCCGTAAGTCAAGAAACACTTAGACATATTTCTATAATCTATTTCCCTTTTGCATTTCTTGTTTTTATACTTTGAATGTTTTATTTTCTAAGCCGTTTCTTCCGTAAGTCAAGAAACGTTTCACATTTGCATATTTTTACTTTCTTTTATATTTCTGTCCTAAGTCAAGAAACACCTAGGAGCATTTACCTTGTATTATATTTTTATACAGTTTGATTTATTTTGATTTACTAAGCTATTCCTTCCGTAAGTCAAGGAATACTTAGATTATTGTACCTGTTCTGTTTTCTATCTTTGATCCGTTATTTCGTAACCGTTCCTTGGAACTGTTACCTATAACCGATACTTGTCACGGTAACTGTTACTTTATACCAGTAGCGATTATTAACCCTTTCGATAGCGACAAACAAAGATGGTCAACACCCGATCAAATTCCGGGGACATGAAGAAGTCCGAAGAGCCGGCGATGGGTCCCACAGGCCCAAATGCCCCCTCTCGGCAACACTACCATGGTATAATAAAAAAGAAATAAATGTTTTAATCCTTTATTCAAAAATACTGTTATTTAAATCACTAATTGTATCTTCATTATAATAATACAAATATTCCCTTAATGCTAAACTTAAAATACTAGTATCACAAGAAGCCTCACAAAATGAATATAAAATGTCTATTGGTTGTAAATCGTTTTTGAATGAAGTGGAAATTTTCAAAGCATTACAATAGTAATCTAAAAATCTCAGTCCTTCGAGAAAACGAATGCGTGGTAAAATTAACTTCTCGTTTCCTTCAATAAGATTCGTAACATCTTTTTCAAATATCTGCAAAGTAACATCAAGTTTCTTAACATTAAGCCATTTAAGTTGATCTGTAGCTTGAGTTTCAAAGGCTAAAAATTCACAACATTCTGGAGGTTCATCTTCACTTATGCCAACTAATACTTTTAAATTCTCAAAATTATACAAAGTATTAAGCAACATCATTTCACTTTTGGCTTTTACTTCCACACTGTTCATGTTGTAATGTAACTGCCTCTCCCACGCTAAAACTATTTATTTATGCATCACATGCCTGGCTTAATTATAAAATAGAAAAGAATCTACACGTGTTTCCGGTTATATATCGCGTGAGAAATGTTTTAAAGGAATGCAATAACATCCGGTGAGTCATTTGCTGAATATATTAATCACATTTTATGTTTCCGGCATCCGTGCGAATATATTTTAAGTAACATTCCAACGGAAATAGAACATCCGCTTATGTCATAATGTGTTTGTTGTTGAAAATTCCGTTGAATTAATTTAAAACATTATTAATGGATTTTGCAATTATGCTACTCGATAAAATATATACGAGGTAAAATATAAATTGAAAAATTTAGAAGTTCTTACGTTATTTAAAAAACAAATGTCAGGTGTGGGATTCGAACCCACACACCCTTTCGGGTATCGGACTTAGATCCAACGCCTTAAACCACTCGGCCAACCTGACTTATAGTATTCAATGTACGACGTGACATATTATGTAACATGAAATATAACTGAGTAATTGATAGATGAAAAAGAAGAATTACAAAATAAATTGAATTAAAAATGGCAACTGTCTAGCGATTAAACGTCGTTCTCATTGGTGAACGTTGACGTGTAGTTTCGTTATTATTGGGGGAATGGGGGGGGGCGTTTGGGTGTCTTTTCATTACATCGTTCTCATTGGTGTACGTTGAGACGTATCTTCGTTATTATTGGGGAATGGGGGGCGTTTGGGCGTCTTTTCATTACATCGTTCTCATTGGTGTACGTTGAGACGTATCTTCGTTATTATTGGGGAATGGGGGGGCGTTTGGGCGTCTTTTCGTTAATATTGGGGAATGGGGGGTGTCTCTTCGTTAATATTGTGGTACGACTTTATCATTAGTCGATGCACGTCTTTCTCATTGGACGTTGATATACACGTTCCCATTGGGGGGGCGTTAATATGTCACCATTATCCGGCAAGACACGAGGACGATTGACCGCCATTGATCGTAGATACGTTCCGACGTCGCGAGGATGTCCACCAGGATGCGTGGATGCGAGGATGGTCGGGGATGCGTTCTAACGTTACGAGGGGGGCGTTACTATGTCACCATTGGTCGAGTATACGTTCTAACGTCATTTCTATGATGCCATTGGCTTATTCTATGCTACCATTGGTCGCTGGGGGCGTTGCTATTCCCTCCACTGACGCTGCTATGCAGCCATTGGTCCCTTATCGCTATACCGCCATTTCTATGATTTTTATTCAAATTCTAAGCTGTTATTGGCGCTCGGGGTGTTGCTATTCCCACCACTGACGCTGCTATGCTGCCATTGGTCGATGACACGTTCCGACGTCACGAGGACGTCCACCATTGGTCAGCAAGACATGGGGGACGTTCCTATGCCATCATTGGCCGAGGGGCGTGGCCTTGAGACACGAGGTACGTTCCTACGTCACCATTGGTCGATGGGCGTGACCTTGAGACACGGGGTACGTTCCTACGTCGCGAGGGGGCGTGGCTTTGATACATGAGGATACGTACGCTTGACGATCGACGTGTGACGTCACTTCCTGGTCCAGAAGGAACCCTATCTATCTACTCTTATCTCATTCTTTGCAAAATAATTATCTCTAAATAACATCCAAAGTTTTCTTGAACCAATATGCATGTAACTTTCATGTAAATCTTTCAATATCTTTCTTGCCAAAATTCTACTTATTACATACACTTCTAAGCCATTAATTATTTTATAAAACACCCCATTTTTCTTAAGGACTTTTTGTTTTTCATCCAAATTGATTTGATCTCTTATGATTTCTTCTTTAGAATATAATCCAGTGTTTTCTACCAACTGATTTGATCCAATTTTTATTGTTCGCTGCCTTTTTTGTGATGTATTTTCTAACCTTGACAAAGCATCTGCCACTATGTTGGATTTTCCAGAAATGTATTTGATTTCAAAACTGTATTCACTCAGTATTAGGCTCCACCGATGTACTCGACTGTTTCCATATTTGTTATTTAATATAGATGTTAAAGCTTGGTGATCTGTTTCTATAGTAAATTCATTACCCAACAAATAAAATCTTAATTTTGTGACACAGTGTATGATACTAGCTAGCTCTAGTTCTGACACTGAATAACCTTTTTCACGTGGCTTTGTAATTCTTGATATGAATTGTATCGGGTATTCGACCCCATCATGTATTTGTAGTAATACCCCTGATAATCTTTCTATTGAGGCATCTGTTCTTAATATGAATGGATTTGTATAGTCAGGATGGTATATTTTTAAATTTGACAAAAAAATGTTTTTGATTTCTTGGAATGCTAGTTCTCTTCGCTGGTCCTATTTCCATTTTACACCTTTCCTCAGTAGTTCAAGTAATGGAATTTCTTTTATACTTAGATCTGGTATCATCCTTTTATAATAATTAATTATTTCAATAAATCCTCTTAAAGTTCTTAAATTGTGTGGTGTTCTATATTCCTGAATAACCTGTGTCCGTTCTGGATCCATTTCAATTCCCTTAGTATTAAGTTTATAACCTACATATATTACTTCTTTTTGAAAAAATGTACATTTTTCTTGATTTATTTTTAGTCCAACTTTGTCTAATCTGTCAATTATTATTTTTAGGTGTTTCTCATGCTCTTCAGCAGTTTTAGAAAAAATTAATATATCATCAATGTAGTGAATTACAAATTGTTCATATTGATCCAAAATATCATGAAGACATCTACATAGAGCACTGCACGATGATTGAAGTCCAAATTTGAATTGATATACTACTCCATCTATCTGAAATCCTGTATATTGTCTACTTTTCCTTTCTAGAGGTATTAACCAAAAACTATGCTGTAAATCAATTTTAGTAAAAAATGACATTCCTGTAATTCTTCCTAGTATTCCATCTATACTCATTGGTGCTTCAAATTGCTTTTCAGTCATCTTGTTAATATTCCTTGCATCCAAACATAGCCTGATTTCACCTGATCTTTTACGTACTACCACTATAGGGTTAATGAAACGTGTATCTGCCTTCTCAATGATTCCATCTTCTAACATATTATTAATTGTTCTATTTACTTCTTCTCTGTATTTATATGGTATTGGGTACGATTTTGTTTTAAAATCTTTTTCTTCTTTTACTTTTATACTATGAATATAATTGTGTGCAATTCTATTTTCTTTATTAACAAGTCCCTTGTGTTGCTGCAATATGGAAATAACTATTGATTTATATTCTTCAGGGCAACTTAAAACTTTAATCATATCCTCTTCTTTACAAATAAAATTATTTTTCATTATGTAATTATTATTCCTTGCTTCCAGTTTTACGCACTCCGCCTCGTAGGCATCCATCTGCTTTTTTCCATTCCTTAAATATTCATTACAATTATTCTTTACATTCTTTTGGGACATCTCCCTATCATCAAAATACATTTCTTCTTCATAAACATCATTACTTTCTTTTAATAATATCCTATCAATTCTTATTTTTTCTTCCTCCTCATCTTTCTGCATACTCAATAACTTAATCATTTGCCCTTCCAATTTTTTTTCAAAATCTATCTTCACTTTCTTCTTTTCCAATTCATCATTTCCCATTAATATATCAACACATAAATCCTTGACAATAAATCCTTGCATATTAATTTCTTTATTAAGAATATTAATTTTAAAATTAGCTAGTTTATCAATTTCACCCAACTTCTTATTATTTGCACCAACTATTTTAATTTTTGGAATCTTCATTATATCTGATAGTTTTAATGTATTAAAAATAAAATTTTCCGAGACTAAAGTACTTTCTGAACCAGTATCTATCATAACCTTAATCATTTTATTTTTGGCCATAGCATTTATATAAATTAAATTAATAGATTCAATAATTTTATCTTCATCTAAAGAAATAAATTCAGAAGGTTTCTCATAATGACAATGACCACACTTGTAATTCAGAAAGTTTACTGCATAAAATTTGGATTGTTAGAATTATTCTCTAATTGTGTCTGACCATTTGGTTCTAATGTCCTGTGTCTTTCACTACTATGACTTCTACTCATATTTTCTTGCCTTGTACTATTTCGTTCTCTATCTTCGCAGCTTCTGTTCCCTCGTATATGATTTACCTGTCTGTTGTAATTAGGTCGTTCTGTATTTCTCCTATTGTTAAAATCTTGTCTATTATAATTAGTATTGTTATTAACATTTTGTCTATTGTAATAATTAGTACTGTTATTAAAATTTTGTATATTTTGATTATTATTATTGTTATTAAAATTTTGCATACTATTACCATATCTATTATTATTATATGATTGTCTATATTGTTGATTATTATTCTTATTATATTGAAAATTATTATTGTTTTTTCTATTATTATTATTATTAATCCTAATATCATTGTTATCATTATTACTTGTCATATTACCTCTTTGTATTCTTTGAATAAAATTGATAAAACTATCTATTGTTTGAATATTTTGTACTGTTACTGTTTGTACAACATCTGCATCAAAATGTCTAGATACGTTTAAAACTGTTTCATCTTCTCTAAGTGGTGGTTCTAAATACTTTGCAACTGTTATCAGCTTTAATGCATAATCTACCATATTAGATCTTAAATTAGGATTATACTTTCCAAAATAGAGAACTTCCCTAAATCTAGCTTGCTCTAATTCACCCCAATAATAATTTAAAAATTTATTTTCAAATGTTTGAAAATTCTCCAAATCATTCTCAACACTGGCAAACCAAGTTGCCGCATTATCACTTAATGTCATTCTAATATAATCTTTAATATCATTAATATTATTCACTAATCTTAATTTATGTTTTAAACTATTTATGTATACTCTAGGATGCAAATTTTTGATATTACCAGAGAATTTAATCCCAGTGTCATTTGTTAAATTTAAGTAAGGTCTCCCTATGTCTCTCATTTGTGAAATATCATCTATTCTCTGTTTCACATTTCTTATTTGATTACTATTTATTTGGATATTTTGTTGTATATCGTCTAATTTTTCTTCTGTCTTTCTCCTGTCTTCGTTAATTTTAACTTCTAAATTACATTTCTGCAACTCTATTTTCTGTTCTATATCTATCATATTATCTTGAATAATCCTATTTACTTCTGTTCTCTCATTTTCTATCCTTTTCTTGTAGTCATGCCTTATATTTTTTATTTCATTTGCTACTTTTTTCTCTGCAGCTTCAAGTGTTTTATCTATTTGTTTTTTTTTTGTTTTACAATTTTATTATTATTATCTTCTATTTTCTTTTCTAATTTTTTATAATTCTCTTCCAATTTTTGTTCCATTTTTTTCATGTCTTCTTTAACTTTTTTTGAATTCTCTTCCATTTTTTTTTAATTCTCTTCCAACTTCTGTTCCATTTTTTCATGTCTTCTTTGACTTCTTTTGAATTCTCTTCCAATTTATGTTCCATTTTTTTCGAGTTCTCTTCCATTGTCTTGTTCATCTGCATCATTATTGCCATCAGAGCCTAAAGTTTTTCCTATTAAAGTTATTATCACCACTCGATATTTTCTTACTAATCCTTGGTTATCCAACTATTTTAATATGTTCCTTCTTAATTATCTCCACTCACCATATAAATATATAAATGTAAATCCTTGTAATTTCCATATAATGTACTTTCAAATATACTGGATCTTGTGGTTGTATTATTGAATGCTTACTTCAATGAATTAACTTCATACTATCACTATATTACTGTAGTAATAATTAATCTCAACTGTATTAGACTTAATAATTCATTTAACTTAATCCCTTCTTTTAGCTAATAATCTCTTCATTAACTCATAAATTCTTGTTAATTATTCTTTGTAATTAATAATCACATGTAATTGACTTAATAATCCTTGAATTGTTATAACTAACTCCTCAATAATAATCTTGTAACTGATTTAATTTCTTCTAACTAACTCACTTAACTCAATTAATAATCTTCTTGAAACTAAATTCTTGAATTATAACTTTACTGACTCACTTTACTAACTGTAACTAACTAACTAACTGACTTCTAACTGATAACTGATCATACTGATAACTGAACTCCTCCAAATTACATGGCTTTTTATATCTTTTTCATTGTTTCCAGAATAATCTAGCAATAAATAATGTTCGAATCATTCTATTTATTCTATCTGAATATTCTGGAATCGTTTTTTGTCTGTGATGTATTATGCATATAGTCCCATTGACATTTCTAGAACTTTCTATTTACAATTTACTTGACTTTAGGCTCTCCAGATCAGAACTACACTATTATATGTAACTTAAACATTTATATGAAATATATTTTTACTATTCTACATCCACAATTATATTCTAAATTAACATTCCAAAAATAAATAACTTTTTGACTTTGACACTACAGTGTATGTTTGGTTGCATATGCACATGGCTGACTCAAACATATCTAATATTAAATAAAAAAAAACTTCTTAAACTTAATTCTTATGCTAAATTCTTAAAAATACCTTCATATAATTATTTTTTAATACTATTATCTAGTATATAATTTACAAATTATGTCTCTAACCACTATTTAAATAAATTTATTAATTAACATTGTATATCTGTTACTATGTATATCTGTTACAACCATATGAAATATGGTTGTACATATTTCTATGTTAATTTATTGCATTTCTGCTCTCACTACAATATATATATATATATATATATATATATATATATATATATATATATATATATAATATATATATATATATATATATATATATATATATATATTGTAGTGAGAGCAGAAATGCAATAAATTTACGAGATATTTTGATTACCTCAGGGTAAGTATATGGAGTAGAAGATTGGGGACAGAAACTACTGGGGTAGAGATAAGGCAAACAAAATAATCGAAACTGATGCGTACGACACTCAGAGGGTTGTTGGAGAGCTGGGTCGTGGATAAGTTGAATAAAATTGGTCGGATTGGGGTATCTACAAAATAAAAACAAAGGGATACTTACATAAATCTCCTGGGCAATTAATACAACAAAAAAAAGCTCCTAGCTATATATATATATATATATATATATATATATATATATATATATATATATATATATATATATAAAACTGTTTTGGATGGGTTGGAGTCAATAAAAGGGGCTATTTGTTGACTATTTTTTACTCGAGCTTTCAATTGTGATTACAATTATTATCAAGAGCTTCTAAAAAATACAAAATATCTTACAAAGTTGAACTAGAAATAAAAAATTTTTTGTTAACTCACCAAATAAAATTAGTTTGTTATATAAAACTGCTTCTTACATAATAATTACATAAAATATTAATAAAAAAATGTCCTATTCTAATAAATGTTTCTTTGAAAAATTTTGATAGTTTCTTAACAAAAACAATTGAATTTGTAAACAAAAATTGAATAGCTACAAACCGCCTAAATGTCATAAATACCAACTTAAAAATTTTTATTTTTGACATATTGTCAAAAATAAAATTTTGTTTAAAAAATTCTTCTTTGTTTAGTAACAAAAAAGAAGAAGATTTATTCACCATTGATAGATGCCCGAAAAAATGTAACAAATACATGGAAAATTCAAAAGGTGATATTTTACTGACTGCGTATATAAATTACATAGAAATAATATAATTATAAATTTTGCTTAGATTTTGAATTTCTGACCTTTTGTTTAAATTATTATCACTTTTGCTAATACAAACCATTTCCAAAAAAGTTCTTTTAAATTTATTGCTAATACAAACCATTTCCAAAAAAGTTCTTTTAAATTTATTGCTGATATAAACCATTTCCAAAAAAGTTCTTTTAAATTTTTAGCAAAAGTGATAATAATTTAAACAAAAGGTCAGAAATTCAAAATCTAAGCAAAATTTATAATTATATTATTTCTATGTAATTTATATACGCAGTCAGTAAAATATCACCTTTTGAATTTTCCATGTATTTGTTACATTTTTTCGGGCATCTATCAATGGTGAAAAAATCTTCTTCTTTTTTGTTACTAAACAAAGAAGAATTTTTTAAACAAAATTTTATTTTTGACAATATGTTAAAAAATAAAAATTTTTAAGTTAGTATTTATGACATTTAGGGGGTTTGTAGCTATTCAATTTTTGTTTACAAATTCAATTGTTTTTGTTAAGAAACTATCAAAATTTTTCAGAGAAACATTTATTAGAATAGGACATTTTTTTATTAATATTTTTTGTAATTATTATGTAAGCAGCAGTTTTATACAACAAACTAATTTTATTTGGTGAGTTAACAAAAATTTTTTTATTTCTAGTTCAACTTTGTAAGATATTTTGTATTTTTTAGAAGCTCTTGATAATAATTGTAATCACAATTGAAAGCCTCGAGTAAAAAATAGTCAACAAATAGCCCCTTTTATTGACTCCAACCCATCCAAAACAGTTTTATATTTTTTCCAAACGAGTCACAAGTACTTCTTTATTTCGTACACATCAATATATATATATATAAATATATATCCTATATATATATATAAAATATATTATATATATATATATATATATATTGTTCGGTAATCATTCATTGGTAGACGAGCCAGGTCGAGCTTTAATTGGTTCATGTCCTTTTCCCTGATTCCCTTTTCCCCTCGTTACATGTGGCAACGATGTTATTCGGCATTCGGCATAAACATGGATTGGCTTCAAAAGAGAAGCAAGAGACAGTTGGTTGAACGAAGACATGCGACCACGTTGGTGACCACGTGCAGAAGTTATCGTGAAAAGTTTCGTTTCGTGATATGTTTGCCGGCCAAAATATCTTGTAAGTACCTATTTTTCTTTTCCTATATTTTTGCTACCATTTATAGCTCGATTGGATATTATCAAAAGACCTACGGAATTTACACCCATTTTTAAATCTCCTCCGCTTGTAGCTATCGAAGGAAAAAATTTTGCTATGAAAAAAATTTACATATGAGTCTAAAGGCTGAATTTATTTTCTTTTAGACAATTACTTTTCATATTCGTACATTTGGTCCTAATCGACCCGAATATAAACTAGCTGATAAATTTTTTTTGGAGTTTGAAATAGTGTTTCGTTGGGTTATTTCGCTTTATTAAGTGTTACATATGTATTTGTTGAAAAATATTTATTTTTGTTAAATGATAACACTCTTTTTAGTAGTTTGAAAATAAACGTTAAATAATTAAAATAAAGGTTTTTTCGTTTCGCTATTTATTTGCCGGCATTTGAATATTATCGGTTCTCGATTATTGAATCTCGTTATCGGCCGAAGTTAATTTGTTGATTTGGGTTCGCATAAAAAGTTGGAACATCTTTTTGTCTAAACCGTGCGATTAAAATTCGACGTTGCCAATATTAGTTGATCGGGTAAACGCATTATTTGTCTTGTTATCGTTTGAAATTTGAGGTAAATAATAATTGATAAAACATGGATAAAGTTACAGAGAAGAATAAAAAACTGCAGACTTTACGGAAAATGTCGTTGAACGATATACAAATTATATTAGATATAGCGAGAAAGGCAAAAACTGATATTTCGTATAAAACTTTATTCAAGGTGAGATTGGAAGACTTGGAAGCAATTAGAGCGGAATTTTGCAAACATCATTCGGGAATTATTAGCAATCTTTTGTCGGTCCCTGATGCGGGTATAGATGACGAGGAAAAAGTAAGAGAATTTTTTTTGGAACAATTTTACGAAATAAAATCGATAGAATTTGATATGTTTAACTCTCCCTCGGGTAATGCCAATAATGATTCTCTCTCGTCCGCCGGGCATAATAATTCGACCATTCTTCTACCAAAACTTTCGTTGCCTTCATTTCGGGGAGATTTTAAAGAATTCATGTCGTATTTAGATCTATTCAATTCCATGATACACAACAATTCAAATTTGACGGATGTAGAACGGTTTCGGTATTTGAAAAGTAGTTTGGAGGGTCCCCCCTCAGTTTAATTCGAAATTTGAGCATTACCAATGAAAATTATGCAATTGCTTACAGTTTATTAGAAAAAAGATATTCGAATATTCGTCGACGAGCTACGGCACATTGGGAGGCCTTAATGAATGCTCCCAAAGTGGCAGTGGCCAGTTCAAAATCGTTATCAAATTTAGTAGATACATTCCAAGAAAATTTAGCTGCATTGAAAACTTTAGGGTTGCCCACAGATAGTTGGGATTTTATATTATTTAATCTTTTGTTATCACGTTTAGACGCGGATACGATAAAATTATTTGAATTGGAAAACAAATCAGATCGAATCCCATCATTTAACAGTTTGGTAACGTTTGTGGAAACTCAATATATCGCGTATGATAATCTCAATATTGGGCGAGGAGAGAGTAAGAATTCGTCGCGCTCGTCGACCACAGCTGCAAATGATCCTAGGCACAAATGGACTGAAGCAAAAACCAGGAGCCATAGCTCATCGTTTTTAGTAAATTCGTCGTCGTCGTCGTCGCTGCAGTGTCCATTGTGTAAACAGAATCATTATTTAAACCATTGTTCGTCTTTTTTGAAAAAATCTCCGAAAGAGAGATATGAATTTTGTAAATCGTCATCGTGTTGTTTTCGGTGTCTTAACGAGACAAATCATAATACCAAATCGTGTCCTAAAAAATTTGCTTGTAGTAAATGTCAAAGCCCCTTACATAACGTATTGTTACATTTCGGTAAGGATCGGTCGAATAGTCCTCGTTCATCGGAAAGTGGAGCTTCGAACGAAATTGAGGAAAATCCTACAAATCCGTCGCATTGTAGTACTAGCTTGGTTACTAAAAAGGTTGAATCGAAACAAGAAGTGCTACTTGGAACCGTTGTGGTTCATGCCATTGATTGTAAAGGGGGTAAAATTCCCCTTCGATGTCTTGTGGACTCAGCCTCCATGAGCTCATTCATTTCTCGAAAAGCAGCGAACAAATTAGGATTTCCAAAAAAATCGTGTTCGTTAGAAATAGTCGGGCTTGACTCTATGAAAACCAAATTAAATCAGGGTTCTATTAGTTTCTCGATTCAGCCTAGACACACGGATTCGCCTGTGTTTAGTTTGGAAGCTGTAATCACAGATAGGGTTTGCGGAGAATTGCCGAGTACTGAAATCGATATTTCTTCGTGGAACCATATTAGAAATTTACGTCTAGGCGACCCAGAGTTCTATCGTAAACAGAGCATTGATCTCTTAATCGGTTGTAGCATATTTGCAAAGATGCTTTTAGGGGACAAACTGATAGGACAGGAGGGAATGCCTGATGCCCTTAATACTGTGTTCAGTTATATTTTATTGGGTCCCACTGATTCACACGTATCGTCGCCATCCACTTCATTAGTCTGCGTGTCAAACGGAGATATGTCGTTAAGTAATTCGTTAGAAAAATTTTGGGAAATAGAGAACGTCCCGGAAAATAAAGTTGAAGAACCTGAAGATGCGTTGTGTGAACAAATCTATCAGGAAAATTGTCGTCGGGATGCTTCTGGAAGATATATCGTAGCTTTACCGTTTCGTGAATCGTCGCCAAATTTGTCGGGTAGTTATGACATTGCCTACAGTAGATTTTTATTGTTGGAAAGACGTTTGTTAAACCAACCCAAATTGTATAAAGAATATTCGGCACATATGCAGGAGTATATTGATTTGGGTCATATGATATTAGTTTCCCCGGTGGAGCGGGAAAAGGGATTGTTTTATATTCCCCATCATATGGTAACAAAGTCGGATAAGGTCAGGGTGGTTTACAATGCTTCGCAAAAATGTCCTAGATTAGGGAAATCGCTTAATGATTGTTTGTTAGTTGGCCCTAAGTTACAAAAGGATCTCGTATCGCTTTTGTTTAATTTTCGTTTGAATCGTTATGCTATCTGTACCGATATTAGACAGATGTATCGTAATATTTTAATTATTCCTGAGCACACGGAGTTTCAAAGAATTTTCTGGAGGTTCTCACCCTACGAAGAGGTTGAAGAATACAAATTGTTGACGGTAACTTTCGGAATTTTGTCGTCGCCTTATCTCGCGTTAAGAACGCTCCAACAGTTAGTTATTGATGAAGGCAATAAATTTCCTCTTGCGGCCTCCATCATTCGTAACTTTTCGTATGTCGACGATTTTGTATTTGGGGCGCCATCTCAAGAAGAAGCCCAACTTCAAATTAAAGAATTGATTGACTTGTTAAAATTGGGTGGATTTGAGTTAAGGAAATGGTGTTCTAATGAACCCAGTTTGTTGTCACAATTTCCTGCTTCGTATATTAATCCCCATTCGTTGAATTTTGATACTGAATCAAATGGTCCTTCGTCTGTTAAAATTCTGGGCTTACAGTGGAATGCACAAACAGATGTGTTTAAGTTTTCTGTAGTTGCGGGTGATGACTCGTGTAGTAAACGCTCATTGTTAAGTGAGCTTGCACGTACGTTTGATCCATGCGGGTTTTTAAGTCCAGTAACCTTCTCGCTTAAGTATTTGATTCAAAGGCTTTGGGCTACAGGTCTAAATTGGGACGATCGTCCACCCTTTGAAATAATTCGTGTATAGGAGCAGTACAAGAGGGAGTTGCCCTTACTTTTGCAATTTCATATACCTCGTTTTTTGAATGTTTCGTCTCATCCAATTGTAGAACTTCATGGATTCGCTGATGGATCAGAAAAGGGATATGCTTGTGTTGTTTATGTTCGTAGTATTGATTCGGGGAACCGAGTTTCAGTCAATCTTCTCTGTTCCAAATCAAAAATTGCTTCTATAACTCAGAAACTTACCATACCCAGAATAGAATTACTTGCTACGGTGCTTTTGATCAAACTCGTATCGTTTATTGTACAGTCGTGGAAGGGAGACCCCTTTAAAAAAATTTATGCATACTCTGATTCGCAGATCGTCCTCCATTGGCTGAAGAGTTCGCCATCGAGGTACAAGGTTTTTGTTGTAAATAGGATTTCGTATGTCCAATCACATAGTCAAGGTATATCATGGCGGTATGTGGAATCCAAAAATAATGCAGCTGACGCTCCTTCTCGTGGAATGCTTCCTGCTACGTTTTTGTCGCACACCCAGTGGTTAACGGGTCCTGAGTTTTTACACAGTCTCTCGATTAAACTCCCAGTAGTTCCTTTGTCGTTGCAGGATGACCTTCCTCTAGAAGAGGAGAAGAAAATCTCCACTTTCGTAGCCACTCGGGCTAATAATTTTTTATCCGATCTACTGGAGAATAAGTCTTCTTTTGCATCGATTCAAAGAGTTCTAGCTTACATTTTGCGATTTGTTCATAATTCTCGTTGTCACACTTCTCTCCGTTCAGGTTCTCTATCGTCTTTGGAATTGGAAGATTCGTTACTAATTCTGGTAAAGTTTACACAAGAGAATCATTTCGAAGAACAGTTTCAATCCAAATTGTTTCCTAAATCATTTCGCAAATTAGGAGTGTTTTTTGATAATAATAACTGCTTGCGTATATCAGGTCGTTTGTCCTATTCGTCATTGTCATATCAAACCAAACACCCCTTTTTACTTCCTAGAGACTCTCGTCTTACTCGTTTGTTAATTCGATATTACCATGAAAAATATTTGCACGCAGGATTCAAATCTACGCAATTCTTGATTAGTCAAAGGTTTTGGATTCTATCAGCTAAGAGAGCTGTCAATTCAGTTGTATCCAAATGTATCCGTTGCTGGAAACAAGCTCCCAAAGCCTTAAAACCCCCCATGGGTAACTTGCCTCAGTTTCGTCTGTCCGCCCTTAAACCTTTTTCGATTTGCGGATTAGATTTTGGGGGTCCTTTTTATATTACCATGACTCGTCACAGAGGAGTTCGTTCTCAGAAGGCCTACTTGTGTCTTTTTGTGTGTTGTGCAACGAAGGCTCTGCATTTGGAACTTGCAAGCAATTTGTCGGCAGATGCGTTCCTGGCAGCGTTGCAAAGATTTATCGCTCGACGGGGCCGTGTGTCCCAGATCTTGTGTGATAATGGAACGAATTTTGTCGGGGCCTATAATCAATTACGTAATTTTATGAAAGAGGCTTCGGAAAAGGAACAAATTAAATTTTCATTTGCACCTCCGGCCGCGCCCCATTTTGGTGGTCTTTATGAGCGCGGAATTCGTTCGGTGAAGAATCATCTAGCTCGTGTGGTTGGAAATCAAATTCTTACTTATGAAGAGTTTTACACCACGTTAACATTAGTTGAATCCGTTTTAAATTCGCGACCTTTAACACCTTTAACTAGTGACGTTGAAGACTTGAACGCTCTAACGCCCGGACATTTTTTAACTCTGGAACCTTTATCCTCATTACCCATACCTGATTTTTCGGATGTCCCTCTCAATCGTTTGTCGAGATGGCAATTATTGCAGCGCATGCATCAGGACTTTTGGAGCCGCTGGCACAAGGAGTACTTACATACTCTGCAGCAGCGTTCCAAATGGTGGGATCCTCTTGTTGCACCCGCAATCGGTTCGTTAGTTTTGTTAAAAGAGGATAATTTGTCGCCGTGCATGTGGGCGCTTGGCCGTTTGATTCAGTTACACCCGGGTAAAGATGGAGTATCTAGAGTCGCTACTGTTCGGACTGCCCGTGGCGTTTTGAAGCGGCCATTGGTCAAATTGTGTCCTCTTCCTTTGGACGAGGAATAGATAATAATTCTTTTTTATTTTTATTTAACTTGTTAGTTTGTAAGTTCAATTTTGGAGAGTTAGTATTACGTTTTGTTTTGTTCGGGCTCATGGATGAAATTGCGCCCAACGAAACCACTATTTCATATATAGTTTGCTTTGAAAATTTAAAGACTTTTGGCCTTTAAAAAGGGGGGAGAATGTTCGGTAATCATTCATTGGTAGACGAGCCAGGTCGAGCTTTAATTGGTTCATGTCCTTTTCCCTGATTCCCTTTTCCCCTCGTTACATGTGGCAACGATGTTATTCGGCATTCGGCATAAACATGGATTGGCTTCAAAAGAGAAGCAAGAGACAGTTGGTTGAACGAAGACATGCGACCACGTTGGTGACCACGTGCAGAAGTTATCTTGAAAAGTTTCGTTTCGTGATATGTTTGCCGGCCAAAATATCTTGTAAGTACCTATTTTTCTTTTCCTATATTTTTGCTACCATTTATAGCTCGATTGGATATTATCAAAAGACCTACGGAATTTACACCCATTTTTAAATCTCCTCCGCTTGTAGCTATCGAAGGAAAAAATTTTGCTATGAAAAAAATTTACATATGAGTCTAAAGGCTGAATTTATTTTCTTTTAGACAATTACTTTTCATATTCGTACATATATATATATATATATATATATATATATATATATATATATATATATATATATATATATATATATATATATAGTCAAAATCGTTTACAACGACACCGGCTATAACGTACAATCGGATATAACAAACAAAATAGTAGGTCCCATAAAATGACATACAAAAAACGCATTTATATTGCTTATAATGAACAAATCGGTTAGAGCAAACGTATTTCTTGGAACACTAGTAGTTAAAATATTGGTTACAGCGTACATCTTAATAAATAAGTTTAAAAGTGCTATCCTGTAAAGTTATGAAAATGGACATTGTAGTGTTGTATTTCTCACAGGTATTACCGATATTTAATACCACGAAATGAGAAGTAAGGATTTATTAATTTATGGTTATAGTACATCCGGACAGGCATCTACTGTCCTTTAGACAGTTAGACCTCCCAAGACGGGTCCATTGTATTACAAAATTTTGTTTATACATATTTTACCATTTGGCCTAAGCTAAGAGTTTCTGAATTTGAATTCAGTTGTGTCTAGCCTTCATTGAAAAAATGTCACGGAAACAATTTACTATTGAGGAACAGTTTGGAATAATTTGCCGAGTCGATTCCGGTGATTCCGCGAGTTCGATTGCCCGGGAATTTAAAACATCACGCTCGACAATTGCTGGAATAATGAAAAGGCGAGAGAAAATTATTAAGCAATTTAATAAGTGTGAAAAAGGAAAACGCGTTTGGTCATCAAATTACAGTGACATTGAAAGTGCTTTGCTCGATTGGTTTAAATAACAACGCGCAAATAATGTACCCGTGAGTGGGCCGATGCTTCAGGTAAAGGCTGATGCTTTCGCTGTGATTTTGAAGAAGAATTTTAAGTGTAATGCTTCCTGGGTTCAACGTTTTCGAGCTCGCCACAATATTGTCCATGGAAAAATTTCAGGTGAGTCAGCAGTTGTTGACAGATCAATTATAAATGACTGGGTTGAAAATGTGTGGCCTACACTCAGGTCCGACTATAGCCATGATGAAATTTTTAATGCTGACGAGATGGGGTTATTTTTTAGACTGACACCTGATCACACGTTAAAGTTTAAAGGCGAGAAATGTTCCGGTGGTAAACTCTCAAAAGAGCGTGTTACAGTTCTTGTTGCTGCCAACATGTCCGGTTCCATAAAAAGGAAGCTTTTGGTGATAGGAAAAAGTAAAATGCGGCGCTGTTTTAAAAACGTGAAAAATCTCCCTGTTGATTATGATTTCAATAAAAAAGCCTGGATGACGTCAGCTGTTTTTGAAAAGACTTTACTAAAATGGGACAGTGAACTTTTAGAACAAAAGAAACACATAATTTTAATTGTCGACAACTGTCCGTCCCACCCCCCAGTTGACAGGTTAAAACAAATTAAACTCGTTTTTCTGCCTCCAAATTGTACGTCTGTACTGCAGCCCATGGACCAAGGAGTTATAAGAAGTCTTAAAGCATGCTTTCGGAAAGAATTGGTGTACAAAATCATCGAAAAGAGAGAGAATAACGACGATACGAAAGTCAGTATTCTTGACGCTGTACTAATGATATCAAAGGCATGGGAATCTGTGCGGAAGGAAACGATCATCAACTGTTTTCGTTTTTCCGGCCTAACTAAAGACTTACAACTATCAGGAATCGCATACAACGATATTGCACAAACGCATTTGCAGGATGCCATTTCAAACAAAGTACTGATGAGGCTGATGAAGAATTGGAGGATTTCGGCAAAATCCCTACTGTTGCTGAAGCGTACGCTGCTTGTTCCACCATACGAGCATTTATTCAGACTGCTGAAACTTCCCAGAGTGTAAAAGAATCATTATCGATTGTTTCCACATCAATTGAAAAAATGTTTTTTTCAGAAGTTCAAGGAAGGCGACAAACAAAAATTACAGACTTTTTTCATTAAATATTCAGGTAAAATATGTTTACATATTTTGTAATACATATATGTATGTATTTTTTTGTCTTTTTAAAATAAATAGTATATGTATGCCTACATTTTTATAATACGAAGATTTGGAGAAGCCGTTATATTATGTGTATACTTTATTCACTACTTATACTTATTTCAATACATATTATACATATATGTATGTACATATTTAGATTTGCTTAAGTACAATAAACACATATGTTAAATGTTATGTATATGTTATTATAACATATTATAAGTATAGTTAAAGTAACACATTTTTGCGTCATAACCCTAGGTACAACACTGTCCCTATTAGTGTAATATCGTTTATAGCAACCTGTTCATTATAACCGATAGAACTGCTTACAGAGAACACTGGCTACAACGTACAAAAAGCACCAGTCCCCTGAAGTTCGTTATAAACGATTTTGACTGTATATATAAATCACCAATATGATTATTTTTTTATTTGTTGCATACTATATTTTATCTACAACAATTACTATTTTACAGCGATATTAAGATATAATAGAATTATATCGAGGACCAACAAACCAATGTCCATCCATCCATACCATCCATACATTATGTTCAAACAACTAACGTATTTAACTCGACATAGATATGAGTTGGATTGATCACAAACCGACAAGAACCTAAATGTTCTCTGCAAGCCACATCTGAACAACCACTACTATACACAAATCTCCACTGAACGTACAATTCGACAAGAGTCTCAGCTGAACTCTCACTAATACACACAGATCCCATTTGAACGTACAATTAGTCAAGAGTCTTATCTAAACATTCACTACTATACACAACTTACCAATATGATAATTTTTTAATTTGTTGCATACTATATTTTATCTACAACAATTACCATTTTTCAATGATATTCAGATATAATCTAAATATGATGAAGACTAACAAACGGATGTTTACCATCCATAAATTATGTTCAAACCAACTAACGTGCCAAAAGACCATTACATCATATCTTCGTTGTTATTTATCCGATTTTAACGCACGAGACGTTAAATGAAAGGCGAAAGGAAAGCGTATCTATTCGTATACTATAGTTTATCTACGATGAGTAAGTAATTTATTGTTTTAAAGTGGATAATGAACATTAGTCTCTGTAAGAGTATACATATCGTCGGATTGGTGCTTATTTGTTCCATACCACATTTTCTACTTTTTCGGGTTAGAAGCTGTAATGAAACATTGACAACATAATAATGTATGTAATTTGGCCCTGATAACTCTAACAGCCAAAACTTTTCTGTAATACCTTTGTAACTTTGTGCCATATGATTATTTTATGGGTTATTTCAGTGCTTAAGTGTTGCATATGCAAAGGCCAATAGGAAGCCAGTATTTCACCCGCGCATTCGGTGCTTCGGTGCTTGTTTGTGCCATGCCAGTGTTATGCAGTGAGTTGAGGTTAACGTGTCTTACTTCTTGTATGGTGGCGACTGGATGTGATAAATAAAAGTATAAAACGGGTAAGTAAATGCATATATTATTTATTTACGTGTGTAAAAATGTATACATATTATCTATTTAATGATGTGTTCTTCACTATATTACCAAATTTAATAATTTCAATGTCTCAGAATAAGAATTTGGCATGTGGAACAAATAAGCACTAATTTGACGATATTTCTGCCAGGAGAGCGTAAAAACTCATGTAATTTTTTTGTTACAGAGTGGATATGGATCGTAAACAAATTAACGCTATAAAAAGAAATCTATTTAAGAGGATTCCCGATGTTTTTAAAAGAAACAATATTGCAATGTCTGAATGTTCGTCCCCTGCGCCGTCATTACCTACTGATGTCGAGAATATGTTTGATAGTGACGATTCAGTCTGGGATCCTGATTATAATGCCGAACAACTCAAAAAAAATTTGACTATAACAGTGATTCAAGTTCAACATCTTCTAATGGAAACAGACAAAATACAGAGAGTTCAACAAAAATGGTGTCAGAATGTGCCGAAAAATGTACAGAAGAAAGCTCAGCAGAAAATAACATGGAAAATCAAGATGTCCCAGCAAGCAGCAAGATGACTTCTAAAAAAACAAGAAAGCGATTGAGAAATCCTGAGAACTGGACTAGAAATGTGAAAAAAGTTCAGCGAGAACATTGGCTTCAATATAAGGACGAAAAAGGAGTTGTCCATGCTCCAAGGCAATGTCAATCCAAGTGTTTAAAAACTTGTACCTATCAATGTATTAAAAATATTAATACGAACGAAAGGGAGGTTATATTTAAAAACTTTTGGCAGCTAAGCGATAGCAAAAAAGGCGCATTTTATTCAAAATTTATAAAAAGAAGTTCACCAAAACGAAGGTATGTGACAACAGAAAATATTTCTGACTGCCAGAAACAAAATTCGTTTCAATATAATCTTGAGGTTTTAAATAAGCAAATAAGAGTAGGTAGGGAATTTTTTTAACTACTCTAAACATTAGTAAACAGAGAATTTATTATTTCTTTAAAAATCACTATAAGGATAACTCAGGGATTGCTCAGACTCCTTTGAAAGGAAAATATGCAAAGAAAGTCTTACCATTAGAAGCTCTAGATGGGGTACGAAAACATATTGAGTCGTTCCCCCATATAGAGTCTCATTACTGTCGATCAGATCGTGTTAGATTGTATTTAGATCCGTGCCTCTCTATTGAAAAAATGTATCGACTATATCTAGAAAGTGACTATAGTAAAAATTTTCCTGTTAAATCACATAAGTATAGAGAAATTTTTACAAGAGAATATAATTTTGGTTTTCTTCTACCAAAAAAGGATAGATGTGATACCTGCGAGAAATACAAATTAATTTAAAATAAAAGAAGAAGAAAATAAAAAACATAATAATTATCACATAAAAAATAAAATCGAAGGAAAAATAGAAAGAGACTTTGATAGAAAGGCCTACAAATTTGACCAGTCTACTGCTGTTTTATGCTTTGATATGCAAAATGTTTTTGCGCTACCAAAAGCTGAGGTGTCAAATTTTTTTTATAAAAAAAAGTTTTCAGTATATAATTTAACTGTTCACTGCTCCACAGATAAAATTACCTACTGTGCTCTATGGCATGAAGCCATTTCAGGCCGTAATGGTAATCACATTGCCAGTGCTCTTATAAAACTATTAAACACAATTTCAGAAACAAATCCTAATGTAAATAAGTTTATATTATGGTCGGATTCTTGTGTCCCCCAAAACCGCAATTCACACATGGCCTTAGCTATAAAGTATTTCTTACATATCAATAAACGCGTTAATACAGTTGAACAAAAATTTTCAGAGCCCGGACATAGTTTAATTCAAGAAATCGACTCTGTTCACAGTAAAATAGAAAAGCATTTAAAACATAGGGAAATATACAGCCCTGTTTCACTTTTAAGACACCTCGTAAATATACCCCCCGGTAAAGCACCTCTCAAGGTACTGCAACTAAAAAAAGAAGATTTTTTAAATTTTCAAACAGGAAGCCAAACTCTAAATTTTAAAGATCTGCCTTTTACTAAAGTTAAACAAATTAACTATAAAAAAGATGACCCCTTGCATATTAGTTTTAAATGTGATTTTAATGAAAATGACAATGTTACTTTTATTAGACTTAATAAACATGAGACACGCGGCTCTGCTAAAAAACGTGGCAAAAACGATCCTAATATTACTAACTTTTCCATGGTAAAGGTTATTACCGAAAAACCTACAGTCGATGCTAAAAAAATAAAGCATATCGAGTCTATGTTTGCCTACATGCCTGAGGTTGACAAAATATTGTACAGAACAATATTTTCTTCACTAAATATAAATAAATTTGTTTTAATTACGTTATGAGTAGGTACCTATTGCAAAGAATATTTTACTTTTATTTACTGTTTGTTTCACATACACATGTTTTGATTATTAATAAATTTTAAAAGCAAAAAGGAGTTTCCTTTTTGATGTACCCTTGTATGAAAAAAAAGGTGCAGTAATATAAGGTTCATTCTTTTAGTTACAATATTATTCATTTATTTCAGTTACATGACGTGTACCTACGGCGAAGAATGTAAAACTTTTACTGTTTGTTTCACATAAACATGTTTTAATTCTTAATAAATTTTGAAAACAAAAAGCAGTTTTCTTTTTGATGTACCCTTGTATTATTTAAAGGTTCAGTAATATAAGATTAGAAATATTGTAATAAACTGTGATCTAACTGTAGAATGATACATAAGTTATAGAAACGCAAACTAAAATATTTTACTTAAAATGTTATTATATAATTCAGTTTTGTACTTCATTGTATATGGAACAAATGTGCAAATTCGTGTACTAGTTTTACTTTTTGTTACATAGGCAAAGGTTTTTATTTTTTTTTTTCAAATTGGAAACGAGTCAGTAAAAATTTGAAGTCATAATCCAGCACACCATTTTAAATATTTGTTTTTAGAATTAACATCATTTTCCTGAGTTTTAAAATAAACGAGTAAATATTACCAAAATATTCAAATGTAAATATTTCAAAAACGAGAATTTGGCATATGGAACAAATAAGTACTAGCCCGACGATATGTTGGTCATAGACGGTTCTTCGATAGCCATCAGAAACAATTTCCCCTGATCATGTTTATAAAACATACGGAATGCACTGTATATACCTAACCCTAGTTGACAGCGTACTTTGCAGGTCCCGTTTCACGATCAACTAATAGGTTTAAGTACAACTCCCTTCGTGAAGGTACACAGGCGTGAATCCGTGCGGAAAAATGTCGACCATCCTTTTTGTACTCCGTAAAGAACCATTAAATATTCAACGTTAAGCATAGTAAGGATTATTAATAAAGAAAAAACAATATATGTTGGTCATAGACGGTTCTTCGATAGCCATCAGGCAACAATTTCCCCTGAACATGTTTATTAAACATACGGAATGCACTGTATATACCTATCCCTAGTTGATAGCGCACTTTGCAGGTCCCGTCTCACGATCAACTAATAGGTTTAAGTACAACTCCCTTCGTGAAGGTACAGAGGCGTGAATGCGTGCGGGAAAAAGTCGACTATCCTTTTTATACTCTGTAAAGAATCAACAAATATCCAACGTTAAGATATTTTGGTATATTAACAAAGAAATATCAAATTAAATACATTTTTGGAGTATATATAGTTATAGAGCATATATATAGTTTTAAAGTATATACTTTGGATGTGAAAATTAAACTGAGAAAAGTTTTAACAATCAATACTGTAGACATTATATTAAGATTAAATCTTTTCAAAAAAACAAAGTCAATAAACTAAAATCCATAACAAGAACGGTAAAACAAATAAATATAAATTATTAAATATTAGTTCAGAGATTAAAATAATAATATCGCTTACCTTAAATGTGTTCACTTTTGAAGATAAACACAAAACAATAGCTTTCATATATCACCCACACGCACATCCGATAGCTTCCAATATTAAAATTAAACTGACTAATTCTGTAGAAAATAAAACGAGCTTTTTGAAACAGGCCATGCCATTCTCAACAGATGATGTGACGTCATCAGAACAGATGGTCCCACGCATCGCCGATAAATTGAAATTACTTAATTGAATCTGCAACGATAAGAGCTATTAGTAGAAGTGACAGGTTACTTCTAGAGCGGAAGTGTTCTGTCACTCTAGGCCACGCCCCCTGGTGACATAGGAACGTCCCTCTTGTCTCAAGGTCACGCCCTTCGACCAATGGTGTCATAGGAACGCCAAAAATTCCCACATGTTTTAATGAAAATACGATACGCACTTCTCATTTAAATAACGAAGAAAAATATAAAATTATAAATCTTTGCAAGAAATATAAGAATGTATTTTACGACCGACGAAAACAAAAGTTTAACTTTTACATCAGTTGTTAGACACGAAATAAAATCGAAGGATGAAAATCCGATTTATGTAAAGGGATTTCGGCATCCCAAAGCAATGCAGGAGGAAGTAAAAAAACAAATAAATAATTTATTCGATAATAAGATACTTTGACCGTTAATTTCACCCTACTCAGCTCCAGTTTGGATAGTACCAAAAAAAGCTGATGCCTCAGGTCAGAAAAAATTTAGGTTAGTAATTAACTACAGGAAGCTCAATGATCATACTGAAAGTGATCGTTACCCAGTTCCTCAGATAGATGAAATACTAAATAACTTAGGAAAAGCCAGTTATTTCACATTAGATTTAGTTCAAGATTACCATCAGATTAAAGTTCATCCGGATTCCATTCGGAGAACAGCCTTTTCAGTACCGCATGGTCACTTTGAATTTTTACGTATGCCCTTTGGTTTAAACAATAGCCCAGCAACATTCGAAAGATTAATGGACAATATTCTTGGACCTTTATTCATGTCGTTTCTTTTAAGTTTCTTTCTTAGGTCACTTAGTGATAGCCGAAGGAATTAAACCTAACCCAGCAAAAATCGAAGCTATATAAAAATACTTTCTACCAAAAACAGTAACAGAAATTAAATCATTTCTTGGATTAATCAGTTACTACCGAAGATTCATACCCAATTTTGCAAAAATAACGTCCCCATTTTCAAGATGTACTCGAAAAGGAGCAACTATTGACCCTACTAATTCAAAATCAAAATTATTTGGAATGTTTTGCAAAATGCAAACAATTGTTTACTAATTCCCCAGTTCTACAATATCCAGACTTCGAAAAGCCTTTTGTACTGACTACAGACGCCTCTAATATAGCTATAGGATCAGTATTATCTCAAAACAACCACCCTATTGCATAGTATTCTCGAACTCATAATTCCGCAGAACAAAACTACTCCACTATTGAAAAAGAACTTTTAGCCATACTAGATTCTTGTAAACACTTCCGTATGTATTTATACAATCAAAAATTCACTGTAGAAACAGATCACAATCCTCTTGTATGGATCTACAAAATTAAAGACCCCACTTCTAGATTAGCCCGATGGAGACTTAAACTATAAGAATATGATTTTGAAGTCAAATATAAAAAAGGCAAAGAGAATCAAGTTGCTGATGCTCTTAGCCGAGTCCAAATAAATGACCTAAGCTCTAGTTCAGAATGTGCTGAACCACCAGACAATTTCGACATTGACGATTTCCTTGCCGACTTGACAACTTACAAAACAGTACTAACACACAACATACATCAGTTGAGAACCCTATCACAGGAATAGAGATTTCACTGAACCAATTATTTTATCCTCAAACAAAATTATTTTCAAACAAGAGTCAAATAATTTTGAAATAAAATACAAAAGAATTTTTAACAAACATTGTTATACTGTCACCTTGACAAATAATTGGGAAACAGAAATAGCAAATACCTTCCAAAATAAATTCCATAGTCAAAGCAATATTTTGCAATATACTACTTCAGGACATAGAAGAAGAAAACCAACAAATAGAATACATAAAGAAATATCACGTAGAAAACCACAACGGAATAATTGAAACTTACAAACACTTAAAACAAATATTTTATTTGCCCTCAATGCAGACAACGATTTCGAATTTTATCAATAAATGCAAAATTTGCCTAAAAAATAAATACGAACGACGTCCTTACAAACTTCCCCAATTAGGACCATTGTTATGTCTTTTGATATATTACATATCGATCTATTCCACTGCAATAAAAACCTGTATCTCACAATAATAGATTCCTTTTACAAATACGGTCAATGCTATAAGCTCACCGACAAAACTTCCATTTTCATACTAAATAAATTGATACACTACTTTTCCCACCACAATTATCCAAAAAAGATTGAATGCGACAGCGGCACCGAATTCAATTCTGCAGTCATTAAAGAATTCTTAAGTATCCACAAAATCGAAATACATTTTACATAAGTAAACAATTCCTCATCAAACTCGCCAGTAGAGCTCTTTTGTAGCGTTTTATATTTAATGTCTAAATAATAATATAAATTCGAAGTTTGGACGAGTTTGAGTAAAGATTTTGTTGATTTGACAAGATAGCAATGCTTGTGCGGGGAAAAGAGAGGCGGGATCTATCCGGCAGGTTGAGACCGAGAAGGTCAAGAGAGGAGTGATGAAGATTGAAGAGAATTGTGATGTGGTAACCCGGCATTAATTCGCCAAAAATGGTGGAATTTTCACTGTATGTAATATGTCGTATTTGAACGAGTAACCACTAACCACTGTTTTGATTTTGCTGAAGATTTATAATGTTTGAGAACTGAACAAGTTTAGTTCCTGCTTTCTTTTCGTTTTTTTTTTTGAGAAATCCAGTTCCTTTCCAAGATGCCTCTTCACCTCACGTAGAATGATATTGGAGCAGTTTTGATTTGAATGTGCCAATGTGCCAGTTTCCAAATATTGGAGCAGTTTTGATTTGAATGTGCCAGTGTGCCAGTTTCAGCCTCCAATAAAGCTTTCCGTTGATGATGTTCAGTTAGATACCCCAGAGATATTAGCCACTTGTTCAAAAGTTTAAGTTAACATGTGTGAACTGAGGTAACATTTATGTTATTAATTTTTAAAGTAAAAATAGACATTTTCTTTTAAAAAGACAAAATTTGCTTTCTTTTATAAATTAAAAAAAAAATTTGTAATTAAAATAAATATTATGTTAGAGCGTGGTTTAAACTGTCATCGGTCATAATTTTATCCTGTCTTAAAAATGTTTGTTTTGACGTATGACAGTTTGATTTTGAATCTGTTGTAAAAGATATTTTGATTTTATAGTAAAGATTAAATTTTATTTTTCACGAAAGGATATCCATAAAATTTTAATCTAATTTGGCCACATTATTTACTAGGAACCATTTCGAAGGTTTTTGTAACCTCTTTGTAAACAGATAACATGTAAGTTTCGTTATTTGTATTTGACAACTATTTTTATATAGTATGGCTTTTGTATAAGCTGTATTTTTGAAAACTGTTTGTTTGAGACAATAATAAACGTTAGATTTGTTTCTCTAACCTATTTTTTTTATTTTTATTTAGAAAAATCTCAACCCTTTTATGTATTTTAGATATTAGGGAAGAAGAATTTTTTCTTTCCTTCAGTAAACTAGGATCCTTCAAGTGGCGCCCTATATTAAATTCCTTGAGGTGTTCCCAGTCTATTTTTGATTTGTTTGTTATATCAATTGCCCAGGAGATTTATGTAAGTATCCCTTTGTTCTCATTTAACCCCCATATTTCACTTATCCACGACCCAGCTCTCCAACAACCAACTGAGTGTCGTTCGCACTTGTTTCGATTATTTTGTTTGCCCAATCTTCTACCCCTCATGTTCTTGCCCTGATGTAAGCAAAATATTGTCGTTACACTTTCATTCAACTCTTACAAGCTCAAAATCCAAATGATTCGTTAGATGACATTCTAACACATGGCATTCTCATTTACAACTAATTAATCCACGGTTCCACAGATTATTCTCCTTTCTCACTTCTGTACGGACCCTATGCAGAAGAAATACATTTCGACTTTTACCTTCCGATATACGAAACAGATAATCAAAGACATAAAGAAGAACAACTCAAACCCTTTATTGGAGAACTATATAATAAACAAAAACAAAAGAGACAACAACTCCTTTCTCCACTATTTCTCCAGAATAACAAGACAAAACAAAAATTGTCGGTAAAACAGATAAATAAAATTAAACAATCACTCACCTTAAATATATAAAACGAATACGAAAACATGTAGACGAACCTACTCAAGACCCAAATTTTTCACAGGACAATCCTCGCTCTGATCCATCCAGTCAGTATTCAGGAGATTTCGAATAATGGTTACTATGCTGAAGAGATAGGCAAATCGAGAGAAATCTCCCACTACCACAGACACTTTCTTCACATACCACTAAACAAACTATACGACACTATTGATGCTAGTCCGACAAGTTATTTCAGAGATCACTTCAAAAATGCACCTCTCTCGCTACTGTATTTCCAATACACCCATATACAAGAACAAACAAAAGACGATCTACACAAAATTACTTGAAAACGAAAACAGAAACGTGGACTTTTTAATTTTCTAGGTGCGGCCATCAAATACATGACTGGAAATCCTGACGATTCTGACTTAGACTTATTAAAACCATACATAATCTCTATAGAAAATAAACAAAATGAAATTATTAAAAAATTTAATAACCAAATATCTTATGGAAACTCTTTTAACACGAGCTTCGATAAACTTTTAGAAAAATTAAATTCTGATAATTCAATTCTCATATCTGCACTTAACAAATTATCAGCTGATTTCGGCAGCTATATCATTATACACAATGAGATTATAAATCCCCAAAATATAAACGAATTTCTAATGAAACTTATTAGAACCATTACTTTATCTGAACTAAATATCTCTAATATAGAATTATTCACTTTACAGGAAATAATAGAGCTTAAAGAAAACCTTCTCAAAATTTATCCCAGAAATTCAATCCCCAATAGTAATGAACACCCTTATGAACTTATAGAGTCAACAAAAACTTTAGTTTGTGTAACTTCAAATACAATGCTCATAATAATTAAAATCCCTATACTCCATGAAATTCCTTACACTACCTATAAAATCTACCCCATTACAAACAAAGATCATGTTATGATTTTGCCCCCGGGAAGCTACTATACAAATAATAAATGGTTCGACACTTGTATAGGATAAGGCGACAACATAGTCTGTTCAAACTATGTACAACCCCAATGCAACATACCCAATGTAGATAATTGCACAAAAACATTAATCACAGAGAACTTTTTCCAAGAGACCAGCAAAGTCATATTGCTAGGAATAGTTCACCCGATGAGAATCCAGCAGATAGAAATCAATTCAACCAGCCTCTTGACGACAGATGTACCAATAATGATTGAAGGTATCCAATTTAATAAAACGACGTCACAAGACATTTCCATTCCAAAAATTGTTCCAATAAAATTAATACCAAACCATGAGATGAAAATCGAAAAATTAACAATCCCAGAGACACATGGCCAAATCCAATCACTAGATACGATAGACGTACTACTCCGATTATCAATAGGACTGAGCACCAGTTCTATTGTAATATTTTAACCATTTTAGCTTTTCTATTAATCTTCTTAATTAGGAAAAGAAAACGAATTTCAAAAATCCTATTTGAAGAAAAATTACATCCTGCCCAGATCCAGATATTGGACGAGCTGATAGCTGAACTAACCAAAACTTCGAGCACGAAGTCCCAACAAATGGAGGGAGGAGAAATGAGAAAAGGGAGAGAGCTCCCCTACTATCAAGACTCAGCAGATTCCGATGTCCGATGTTATAAAAAGGAAGAAATCAATATTGTTATTATTATTCTAATTATTATGTTTCAATAGTCAATTTTAAAATCATTAAATGTAGTAGTTTGTAGTATTTTCAAAATTGTAAACTTTTAATTTCTAAATAAAGATTTTTTTTTGGGAAACTTTACGTTGAAGAAACATTTCTATATAGATTATTGATGGTTTTCTCGTTCACCTTCCTGTAGTCGACAACTATTCGCCATTTATTTTTTCTTGGGGCATCTGGTTTCTTTGGAATGACCTACATTGGGGATGACAAGGGCAATTTACTCGGTTTGATGATTTCTTGAAATCCGTTAGTGTTATGTCTAAGTGGCCAATCCTTTACGTGTTTGGTTCATACGCTGGTGGTGGTGAATTCGAATCCCAATATGAATTTCCCTTTTTATTTTTGAAATATTTAAAAACCTCACATTAATCTTAATAAATATATGTAATATGCGCAAAAATGATAACTTTTAAAATAAAATGAAAATTTACAGCATAATCCGAGTTTTTGGTTTTTTATTTTTATTTTCGTAAAGTAAGTTATGAATATTGCATTTTAATTTATATTGTATTATTATATTGAATTATGTTGCAGTGTATTTATTGTATTGTAATTTTTATATTAATAACAAAATAAACAATAAATTTTACTGCAGAGTATGTGTAAATTTTTTTTTTGCATTCAACTCCTTTTATACATATCGGAAATAAAAATATATATTTTCATTAAAATATTGATACAATCCTTCATTTACTATACTTCTATTACAGGCCAAATCTTTATATACCTACAGCAAACGATGCACCATATACCTATATAACTAATTCTTTTTCTCTTTCTGCTCTCTATCTCTTACCTATAGCATTACATATGTAATGATTGTGCAGATTGACTCCCATATAAATTTTTAACGGCGAACGCGTGTATAGAAGTATAACTTCCACCGGAGGTCCCACTGGACTGCCACACCCGTTTTTTTGTTCATAGTAAGAGTAATCTGGGTATGTGTCTATATACCTTCGTCATAATTGCTCTTGTTGTTCGATATTAAAGAGCTCTTCTACCATGAATCGGGGGCTGCTGTTTGTTGAAAGCGGAAGTTTCTTTGAGATTGGGTTCTATTGCCAGTTTGGCATGTGAATACGCTTATAGGTGTTGGCTTATATGATTGAGATGGAACTGGTTTATGAAAATTGGGTTCGTTAGTTGTAGAATTTTGTGCATATTGAGTGATTTATTGATTTTGTTGGAATCTAGGGGGTTAAAATGTCCCTCTTGGACTATGGTTGAATGGCTGTTGTTGCAAAGGCATTTGATTTGGCCTAAAGAATGACTGTGGCCATTGGGGCTTGGGTACCTTAGGCTGCCATCGTGTAGAAGCGGGTATATGAGTTAAATTATGTCGTTTGTGAAGTGGCAGATGGTTTGTTAGAAGATGATAAGGAATAATTAAGAGATTTTCAGAGATATCTAATATTATCTTTTTTTCTGGATATATCGGATAGCAAGAGCGAGATTCGTTGGTCTCATGGATCGAATTGTTGATCCTAGGGTTTCTCTTAGACCTGCCAAAAATATAGTTAGAGTTCGTTGGAAATTTTTTTTACTTCTTTTAACTTCCTCATGTTCTGTGTGCAATTCAATGTGATTTGAAATATGTAGTATTTAAAAGATTCCTAACATTTTCATGAAATTGATGAGGATTTTTGTCTGGGGCTTGACAAAGATTGACTAAATCTCTAGTTAATGAGTTTTCGTTACGGTGGTCTGTAAAATTTTAGACAAAAACTGATTTCATTGACGGCTAGTACTTACAGCCGTATACAGAAATAATTTTTCTGGCTCTTCCTTTAATTTTGTTCATAATTTCTCGTGTAAGCATATGATTTTAAAAATTTTCGGGATTTGTATGATCCCAAACATGGTTGAGAAGCATGAAGATAACATCAATAAAATTGTGATTAATTTGGATTACCGTCGTACTCTGGTAAGATAGAAAAATCTTTATTAACATAGAAAATTATAGCCATATTAGAATTATTTGAACTGGATGCTGGTGTAATAATTATAGAAGGTATTTCAAACGAACTTGTTCATATTCATATTCATATTCAATGTCTAAATATTGCACAAGAAGAGGTTATAAGAATAATTAGGACACAATCGAAGTCACTTAGAATCATTTGCAATAGTTGCTGTACATTTGAAGATCAGTTCAATAAATTAGCTGATTTAATTTCTAAGTTATCAGATAGATACGCATCGATTAAGGATTGTCTCGAGGCCTTGGAATAACCTTCTCAAACTAACTCAATGGAGTTCGAGGATTGTATAAAAGAATTAAATATTTGTTATCAGTTTCCACGTTTTTCGTATTGGCAAGGTTAACAATAGTAATAAGCCTAGGCCATTAACGGTTAAATTTGCAAATAATGCTAGTCCATTATTTATGTTGCACAATAAGATGAGGTTGTTAAGAACCAAATTTTCTAGAGTTCAATTTTGAAGGATTGAAACCTCAATACTCCGGGAGTATTGGATTTTAATAAGTGTAGAACTTACGAATTTCAGAGGAACTGGAAGAGAAGTGATGAAAAATACTAAAAATATGGCTAAGCTCAGAGGAACAAATTTAAATGGCCAAAGAGACACTAAATCTCAAGTGAGTGTTCGGGCTAGCTTCAATGCACTGAATTGTGGCTTTAAAGATATAAAGCAGATAGCAAGGATAATGAGCTAATGAGACAAGAAACGAAATGAGACCTGTTAATATATCAAATGTAATACAACTAAAGAAGGTCACCATGAATAAATTTATAGAAAAAGGACGATAAGAAGAGAAGAAGAAGAGCGCCAACTCAACGATAGTTGAGATTTTGAAGTAACAAATGACTGGAAACAAATGATTCTGGAGATAATAACCTGAAATACAAAATACTAAATACTAATCTTGTCTTGCTATATTATATACTGGTTAGTAGAAACTGAAATAAAACTCAAAATAGTAACAATCAATGTATTTATAAAAACGTGTATATAGATATATATGTATTAACAATTTACATATAATGCAAAACTAAATAACAGTGGTAGTGGGTGGTGTAAAGATACAATAGGACCTAATAGCCCCTCAACAAGCGAATAGTCACTACCACTGGCCAAATAAAGTGTGAAATATTAGTAAAAACCTAGAATAGTCCGTATGGTAGCCAAAGTCTTAACACTAAAAGTTAGTAATTTAATTTAACTTAGTTCTACTAGAATGAGATACAAGTGACAGTATGGTAAAGATATCAAAATTGATAAATCTAGTACCATTGATATCATAGATAAAAAGTGAGTTGTTACATATTCCTTATATAATGTTTTAAAAAACCACATGAAATTTATTTCCCTCCCCAATATCAAAATTGTATTATGTCAAAATGTATTGTATTAAAAAAATATATTATATCAAAAAGTGAGTTTGGTCAGACTCTTTATATCCTATTTAAAAAACCTAATAAAAACATGAAATGTATTTTCCCTCCCCAATATTTTAGAATTATATTATATCAAAAATGTATTCACCTGATCATATGCATATGAAAAGTGTACACTACTAAATAGAAAGTAACAAAAAGGTTAGACAGTCAAACAACTTATCTTTACAGCACTATAAGTCCATAGGAAAACTCCTCTTGGCACGGCTAAATCAGTTTGTTGCTGTAAAGGACAAATCCCAGGGGAGTCTGGGCACAAATCCAGTCACTGGTCTATCTGCTCGGAGTGACGGCAAAATCCACGAGAGTTGCTAACTATTTAAGAAATTCTGTTACTAACGAATATCCTTGAGGGAATATTCTTAAGTGAATACTCTCAAGTGACGGAATCTAAAAGAATTATCAGATTTAATTTCTATGTAATTTAATAGGTGTAGCTGCATGGATTGACTGCACCAAAACAAAACATCAAAACATTAGGTTAGGTCAACATGTCAAAATTTCTGTTGTTACTTCGTAGACATGACAGGCTTGCGCCATGAAATGAACATGCGCAGAATACAGAAGGCTGTTCAATAATTGTAGAGCCTATTATATTCCACCAAAAAAAGTTAGAGAAAAAAAAAACAAAAAACCTTAATGATACGACGTGGACTAAAACAGAATTTAAGTTTGACTATATAAAAAATGACCTTATGTTCTTTGCGAGTGAATCAAGGAAATTTTAAATTTAAATTATTTCGGAACTCAAAAATAAATCTCTAAATAAATACTAAACTGCAATGATAAATTTGATTATATGATAAAGAGATAATACGTATGAAATGATTTACTTAGATGGAGCCGCAGCACGCCAAAAAAATCTTCCTTTTTATGTGGAACTCTTATAAATGAGTCTTGATTTTAAAAATTAATTATTATTATTATTTTATTCTTCCACCCAGATTATTTTCCTTGCTCCAATTCCGTCACTTTTAACGTGAGAAAATTTCACTGATTGACGTGTCTGCGCTGAGTTCTGACCAGAAACTAATCGCTTCCGCACAGACTCGACCAATCTTCCTTTCAAAGCGACTCTTGCGCGTGTGTGGAAAAATGTCGATTTAAAAATTGATCGCGGGCGGGTCACAAGAAGTTTCGTGAGGGGTTTTATTAATACAATTTTTAACTCTGATATTATTGCACTAATCAGTAGCGTAAACGCTCCAGGATGACATAATTAATATCAACTAAACTATTTGAATAAATTGCGAGAGGAACTTGGAACAACGTAAAATACTTAAGAAAGAACTAACAATAAAATATATTAATCAAGTTCCAACTATTATTAGTACTAACCAACAAAATACCGCAAAAAAAGGAATAAAGACCACAATAAATATTTTTTAGTCCCATATTGCTTCTTAACGTGCTAAGTTTTCTGACTTAGCAGAAGTCATGTTTTTTTTTGTAATTTACATCTTCTAATGTCGATATTCCTATTTCCGATATACATATTTTTGGGATGGAGTTCCTCTCAAGTCGGTACAGGAAGTTAATGATTTTGGTGTTACGGTCAACCAAACATTAAGTTGGTCTACTCCAAACAGCAAAAGTAGTTAGTAAAGCGAACTCTGCTTTATACCTTCTATCAAAAGCATTTCATAGAATGTCTCCGGACTTGTTTTTATAGTAGAAGCTAAACAGAATATTATACCTAGTCTTATGTTAACTTAATTGTTTATATTTTTTTCTTTTGAAAACTATTAAAATGGTAAGGATATATTTGGTATGATTTGTCTTCCTTAGAATAATTTTATGTACTCTTTATAATATTTGTATATTTCTAATTTGCTATTATTGCAAGAACTTTTTGTAAGTTCTTCTGAAAACTATTTTTATTTTTACTTTGTTGGAAAATTTGATTTATATTATATTATTTAGTTTTGTACATACAAATATTTTGTAATATGGTTTTGATTTGCTCTGATAAGCTCTGATTTGGCTCGATATAATAATAAAAAACCTCCTAGAGAACATAAAACAGCTGGGGGAAAGAGCCCCACCAGAGCTCAATCCTTTTGATACCGTAGGTATCTGGGATGAGTGAATTTTCCCCTTAGAGGGAGTGTGAGCCGTATGGCTAAATCTGGATAATAATAACAAGGAAAGAGTCCCACCAGAGCTCTATCCTTTTCATACCGTAGGTATCTGGGATGAGTGAATTTTCCCCTTAGAGGGAGTGTGAGCCGTATGGCTAAATCTGATAATAATAATAATAATACTCAAAAGCAAACTTAATTTCAAGCACATAGTAAAAGTAATAAACACATACCCAATACTACTTTTCACATACTCATTTGGCGTCATAAAATGGTCGAATATGAAAACTGAAGAACTAATTAGACCAAACAGAACCCTGATAACTAAATACGCATCAACCACTCCAAATTATACATCCAACGCATGACTCTACCACGCCCACAAGACAAGAAAAGAACGTTGTGTTTTGGAAATATCACCCACTACTTAAAGATAAAAAACAGCAAAAAAACAAAGACAAAAATATATAGAGCAGCAATTAGACCTGTGATAGCATACGGAGCGAAAGTAATATGTCTTACGAAAAAAGATAAAGAAAAAGAAAGAATTATTAAAACAAAATTATAAGAATAAACAGCCTAATAAAGACCGAACAAGGAGAATATAGAAGACTTATGAAGCATGAAATAAGAAATAGAAATATAATCGAAGGGGAAGACATAGTAAAATTTATTAATCCACAAATACTGAGATGGTTTGGACTCATACAAAGAAGAGAAGAAGACACACTAATTAGGAAGATAACAAACAACACCTAATCGTTCTCTACAAGCCACATCTGAATGACCACTACTATACACAAATCTCCACTAAACGTACAATTCGCCACGAGTCTTCGATGAACGTTTGTAGCGTTTTATATTTAATATGTATATAATAATATAGTTTCTGTTTAAATTTTTTTAGTACGTCCCTGATTGATTGATTCCTCCACCAAACCTGTTTTGATCGTCGTTCCTGAGTATGGAAATGGTTTCCTGTTTTACAGTTTGAGAATTTGTCCAGGTAGCTTCCCCAGAGATGTAGCAAGTTTTTTCTTTTTAAAAATTAAGTGGCGAAATATGTGACATGTTTTGACTTTTGTAAACAAATAACACGTAAGTTTTTGTTAATTTGTATTATGTTATTATAATATGCTTCTTGTGTAATCTGTATTTTTGAAAACTGTTTGTTTGAGACAAAAATAAACGTTTGATTTTTTTGTCTGATCCATTTTGGGTTTTAATTTAGAAAAGTCTCCTAATCCTTGTATGTATTTTTGATTTTAGGAAAGAATAATTTTTTCTTTCCTTCAGCAAACTAGGATCCTTCGAAGCGGCGTCCTTATCTTAAATTGCTACAAGCTTCTTTTTTTTGTTGTATTAATTGCCCAGGAGATTTATGTAAGTATCCATTTGTTTTCATTTTGTAGATACCCCAATCCGACCAATTTTATTCAACTTATCCACGACCCAGCTCTCCAAGAACCCTCTGAGTGTCGTACGGATCAGTTTCGATTATTTTGTTTGCCTTATCTCTACCCCAGTAGTTTCTGTCCCCAATCTTCTACTCCCATGTACTTACCCTGAGGTAAGCAAAATATATCGTTACATGGTCACTACTACATACCGATCTCCACTGAATTTACAATTAGTCAAGAGACTCATCTAAACATCCACTAATATATATAAATCACCAATATGATTATTTTTCGATTTGTTGCATACTATATTTTATCTACAACAATTACTATTTTACAGCGATATTCAGATATAATAGAATTATAACGAGGACCAACAAACCAATGTTTACCATCCATACATTATGTTCAAACAACTAACGTATATTAGTCGACATGATATGAGTTGGATGATCACAAACCGACAAGAACCTAAATGTTCTCTGCAAGCCACATGTGAACAACCACTGCTATACACAAATCTCCACTGAACGTACAATTCGACAAGAGTCTCAGCTGAACTCTCACTAATAGACACAGATCTCATCTGAACGTACAATTAGTCAAGAGTCGTATCTAAACATCCACTACTATAAATAAATCTACAATATGACTATTTTTCGATTTGTTGCATATCATATTTTATCAACAACAAATACCATTTTATATTGATTACCATGAATGATATTCAGATATAATCCAGTTATGACGAAGACTAACCAATGAATGGTTACCATCCATAAATTATGTTCAAACCAACTAACGTGCCAAAAGACCATTACATCATATCTTCGTTGTTATTTATCCGATTTTGACGTACGAGACGTTAAATGAAAGGCGAAAGGAAAGCGTAAATATATGTATACTATAGTTTATTCACGACGAGCAAGTAATTTATTGTTTTAAATTGGATAATGAACACCAGTCTCTGTAAGAATATATGTTGTTCTGTAAGAATATATGTCCCTGCGGGAAAAAGTCGACCATGCTTTTTATACTCCATAAAGGACCATTAAATATTCAACGTTAAGATATGTCAGGTATATTAACAAAGAAAAATCAAATTAAATACATTTTTAGAGTATATATAGTTATAGAGTATATATAGTTTTAGAGTATATACTTTGGATATGAAAACTAAAAATAAGTATATTATTTTATATGAAAGAAAAACTCAGCCATCGAGTAAAGACATGACTACCACAATACGCTACGGTAACTGAAGCTGACAGATACGAAAAGTCATAATACAAATAATATAGCAGGAGAAATATTTAAGCATAAAATGGAAATAAAAACAATAAAAATGTTTAAAAATAATTTATATATACCAACAAAACATTACTCCAAGTATACTGACAATCTTTTAATTATTAAATGTATTGATGATTCTGTATAAAAATCATATATATAGCCCGATACACACTAGATCAATAGTGTAAGTGAAAATATGAAATATCATGCAAACCATTAAAATACAGTGTATGTAACTGTAAGGTAATATTAAAAATGCATTAAAATAGTTTACGGATTTTAATATCAGATGTCGCTATTTGCGTCCATTCGAAGCCATGTTAGAGTTGCTTCCTAAGACAGAAGAGATTTATTTTCACGTTCAGAGCGACAATGAATTGCCGTTCTGACGAGGCCTATTAGACCGAAATACGTATAAGCGGCTACATTGACGCACTATACGTGAAATTAAATCTTAACTGTCTTTTCATTAGGATTAAAAACTTCAATAAGAATCCGAATAACGACTAATAGGTATTTATCAACTTGACACAATCAACACAATAGAAAACCTATAACCAAACAGAATAAATTATTGTTGATATTTAGGCATACATACGTATAAAATTAATGAACTGAGAGAAGCTGTATCAATCAGTACTGTAGACATTATATTAAGATTCAGTCTTTTCAAAAAAAAACGAAGTCAATAAACTAAAATCAATAACAGGGACGATACAACAAATAAACATAAATTAATAAAAATTTAGTTCAGAGTTTACAATAATAATATCGCTTACCTTAAATATGATCACTTTTGAACATGAACACAAAATAATATCTTTTATATATCACCCACACACACACATCCGATAGCTTCCAATATTAAAATTAAACTGACTAATTCTGTAGAAAATATAACGAGTTTTTTTAAACAGGACATGCCATTTTCATCAGATGATGTGACGTCATCAGAACAGATGGCCCCACGCGTCGCCAATAAATTGAAATTACTTTATTGAATCTGCAACGATAAGTGCTATTAATTAACAAATAGATGTTATTAATTCAACAAATATATTTAAACGTGTTTCCGGTATGATATCATCATAGCTCTAGAGGGGAACGACAGTTTGTAAAAATAATTATAAATACCAAGTAATTTATTCAACGATATCACGACATATTGCTAAAAAGCAAGAAAAAATCTTAATGTAATGAAAGGATGACTTCTAACATTATTAACAAGATATATGTATTCTCGGTAATTTTGGTTTATCTCGGTAACTTTAGATGTAATAAAATATATTCAGCATATGGGATATATTTAAATAATATTTATCTATCTGTATACATACCAATTTGCAGGTGACTAGAACAGAAAGCTATGGAATACAGGGTCGATAACGCTAGCCCAATAATATGAGAAATGGAAACTTAGAATACTTGTTTGAAATAAGCTCGTAAAGAAAAAGATGAAGTTTAATATATATCGATACCTAAACTCCAAAAGCTCTCAACCGAAAATCTTCAAATTTTACAGTAGGTACAAAAAACTGTTTATAACGGTCAATTGTCGAAGAATGTATAGTTTCTACGATGTCAGTTGGACAAGTATAAAAACAAAATTCGACACTCAAGTGCCGGCGTCTTTTGTAAAACATAGGTGGCGCAATAGAAATTAAATAGTAAACTTTTATTTTTAAATTAAGGTCTAATATTTTGTTAAACAGTAATAATATTGTTAATTATTCACATTTCTTTATGAACTTGACACCAAAGATGATTAAAAGTTAATACACATAGTCCATTCATTAACGGTAAAATATTGTAAAAACCTCTAAATTTTAAAGAACCACTGGGATTGACATGAAATTTGGCATACACATATAGCTAACGTGTGAAAGAAAAAAAGTGATATTGTGACGATGTGTATTTTTGCCCTGGGGGTGGGTACCGCACCTTCTCGGAGGTGAAAAGATATACATCCAAAATAAGTCCGGAAGTGGATAAACTGACTAATTCTAGGCAACTTTTGTTCTATAGAGGTTTTTACAAAATCAATACTTTTCGAGTTATTTGCGAGTGAATATATTCATTTTTCAACAAAAACACCACGTGTTTGGACGATTTCTCGCAAATAACTCAAAAGGGTAAGTATTTTATGGAAAAAATGTTCGTAGCAAAAATACAGTTTATAAAAAAGTAAAAACAATGGTATATGTATGAAGTCTGTATACCCAGCAGAAGCAGAGTTATAGCTAATGAAAAATAGATTCTTACCTATTCGGCAAATTCCATATCGAATAATTCAACGTGAAATAATCAAAAAAATGTTTTTTTACTTTTTTTTTAATTGTTTAAAGAAATCTTTATTTTTGATTTTTGAAGATTCTAGCACCAAATGTAAGCAAGTTACGCTCAAAACAAAGTTGATCCCTTTTTTGGTAAAATATAATCATGAATATGATCTGTAAGTTTCATCGGTTTAAATAGCTTATTTTTGAAAGATACTTACATGAAATCGGCCAATTCGTCGTCCAGTCGAATTGTCTCTTAGGTTATAGATTAATGGAGAGATCACATTTACTTCGCTACACAGAACATATTTTTGAAAAGTCTTTGTAGATATTTTCAAACAATTAAACACTATCACTGTAATACATGAGTAATTGTCTAGTCCTCCATCGACTATGGACGTGTGGCTGTACATCCCACAGTGGAACATGAGTCTCTCCAGTGTAACAAATCGCATTGTTTATTACTACCCGAACAGCCGCACTCCCGTAAGCAGACTTTAGTTAGCATTAGTACTTTCTACGCGTAAGTCCAAACGCATCTTAACCTATAAATACATGTATAGCTGCTTATTGCAGACAATTTTAGCGATAGTTTTACATAAATCTGACTTATAAAGTAACCTACATTGTATTGCATATTAGTATGCCTTATGACCATAAATTGATAAATAAATTGATATCTAAAGCATTTAATAATATGTTGATAATTGGGACTTGTACTTTTAAATGCTTACAATATAATATATGATCTTTCTGTTATATATACACCCTGTATATTAGAGTCATATATTTTTAATTCTCAACTTGTCATCACTTATTGTTTATAGTTACGTATGTGTAACGAATTTTCCTTAATTGAAGAATATTTTAATTATTATATTTACTCTTAATAAAGAGTCAGAAATTATTGTAATAATTTCTCACTCTTTCCCAAATCTTTTTAAAATAATTCAAAGGTGGAATTTATTTTGATTTCTCGTCAAACACAATGACTTGTTTTCAATGTTATGATATTTATGTTTCAAGGCTATTTAATTACATTTTGCTGATTCTGATATTTCATATCCTCACATTGTTGATGAAATTTGATATTGACTGATGTAATGAACTCTTGGTGTCTGTTATAAACTACAATATTTTTTTTATTTAATTATTAACGATTCCTAATTTTTATACTACTTTCTTAGTTGATAGGAATTCAAGTCTGTCAATCAGTTTTTTTTTGACATAGCAGTAATGGATTAGCGTATGGACGTACCGATCCAGTCTCCTGTTTTTACTAATCAACAGCAGCTTAGACCCCTATTAACCTTAATTAATTTACTTATTTCTCTTTCTTATCACTTGATTTTAGTTATGATGTACTATTATGTTTTCAAAAAAATTATTTTCATTGAACTGTGCTAATATTTAACTATGAATGCTTATATTACCTGTGTTTTGTCCTTCGTTCCTTGTTAAAATTTTAGTATTATTCGAGCGGCCGTCTCTTGTAATACCAAGCTTTCAACTTTTCTTATAGTTGTTTTGATATTTTTCGCTATTCATCTATTGCGTCGAAAAACATGTCTGTGTCCTCATCGCTTTGTGTTATTATTGCTGTCTCATTCTTGTTTATTATTCTGTTGTATGTGTTCCATCTTTTCTTTTTCGTTTTGTGGAATATGCCGCAACATTTTCTTTCTTCTGGGCATCTTGCCTAGTCTTTTCTTTATTCGTTCTGATCTTTTTGGTTGGCTGATGTCTCCCTGACTTCCTTTTCCTCTTCTCTGCGGTTTGTTAATTGGGGTTCCTGGTGTCCATAATGGCAGTGTTGCCACCTTAGAAGGGTCAACTCTTTCTTCTTCCATTTCTTCTTGTTCTGGTTCTCCTATTTCTTCTTCTTCCTCTGTGGAGTATTAAATTTTTTCATTCTCGTAATATTTCTTTAACCTGTTGACGTGCACTACCTGTCTATTTTTTCCCTTTTTTGTACTTACTGCATACGTCACTGGTCCGACTTTTTCTATGATTTGAAATGGTCCTATCCATTTTTTTTCAACTTTTTTGAGAGACCTGTCGTACTACTTAAGTCTCTCAGGTATACCTTATCTCCTTCTTCAAATTCTCTCAAATTCAAATTTTATATACTTATATTCTCCTGTATTTTCCTATACACTATTTTCATTTTTCATCCATGTCCGTGTGCATGGGTTCCCTGTTTCTTATTGAGTGTCCATGCCCCTGGCAGTCGTCGCATCTATTCACATTTCACATATTTCCCAACATTTCTTCCTAATTCGTTCCAGAAATAATATTCTCTTATATTTCTGTACTATATATCCTATTTATTCTTCCATATCCTTCCTGTAACATGTGGAAGGTATTAATTATAACTCTTCTTTTTCTTCACTTTTCAGATTCCAGATTCATTTCGCATTTTTATTACATCCTGTAGATACTGTATTGTCGTGCTGGAGCCGCAGGACTCTTAGCGGGTTGGGATTCAAGTACCACTCTAGCTTATCCCCTTAGCAGCCTCCTACTTGACTTAAGTTTCAACCCTTAAGGTCGAACCATATGCAGCTTGCCTACATTAATGTAAAAAAAATCTACTTCTGGCACTGTATTCATCTTTTTATGCTGTGCGAAATATGCTCTCGCTGTACCTGTATTTCTGTGGCATCTCACCTGTGTCCACTGATTATTCTTTCTTCTTTATAGGTTGCTGCTTCTTTGTCTCAAGCAAAGAAACTGGCTTAAAACCTTTTACATTTAGAGTACCTTCTTCGTCCAAAAATTCCATAATGTTACTTTAAACGATAGTAACTAACTATAATTTTTCCGTCTCCAGCGAGCCCTTGCATTTGCAACGATTCGGCCGCTTCAATGAACGCGCTCAAATCTTCCTGTCCAATTTTCACTTTTCGCTGGTACATAAACTGTAGCAAGTCTCCTAGTGTCTCGCAAGTTACGTTTGTCAAAATCACTATAGGACGTTGACAGGGACTTGAGTCAAAATTTCTTTAAATATGAGCTACAGCCCAAAGAACCACTTTACGTGCTTCTATGCATTTTCCATGCGATGCAAGCTGTACGCCTACAAAATCTTGACTCTTCCGTAATGAATCCATTCCCGAACTCATATGCTCACGGACGTCATTCCAACATAGTGAAAAAAAAAAATTTTCTGACGCCACGGTCCATTAACTTCAAAGCTCCATTAATTTTTTTTTTCTTTTTTTTTTGTTTATTTCCGTATGATATGCTAATTTATGAAGTTAACCAACAATTGTATCAAGAATAAAATTGATTTTAAATAAAAGAACTTAGAAATATAAGCTGCCGAAGTTAAAAAACAAATCTGTAGAAAATATCAATTAATCAAATCAAATAATAATCAATCAATCAATCAATAGTCAAATATCAAATAAGGTGTTAGTATTAATTTTTTTTTGAAAAATTAAGCTCTATTAAATTCTTCTTCCTTTTTACAATTGCAACGCTATTTATAATTCCAAATATCAAAATTTAGTATATTCAAAGTCATATCCAATTTCTCAGTGTATATTACTTGAAGAGTTCGTTAACCAAACGCGTTTATATAAATCTAAATATTTTTCAAACACACATCGAGCAAATGATATCATATTTCACTTTCACTTGATTCATTAAAAATATAATTTGATAATATGTAAACCGTTAGTTAGTAAAATAATACTCGAAGAAATTTATACTCTGCAATTTTTAAAAGTAATAAAATCTTATTCTCTGAAGTTGTAAACTTGACCTAATTACTTAAATTTTTATATTCAACTAGTTAGTAAACAATAGATTGATTATTTCTTCAAATAATTATATTCAATTCCTATATTCGACTGATAATTAATAATCTCTGTTATACCATATTATATCATATATTCTGTTAGACTGTATAGTTTATATTTTTAGTGCAATATTATGGTAATCTACGAAGTTAAAAAACAATTATATAGAGAACATCATATAATGTGTTAGTATGTATTTTTTTGAAAAATTTTGCACTTGTCATCTCTTCACATATATTATAAAAGCAATTCACCTACCTTAATTTAGGATTCTAGGTTTCAGGAAGGGATTTATATGAGGTTATTTTCTAGTGATACAAGAAAAAAAAATCTACTATATACGAATAATTTGTGTAAAACCACTAACAAGTTTATATACTTTTTTTTTCTACTAAATGGATCTGTTGGAAAATTATCTAGGCTAACTGGTTTGCTTATACCCTAAATTTTTCAAAACCTCACGGGGGCCTGTATTTCTAACACGTAAATGTTGAGAAAAAAAGAAAAAGAGAGAAAAAGGATTTTCTTCCAGAAAAGGGAGTCCTGCACTCCACACAATATTTACTGGATACCTCACTGTTTCTTTACTCTGTTGTCGTCTTAGGAGAAAGAATATTGGAATGTCGATGGTAAAGTGAGATTTTAACGATGAAGGCTTCTTATAACTATAAAACTTGCAAAAGTTTACAAGGATACTGAAGAAGTGACTTAATCATCCCTATTTTCCGAAATTCCCCCAAACCGGGACCGCTGTCACCAGATGTAATACAGGAGGCGGACTCCCGCTGTCACCACTGAAATACTTTATAGACCCTCAAAGGATGCTAACCCTGCGAGCGGCTGCTAGACTTACTGGCCCCACTGGTCCGAACTGACTGGTTCGTCGTCGTGGATTTACGAGAAGATAAGGGATTTTAGGGATAGGGGTAAGGACTCCTAGGTCTCAGGTCCTGTAAAGAGCTGAGGTTATGGGCTTACTTTAGAAGCCGGAGATATGTATAAGCAGAATCTTGTACTCTCCTAGTCTCTGTCTAAATCGGCCGAAAGGAACATTAAAACCAAATTAGAGTCTACATTATATTGAATGTACCCTGTAGTTTACAAATACAATCGTTAATAAGTCATTCGGCGCGCCGGGAGACGAGAAGCAAGAGAGTGAAGAATTGACAGTTGTACTATTATAATTACTCAGGTTAGTATATAGAAATCTGTTACCTTATGTGTAGTTAGACTTTCAACAACGACTCGTCTTCGGTCCTCTGGAGTTCGGTCAGTTGAGGGGACTCCTCCGTTGTTACGAACTTCACCACTAACCTGATTTATACGAGATACTATGTCGCGTGTTAACTACTCCCCGGAGACATACCGACTGCCTCGCGTACTGGACGCTTCGCGTCCGATCCGGAGCTCAGCAATTACTGCCTTGAGTGCTCCCCGTACTACCACTGACTTGATTGACCAAGTTTTGTTTTGTTTAGCTAATTCTGCTGTACTATTCCACGTGTTGGAATGTAACATGCGATGGTGTGTCGTTTCGTTGTATTAATTTCCATGAAGGTCTTCGGATTTCGTAATTCTTAAACATTCGTGCTTGTTTCAAACTAGGTCAAATTGTTATACTTTGTATAATCTAAAATGTATAAGTTAACTGCATTAATTCTCCCTTATTAAATTTGGAATATATAATAATTATCTCGAATAATTATTATCTTTTCTATGCTACTTAGCCCTTTATTCCAACTCCCCACTCACTTGCTACGCTTACATTACATCACTATCCGTGTGTCCAGAACTTGAGTCGTCGTTTGTGTTTATAACTACCGGTTCAATTGGTGGTAAAGTAGGATATTCTTTTTCTTTTACTTGAACATGCGCTACAAAATTTTTCCAAATGTCAGTTTTGTTAAGTTCTTCGATCACTGTTCTTATATTTTGGACAACAACGTCACTTAATTGGGGAGATTGATTCATTTTCCGCAATTTCTTTTTTACATCGCCCATATAATTTCAATTGGGTTGAAAACACAATGATATGGAGGGAGCCGTAAAACCGTATGCCCGTGGCGTTCAAAGAGTTTATCTATTACATATTCTTTTTGAAAATTTTGTTGCTTAATTAATTGCAACAATTCCTTTTTGGTACATTTACTAGGTATTGCCATGCCTTTGTTCTCCATAAATTCTATGATATCTCCCTTCTTGGAGCTAGTATTTGGAATTTTGGTGTAGAGTCTAGAATGGTATGACGCATTGTCCATTACTATCACGGAATTTGTTTTAATTTTCGGTAACAGCTGTTCCGTTGCCCATTTTTTGAAAAGTTTAGCCGTCATATCCTCATGATAATCAGCTGATGACTGTTTAATGTTTTTGGTCGATAATAACAAGGCATTAGGTACAAACCCGCTCTTAGTTCCAGCATGTAGAACTATAATTCTTTTTTCTCTCGAACAAGGAGTACTCAAGCAGCACTTTTTGCTGTCATCCATCCAGCCATATTGAACTACATCATGGGTGTCAAACCACGTTTCATCAAGATACACAATGTCTCTATTGTCATCTTGATATTCCTTTATTTTACGTAAATAATGTTGCCTCTGTATCACAATCCTTGTAGATTCCATAATTACCATTCTCTTGTCTAATTTTTTATAACTAAATCCGCATTCTATTAAAACACGCCTCAATGTATCAAGGGATTTATATGCATAATCGGGATATATTTTCAACTTGTCCTGAAGTCCAAATAACGTCTTTAATGGCCTTATCAATCTTTTTAAGGTTTTGTCCAACTCTTCGACGTTTAACAGAATGATCACTTACATCCCCAGCTGCAATAACACGTAAAACTGTCGTACGCGCAAGTTTGATAAGTTCACATATCCTTAACACAATATTATTTTCCGAAAGTGTACTATTTTCGCCTCTTAAACAGGAATATATATTTAGAATAATCCTTTGCGCTTCAATATGTAAGTCCGTATTTACAAATTCCCAATTCATTGGTGTTGGATCTAAAAGAAATATTTTTACTTTTAATTGTTAAAAAAAGTAGATTAAGGGTAAATATTATGACCGAGCATCCCTATACAACTAATTATTAAACTAGTTTTAAATAAGAATTTACATACCTAAATCGTCCGTTGGATTGCCGCTAGTATTCTCGTTGGTATCACATTCAAATGGTCGCCAAAAAGCCATCTTTAATGTATTTACAACTTATTTTCTACTGTCTTAACTCAAACTTAACTAAAACACAACACTACTGTTTTCACAAAAATATTAAAAATATACGTGAACTTGCTGTCGTACACCACGATACTGAATATATCGTTTAGTATGAGAAACCTGAGAAGGCATTTTTGACCAGATAACGATCAAGTTTGAGCGTAATATCTTCCGAAGAATTTGACTAATTACACTGCTAAGTCCACAGCTGGAATGTGGACAATACCGTTAGTGATCAATTACAAATAATGTTTATATTTCTGAATTATTCGAGACTGGACCCTAAAAATTCCCTAACTTTTATTGAAATTTAAAATTGATGATTAAAAGTATATACATACATAATGCAAATGAAATGGAATGTGCTTATTAATTTGAGAACTAAAAAATGAGACTACAATTTTACTATAAAAATAAAATAATTTATATAATACGTTTAAAATAAAATAAAATAAGTTTATCATGACGACACTGTTATTGTGTTTATTAAATGCTTGCCGCCTTTGAAACATGAGAAGTAATTTTTACCTGATAACGGCAGAGCCAGATTTGGTTTCAGTGTATGCCCGAAAAATTTTACCAATTACATTTCAGTATTACCAGAGAACTACGAACACAGAGAAGCGACACGAGGCCCGAAATCCGTGTATCTTTTCTGTATACGCATGACCCAAATAGGGTGCTTTAGTGTCAAAAACACGTGCGTTTTCTTCAACTTTAGTTGCTTACGATAGTCCGTAGGCATCTGTCGTAAACTCTCGACTATACAAGTGCATTTGACCATTTATCTAATTTACTTAGTAGTTAAAAGTTTATAGTTATAGTTTATAGTTATAGTTAAAATATATAAGTTAAATATATAAGTTTATAGTTATAGTTTATAGTTAAAAGTTTAATTTATAAGTATTTAAAATGTCTTCTGGTTATTGTTGTGCGTTTCGCGGATGTTCATCTGTGACAGGAAAAGGAATAAGTTTATTTAGATTTCCTAAGAATAATAACAGGTAATTACTATTGCTTTGTAATTATTATTAGTTATTACATAATAGTATTAATTTGACTTTGAGTAAGCCGACACCGACGTGTCCGCCCGAGCTCTCGTTAAGTGAAGCAATAAAAAAATAAATTTTGGTTTGCCAAGGGATAGTTCAGAATAAAAACCAGAGAACTACGAACACACATTAAATTTATTGTCTCCGAAGGCTCAGGTCAAAAAATCAACAGATGTTGGCCTACTGGTGTGAAAGCGCTCGCAGACAACAATACGAATATAGTATTTTTAGGAAATAAAAATATATAGAGGGTTTTATACACGAGAATATTTGATTTAAACGAAACAAAGAAATTCCTAAAATGCTCAAAGTATCTAGTATTTTAGTAATTATTTTATTGAGAAAGTTAGTTACATTTTAACAGACTAGAACTGGATGACAATTACTATATTTACAACCAAGCAAATATGCCCATAGCCAATATTAAGAGTAAACAGACATAAATCTTACTCCAATCAATCATTATTTATTTACACCATAATATAATTCCACAACAGACAACGGAAGATTTGACCAATAATTTAAAGGTAAATGCTCCAAATATACATTTCTACTTCAAGAAGTTAAAGGTTACGGAGTACCAAGCAAGCTTTAAAGTTTCATATCCATTGGATTATAAAAATAAAGTTCTCAATCCCAGTATCTGGCCTGAAGGTTCAATGGTTCGTCGTTTTGACTTCAAGTATAAGAATTGTACTAACCGCAGTTAACAACAAAACCAGAAATAATTGTTAAAAATCCGGCTTAGGCAAACTAGATACTACAAATAATTTTAAAGGCAATACCAATCAACTAAAAATCGTATGTATTAACTCTGAATCTATTGTAAACAAAATAAATTATATCGAAATATTAGTTTAAACTGAAAGTCTGGATTTACTATGTATATCCGAATCATGTGTAATGACAATAATATAAATTCGTTTTATCTTCCTAATACTCTCTTGTAATGATTCGTAATACTTTTTTGATTATTTTTTAGGTTATTACATTTTTATATTTATAGAAATATACTCGTACAATAGTTACTTCTTGATTTTTTATTCGTTTTAGTCGAATATCGTTTACTCTAATATTCGACTTTAAAGGAAAAATGTAATTTTAATAGGTTTCCAAGACATTAACAATCGATATCAATATAAAGTTTCTTGTTTCTCAGTCTCACTCAAAGAGAATTGGAATTTTTAGAGTTTGTGAAATTTCCGTGGCAGTTACAATATCTTTGTTATTTTTCGATTATATTACGAAAGATAATTTATTAGGAAATTCCACGACGAACAAATTATATCTTGTATCAACACAAGCCAAAAAGAATCGGTGTATTATTGTATTATCAATGCCAACATCAGAATAAACAAAAAAGTATTTTCATCTATGGTTCCATCAATACGATTTTCACCATTACTTTGCGTTGTGCGATGTATTTGCAACCTTTTGTAAATCAAAAATAATTACACCATTTAGAATGTCAACAAAAGCCGGCCCTGCATGTAATTATTTTTTCAGTGCAATATTTCATATTTATTGAAAGTCAACATAAATGCTCAATTTTATTTAAGAATTTATATTGTGTAATATGCCCACTTCTTCTTCAAGTGCCGTCTTCGTTCCGAAGTTTGGCTATCATCAAAGCTATGCGTATTTTTGATGCTGCAGATCTAAACAGTTGGTAATTGGTGCAATTGTACCATTCTCTCAAGTTTTTCAACCATGAATGCCTTCTTCTTCCTATAGATCTCTTTCCCATTATCTTTCCCTGTATAATCAATTACAGCAACTGGTATTTATCTCCCCTCATAACATGTCCCAAATATTGTAGTTTGCGCTTTTTAACGGTAAGTATCAGCTCTTTCTCTTTCCGCACTCTCCGCAAAACCTCCACATTTGTTACTTTCTCTGTCCAGGGTATTCTTAATATTCTACGATACATCCACAACTCAAATGCTTCTATCTTTTTGGTATCGATCTTTTTCAATGTCCATGTTTCCATCCCGTAGAGGAGAACTGACATAACGTAACATCTCAAAAGGCGAATTTTAAGTTTTAGACTTAGATCTCTTCAGCAGAACACCTTTTTCAATTTAGTAAATGTGGCTCTAGCTTTCTCTATTCTGGTTTTGATTTCTTCAGAGCAATCATTATTTTCGTTGATAACAGTTCCCAGGTAATTATATCTTCTTACACGTTCGATTCTTTGATCATGCACGGTTATGTCAGGGAAGTTTTGTGGTGATTTAGATATTAGCATTATTTTTGTTTTGCTTATGTTAAGTGATAATCCGTGTTCTTCACTGCATTCTACTATTTTGTTAATTAGTATTTGAAGATCTTCCCAAGTTTCTGCGATTAGTACCGTGTCATCGGCATATCTCAAGTTGTTTATTCGGATGCCATTTATCTTAATACCTATATTTTGATCCGAAAGTGCTGTGTTTATAATGTCTTCGGAATATAGATTGAATAAGGTCGGTGAGAGTATACAACCCTGTCTTACGTCTTTCTTGATCTCGATTTCCTCCGTTGTCTCTTGCTCTATTCGGATATTTGCTTTCTGGTTATAGTAAATCTTAGAGATAATTCTAATGTCCCTTTTATCCAAGTTTTTTTCTACTAGCAGTTTCATTAAGTGATCGTGACGAACTTTATCAAACGCTTTGTTGTAATCAATAAAGCACACATATATATATATATATATATATATATATATATATATATATATATATACATATATATATATATATATATATATATATATATATATATATATATATATATATATATATATAATATGCCCACTGACTATTACTAAATAAGGTGCTTTCCTGTCATTTTCACTCGTCGGCGGCTTGCCCACGCAAGATCAAAGGAGTGTCGCTTCCCTGCGTTCGTAGTTCTCTGGTATTACCCAATAAGATACGTTCAAAGTAATAAGCCACACCAATATCCATGTGGACTAATACCAGGAATAATCAATAATTAGAATTACAAAGATTTATCTTTATTTCTATGTTCGCCGTAGAATTACTGACCGGACCCCAAAAATTGTTCTTTCCCAATTAATAACGTAACAACTTTATATGTATATATATATATATATATATATATATATATATATATATATATATATATATATATATATATATACCCGTATTGACGTATGGATGTGAAACTTGGATATTAAAGAGAGAAATAACGTCGAAACTCCAAGTAACTCAAAGAGCAATGGAAAGATGTATGCTAGGGATAACAAAGAGGGATCGTAAAAGAATTAAATGGATACGGAGGCAAACCCAGGTGACTGATAAATCCAAAGAATAAAATCCCTGAAATGGCAATGGGCAGGACATATAGCAAGACAAACAGACAACAGATGGACCACTAGAACAACTATGTGGTATCCCAGGAACGCTAAGAGACCAAAGAGGCGCCCGAATCTCAGATGGGATTATGATATAAGAAAATTAACAGGAACAACGTGGTCTCGAATAGCACAAGATAGAAAAATATGGACGCAAATGAGCGCAAATTACAAGAACAACGAATAACTAAGACATCGTCGAATACTAATAAGAACATAGAATAACATTGAAATAAGGGAGGCTGCACCGTAATTGGAAACGGTCGACAAAGCTGCACATGATGATATAATATTGAGAGTTTTTGAAATTACACCCCGAAACACAGATTTTCATTTGAGAGGTTTTGGAGTTAAGGTATCGATATGTTAATACCTATAAAAAAATGCTATAGTAAAATTCAATAAGCGATGCAGGAAAATGTAAACATTAAATCGTGTCCGAACCGGTATGACCCGCCGATAACGTCGCCAGACGAAATAAAGATGGACATTTCGGTTAGTTTTTAAATATTTTTGAAGAACTGTTACTTGCATTTATACATAAAATATTCATTAATTTTATAAATCGGATTATTTTTTCACTTACTATGTATTCAGTGAAAACATTAATTTATTTACTATGCAATAAACACGAACATTTGAGAAAAGAAAAAAAAAATAATAAAGTGTCATAATTATACTGTTACTTATCGGAACGAATAGACTCATTTGGAACACCTTTAACAATTATCTGTTAAATTTATCGTTGTTTATATGCCCTGCATCGCTTAATGGAATAAGGTATAGTGTATAATTGGTGAAACGTAGAGATTAACAGTGAAAAAATGAAAAAATATTAAGAAAATACTAAGCAAATAATACAAATTTTAGACGATAAACAATAATAAAATACATACAAAATAAAAAACTATACATAAAAGTCTCAAAGTTCCTCATAAAATCATAAATAACATAAACATCGTAAATATATCTAGGAAAGTAAAGAAGATGAAATAAATTGTGTGCAAAAATGTTATGCATTAAATAATAAAAACCCACAAAAACCACGAAGAAGTTTAAATTAGAAACGGCATACGGACATATCAAAAATGTATTCCTAAAAATAGTATAGTGTTTTTATGTGTCCTAATTTATTGTCTTTATTCTAATTTATTAAAACTCACGATAATTTATCAAAAGTCTTTATTTTATACTAATTTATTTTACACTTAATAATTACACATAATTTATTTGCGTTCGACACAATTTAACGCGAGATCGCGATCTTCTTTTTGACTAACTGCTCAATGAAAATCTTCCGTTATTTATATGAAATCATGTGTTAAAAACACATCGGAACATCGTCGAAGGTTCGATGGCATTCTCGACTAGACAGAGCAGCGACTGGTCTCAAAACTGGTATGTTTTTCATCGGCTCGTCCCTAGAAAGTTCGATTGTTGTTTTTTTTTTTAGCGAAGGGACCCAAAGGGTGTCAGGTAGATTTTTGACCTAGAAATTACGAGAATCAATAAAAAAGAATTAGTCATAAAATATGTACAGTTCTATACGCCATAACATTTAAAATCGTAACATTGCCCCCCTCTTAACAGATGGTTCCTCCTGGAACCTTGTCGGGACTGGAACTGGAACGACATGCTGATATCGGACACTGGACCCTCTTTTACAACTTCCAGCTGTATAAAAATGACAAGGGACGGTTTTCTCTCCGCACCAGTAACTATGCGGATTGCAACACCTGGACTGTGTCTTTAAAGATCTCTTCCACCATATTTCGGATAACCCTCCAATCTAATTGGCGGCACTCCAACTTTGGCATGACTAACTTTTGCACGTCGAACTCTAGTACGTGCTGTCTCAATTGAAGTAAGGCTTCCCATACATCTCGGTAGGTAGGTTGGTCACGGGCAGTGTCTTTTGTTACCAGGTAGAAAAGGTAACGTGATGCATATTGGAGTTTCAAGGTTTTACCGGGAGCTGGCACTTGGCATTGAAGTTCTGCAACTCGACCGAACTTCCTTCGAAAGACGGATGCCAACCCTGGTGCGTCTTTGATACTGGCCGAGATGGTAAGGGCCAGTGAGTAGTGATCGGGAAGCGCGAGTAGATCTTGCCTTTCTTCAATGGTAACACCATGTCTTGCTTTACCGGTACCTCCATAGGCACTCATGAATTCCTCAAACGTGAGGTCAGACACATCTTGGACTTGGTTTACTTCCACTTTTTCATCTACGTCGTGGTCACCTTCGAAAGACGCCAGCCGGTTATGGTGTACTATCATCGGCTTTCCCCTCGGAATCTTGCTTATTCGGTAAATGACATCATTGATCTTGTCCATAATGAGGTATGGACCTTCCCAAAACTGCTGCAACTTGGGGGAACAACCTTTTCGCTTTTTGGGATTATAAAGCCAGACTTTGTCGTTCTTCTTAAAACATCCTTTTCGGCTTGCGTATCATACCGTTTCTTCATTCGGTCACTAGCGATCTGGAGATGGAAACGGACCAACTCGTGTACATCGTCCATTTTTCTTCGTAATTCGATCACATAATCTTTACCTGCTACATCTTCTCCAGGTCGACACCCAAACTCTAGATCACAAGGTAGTCGCATCTCGCGTCCGAATAGGACTCTGGCTGGTGTCTGGCCTGTCGATTCGTTAACAGCAGATCTGTAGGCCATTGTAAAGAACGGAAGATATTGGTCCCAGTCTCGCTGATGATCGGACACCATCTTTGTCAATTACTTGCCAACTGTCCTATTCATTCGTTCTACCATACCATCCGATTGCGGATGATAAGCCGTAGTTCTTGTTTTCTTCATACCTAGTCTATCACATATCCCTTGGAATAGATCGCTTTCGAAGTTCCTGCCTTGGTCACTATGGATCTCCAAAGGCACTCCAAATCGGCTGATATATTCTTGGATCAACTTATCTGCAAAGGTGGCCGCCTTTTGGTCTGGAAGTGCGTAAATCTCGACCCACTTAGTAAAGTAATCCATTACTACCAACATGTACTTGCCTCCATTATCACTTTCTGGAAATGGCCCAGCAATGTCCAAAGCTATTCTTTCAAACAGGCTTCCAACATTATATTGTCTCATAGGAGCTCTCCTTTTTCGATAAGGCCCGTTACTCGTTGCACAAATAGTACATTTCTTACACCAGTCTTTTACATCGTCGGAACTGTTTATCCAATAAAACCGTACCCGAATTCGCTGAAGGGTCTTCTTCACACCAAAATGCCCTCCTGATGGACTGTCGTGTAACTGACGAAGTACTTCGGCTATTCTGCTCTTTGGAATCACCAACTGTCTTCTCTTCTCTGAACCGTCATCATTTTCCAGTACTCGTTTGAGCAAGCTATCTTCCATGATAAATGAGTCCCACTGGGCCCAATACGTCTTAACAACTGAGCATAGGTTTGATATTTCTTGCCAAGGTGGTCGACGGTTTTCGTCTTTCCATTTTCGGATTTTCTGTATAACTGGATCTCTCTCTTGTTCTTCCCTGATCTTGGTAGGCGTCCAGTCGTCGTTGACCACCGTCGTTCTTAGCACTGCTGCTTTCTTGGATTCCGTTTTGTTGCAGGGGGAACACACTGATGGGCATGGCCTTCTGGAAAGAGAGTCACCGTTTCGGTGGCTAACTCCGGCCCGGTGCTCAATCTTAAAATCGTATTCTTGGAGTCGTTCGATCCACCTGGCTATCTGACCCTCTGGATTCTTAAACTGCATCAACCACTTAAGGGCGGCATGGTCGGTTCGGAATAAAAACTTCCTTCCATAGAGGTATTGATAAAAGTGCTCTACTGATTTCACTACTGCCAGAAGTTCTCTTCTCGTGACGCAATAATTCCGCTCAGGTTTTGAGAGAACTTTACTAAAATATCCAAGGACTCTTTCCTGTCCTCCTTGAATCTGAGACAGCACTCCTCCAATTCCCACATTACTTGCATCTGTATCTAAGATGAACTCTCCTTCTGGCAGTGGATACCCTAAAATTGGTGCTGTGATTAAATGCTTTTTTAAGGTCTCAAAGGCATTTTGGCAGTCTACATCCCAGCGGTATTCTCTTGCTTCCTCTGTAAGTCGCGTTAATGGTTTAGATATCTGCAAACTTCTTAATAAACCTCCGGTAGTAAGTACATAGTCCCAGAAAACTTCTCACTTGGTGTTTGTCAGTTGGTTTTGGCCATTCCTTAATGGAATCGATTTTTCTCTTATCCACAGCCACTCCTTCTTTACTGACTATATGACCCAGATAATTGACTTTACCTTGAAATAGCTGGCACTTCTTGGGGTTTAACATCAATTGGGCAGCTTTAAGTCGATTAAAAACGTTTTCTAAATTTCTCAAATGATCTTCAAATGTCTCCCCCAAGACGATTATATCATCTAGATAAACTAGGCATGTTTTCCAAGATAACCCTCTCAACACATTTTCCATAAGCCTCTCAAATGTCGCAGGAGCATTACAGAGTCCAAATGGCATGACGTTGGATTGTCATAATCCCTATCCTGTGGTGAAGGCTGTCTTCTCTTTATCTACCGGGTCCATTTCTACCTGCCAGTATCCAGACTTCAAATCCAAAGTAGAAAATAATTTACTTCCAGCCAATGTGTCCAACGTGTCATCAATCCGAAGCAAAGGATAACTATCTCTCTTGGTAACGTTGTTCAGCAAACGGTAATCCACACAGAATCTCGTTGTTCCGTCTTTCTTCTTAACCAGAACCACCAGTAAAACCCATGGGCTTGTAGAAGGTTCTATTACCCCGTCTTTCTTCATCTCCTGAACAATCGTTTCAGCTTCCTCTCTTTTCGCCTGTGGTAATCGTCGAGCTGTTTGACGAATTGGCTTAGCATTACCAGTATCAATTTTATGCTTAACAACGGTAGTTCTTCCCGTCTTTCCTCCTTTCGGTACGAAAATATCACGATACTGCCGAAGAAATTCCCATAATTTCCTTTTCTCATTCTGATTCAGAAATGATTGACAGAATCATTGTAGGAAAACTGAGATCATAAAAAGCATCAAGCAGAGAAAGCTGGAATATTTCGGACATGTAATGAGAGGTCCCAAATATAGATTGCTACAAAACATCATGCAAGGAAAAATAGCAGGCAAACGCAGTCCAGGATGAAGAAGAACTTCATGGTTGAAGAACTTGCGAGACTGGTATGGTGTAGATACAAGCATGCTATTTAGGGTGGCAGTGAATAAAATTAAAATAGCTATGATGGTAACCAACGTTCTGAAAGGACATGGTACATGAAGAAGAAGAATCTGATTCAGAGACTGTCCAGCAACTGCAACCATTTAGTCGAATTTGTCGTTGGAATTATCAGATGTTGTCGTCTGACGGATTATGGATGTCACAGGTACACAAGTTCCTACTTTTGTCTCTTTCTTTATGGTCACTGGGTAGTCATTGACATTGATAAGTCTCACAGGTATTTCTTTAGCCGAAGTCACCAATTCCTTTCCAATTAGGATACCTCGGCCGACTTCGTCGTCATGGTTCCAAGGTTCCAAGGCTAAAGCTGCTTGCATAGTGTTGTCATCATGTGGATGAAGAAATACCTCCTCGTTACCAACTTTGATTACATTATTCTTAAAATCCAATGGGAATCCACGCGTATTCATTACGTCCATTCCTAATATAACATCCTCTTCGATGTCAGCGACTATAACAGTGTGGACGAATTTTTCGCTCCAATTCCTAATTGTACCTGGATTTTTCCATGAATGTTGGCATTTTCACCTGTAGCGGTCCGCAGTCGCAACCTCGTTGGTAACAGTTTCTTACGGCTGTTTATAACTGTCGGGCGAATAATGCTTCTGGTCGCTCCCGTATCCAACAACGTATGCTTTTTACCATTTATTTCTCCATCTACATATACACTATCTTCACGACATTTCAAAGAAGCTATTAGAATGAGAGGGTCTTTGGAAAAGTTCTGGGTCGAAGCTGCTCCTCTAAGGCCGACCCGTTCTGGTTTTGTCTTCGGTCTTATGGTCTTCGTTTTCTTGTGTCATGCTTTTTACCATATGAACGAGCTGGTCAAGTTTATCTTCATCTTCTTCCTCTTTAACGGTCCTAACTTTACTGTATCCGCCAGAGGCCTGCGTAGCTGACTCGTATTCGAGGGTGGCAGATAAGACATCCATCAGCGTCTTGTGACGAGCTAATCGTAGTGTTCTCTGCATTTCATGATCACGAAGACCATCAATAAACGTTTGAACGGCCAACTTTTCCATCATGTCTTCGGGAGCTGTTGGATAAGCATATCGTACTAATCTGGCAATATCTACCTCATATTCTTGAAGGGCCTCATCTTTCTTTTGTCTTCGATTTTTAAGCTGCGACTGATATACATGCTCCAAATGTTCGTGGCCAGATCGCATATTTAACCTCTTCTTAAGTTGTTCAAAATCATCCGTCTCCTCTACGGCTATGGTCTGAAGCACATCTAAAGCATCTCCTCGAAGAGCGATAGTCAGGTTTACAGCCTTTTCTTTTTCAGACCATCCATTCGCTCTTGCAGCTCATTCGAACTGTTTCATGTAGTTGTTCCATGATGATTTTCCGTCGAAAGTTGGGACTTTGACATGAACAGAACCTCCACTTCCTTCAAATTTCGGCCGTGTTTCCAACTTACATTTCGTCTCGTCTTCTTTTGTCTCTACGGTAATTGGATTGTTTACTCTCTCTGCTATTACTGTTTCCTCCATCTTCTTTTCAATCTCTTTCCATATATTTTCTTCGAAGGCCAACATATCGGCAGCAACTTGGTTTTTTAACGAAGACATTCTGTCGTCGAGGGCTGACATCTCAGAAGTGTCTTTAGAGATTTCCAAGGAGACGTTAGCAGAAACTTTGCTTTCTAGAGAAGAAATCTCGTTAGAAACTTTGTCTACATCAGAGGAAACTTTCGAAATATCGTCAGACACTTTGTTCTCTAATGATGCGATATCACAGGAAACCTTGGCTACCTCACCAGAGACTTTCGAAATCGACGAGATGACAGCAGCATGCTTGTCTTCAAATATATAAGTTTCTGGATCTAAACCTTCTTCTTTTAAAGCGTTCTTTAGTCGTTGGACTAACTAAGCCTTTTTCAGGTAGAAGCTAATTCTCTGTCTTCAAGATGCCTTCTTAAATCCGTAACTGTGAGCTCGTAAATCGTAGCCATGTTTACCAATTTATTTAAAATCCCGCCTTTTTTTATTTAAAGTATCTCACTTCTGCACCACTATAGTGTTTTTATTGGTCCTAATTTATTGTCTTTATTCTAATTTATTAAAACTCACGATAATTTATCAAAAGTCTTTATTTTATACTAATTTATTTTACACTTAATAATTACAAATAATTTATTTGCGTTCGACACAATTTAACGCGAGATCGCGATCTTCTTTTTGACTAACTGCTCAATGAAAATCTTCCGTTATTTATATGAAATCATGTGTTAAAAACACATCGGAACATCGTCGAAGGTTCGATGGCATTCTCGACTAGACAGAGCAGCGACTGGTCTCAAGACTGGTATGTTTTAGTTTTTCATCGGCTCGTCCCCAGAAAGTGCGATTGTTTTTTTTTAGCGAAGGGACCCAAAGGGTGTCAGGTAGATTTTTGACCTAGAAATTACGAGAATCAATAAAAAAGAATTAGTCATAAAATATTTACAGTTCTATACGCCATAACATTTAAAATCGTAACAATAGAAATCATACATAAAAATGACTTAAAATTACGATAAAAAACATAAAAGTCTATAAAAAATACAGTAAAGCAAAAAACTAACACAATATAATACACAAATAAACTATTAACGATCAAACACATAAAGCATATTTAAAAAAAATCAGGAAAAGTGGAATTAAATACAGATTTCGTTTTAGAAACCGAGAACAATTACTAACAAAATAACACTTAGTTAATAAAAACATAAGAAAACGCATATGTCATAAAAGCAGCTCAAATTTAATGGTAACAAATTATTTTGTAAAAACAAAAGATCTGACCCCAAATAGAAACAGTATATTTTTCTAGCAATAAGTTAACAAATAAATGACACAAAAATAAAAAATGACGAAAAACATATAAAACAGACACCAGATATAAAAAGTACATTAGATACGAAATAAACATTTTACCAGCAAAACTGCTGACACACAACACATATATAACTAAATTAAATAAAAATCTAAAATACCGAAAAGGCAAAGATATTAGAATCAGGTCTTGAAGTACATGAATATTTCATATATGTATAAAAATAATTCAGTATGTATGTACAAAAGCCAAAGTTCACGTGTTGGAAAAGCCAAACAGCATAATTCGATAAAAGTAATTTAAAACCCGTTTATTCAAAGTAATGGGTCAAAATATATTCATAATTAATTATTAGAACACGTAAGCCACTACTCGAAAAAATGTGCTGAATTTAACTTATGTTCTTATCAGTGGCGGCTTTTCTTTATGTGCTGCTGAGCTGCAGAACTACCAAACAACCATAGCAAATCTTAATTATTAAAGAATAATTAATATAGTTTTATTTCAAATCTGCCATATTATCATATTAAACATAAACTGTTAATAATAATTCACCAACAACGATGATTAATATTATTTTTTTTACGTATTTACTCCTCTAGTGAAACCGTATAATTTTTTTACGTATTTGGTGCTCCAGTGAAGCAATCTTTTTACGTATTTGCTGCTCCAGTGAAGCCGCGTCGATAACAACCGAAACACTGGCAGCGGTTAAATGCATTTATTAGGCAAACGGCGATCTTAGCCGATGTGCTTCGGCAATCGGCTGATTAACGGCCTCGGAAATGTGTTTGCGAGCTGCAATTCACGACAGTTATTCGTGACCGTTGCATCTGTGCCAGAGAACTACGAACGCAGAGAAGCGACACTCCTTTCATCTTGCGTGGGCAAGCCGCCAACGAGTGAAAATGACAGGAAAGCACCTTATTTTTTAATAGTCAGTGGGCATATTACACAATATAAATTCTTAAATAAAATTTAGCATTTATGTTGACTTTCAATAAATATGAAATATTGCACATGAAATATATTTGTATTTATAAATAATACTTCATTACTTACAACTATAAGAGTATTAGTATATTCGAAGTGTATTGTAAATAATGAAGTATTTAACTTTTGTCAATATCTCATCTTAATAAATTTACAGTTTTCTCCTGATTAAGTCACAAAATTGTCACTAAATATTGAGATATACAATAAATAAAGTTTTAATATTTTTTATTTGTAATTCCCATTTAAATATTTATTCCCTAAATATGTTGTGTACTCCGATCCATATATTTGATCTTTGTTATTTATATGTAACGAATTAAACATTGACAGACAACTTTTGTATATAGCAAAAAGTAGATGAGCATTTAGTTTTTTCATAATTTAATGTAAGTTTGTTTGGTGAAAAAGACAGCAAATATTTGAAGTTATGTTAATGTAAGTTTGTTTATTTGCAATCATGTTTTTATTTTGAAGTCTTGTTCTGTTATAATTTTAAGATTTTCCCAATTTTCGATCTAATTATGTCTCCAACAATTTTTAGTTTGAGCATTTTAGGAATTTCTTTGTTTCGTTTAAATCAAATATTCTCGTGTATAAAACCCTCTATATATTTTTATTTCCTAAAAATACTATATTCGTATTGTTGTCTGCGAGCGCTTTCACACCAGTAGGCCAACATCTGTGTTGATTTTTTGACCTGAGCCTTCGGAGACAATAAATTTAATGTGTGTTCGTAATTCTCTGGTTTTTATTAATAATTAATAAATAATAAATAATTGACTGTATAAAATTCTGTGGGGCTTTTGAGCTCGCCTTACGAGGACACGATGAATCTGAAACATCAGATAACCCTGGAATTTTTCGTGGTTTAGTGAATTTTTCTGCTGAACTTGATAAAACACTTAGTGAACACCTTACAAATGCGACAATTTTCAAAGGTACCTCAAAAACAATACAAAAATGATATTTTGGATTGCATGCTAGAAGTATACGCTGAGGAGATTTTAAACGAAATCAATGAAGCCCCATTTTTAGCAGTGATAGCTGATGAGACAACGGATGTTTCTATGAAATTTCAAATGGTCATTGTTTTTCGTTATGTAAAAAACGGTGCTCCAGTTGAAAGGTTTTGGACTTTTTTGCTTCCAGAAAAACATGATGCTGAAACCTTAGCTAACACAATTTTGAATGTTTTAGACCCAATATTAAAGAATAACAAAAATAAGCTCATTGCACAAAGTTATGACGGAGCAGCTGTTATGAGTGGGATACATGGCGGAGTGCAAACAATAATTAAGAGAAAATATGAAACTGCTCATTTTGTGCACTGTTACGCCCATCAATTGAATCTAAAAGGTGCAGTGCCTTTACTAAAATTTATAATTTCTAATAATTTAGAGGACACATTAACAGAAACCAAAAAGTTGATACAAATTCTGGTGACTACGCCAATGACCACAGCAGAAGCTGAACGTAGTTTTTCAACTTTAAAACGGATCAAAACATTTTTAAGAAATTCAATGTGCGAAGACAGATTAACAGCCCTTTCCACACTCTCGATAGAAAAAAAGTTCATCGCTTCAATACCGAACTTTAACGATAAAGTAATCGAAAAGTTTGCGACAAAAAAGGACCGGCGTATTAATTTCCAATTTAGAAAAATGCAATAAATGTAAGTTAATCAGATTTTTATAGCATGTCGTTATTAGTTACTATTAATTAGTATTAAAGCTAATTTTATTGTTTTTGTTTTCGTATGTTATTCTATTTCTATTATTTTATATTGACCGTGGTTCATGCAGCACACCCTATAGCAGATGTCACGAGCCGCCACTGGTTCTTATATATGTATATGCATTTAAAGATACAAGAAAGTATCAGTAATATCAAGGCCTGTAAAATAAACATAATGTACGCGATAGTCATGTAAAATTTGCTATATAGAGAATAATTATATATCGAAACCGGCAGAGTATAACATATTAATCAGTTGACCATATAAATCGAAAATTTTAGATATTTCACGACATCAGATATATCAACTAATGATATATCTGAAACAAAAAAACGGAATGTGGCACTCCAGGAGTGACCGAGGAGAGGAAACAGCTTTCTTATCCTCTAAACAAGGAGAGGAGCGATGGTTTTAATTTACTTTATTTCTATTCGATTCGATAATCGACTCCATAACAGATTCGGTTCGATAATAAATTCGATAGTCTATTCGATTCCGATTCAATTCGATTTGATCGTATTTTATTTTATTGTATGTTGATTATATTTCATTCTATAATCGATTAGATTTAATAAAATCGATTCGATTAGATTTGATGATCAATTAAGTTCGATATTTGATTTGATTCAATAATCGATTAGATTAGATAATATAAAATTACAATAATAAATAATTGATTCGATTCGTTTACATATTAACAACTCGGGTTTAAGACTAGTGGCTACTGATTCGCTCATTGTGATGGAATAATTAGAATCTTTTTGAATACCTTCATTTGCCATAAAATATTAACCTCTCTTCACGAACAGCAGAAATTTCTCCAACTTCCTTTTCTAATAGAAAATAGTTAAGTAATTTGAGTATCAGTATTTGTTCCTTTTTTCGTATTACTTGGCATTTCTAAAATATTTTATTGAAAAAATAAATAATCCAAAACACAAAATAATGCATAGATCCATAGATAAAATAATATAATAGTAGAAATAGATAGGCAACTCAATGTATAAATTTCGTTCATTAGGCCCCTTGCGGCTGGGGTCAATACTAATCATCTTTTGGCGGCAAATTCGAATGAACACCCCTTACATACATACCCTTTAGCGCCTCTTGTGGGCTATTTCGTTACTAATTAAAATTTATTGGAAAATAAGGATATAAGATGCACAATTTTTTCTAGATATACGTATATTTATTTGTTGTTTAAGATAAAACAGTTATAAAATAATTACATAATATTTATTACACATATTTGCAGAAGTTAAATACTATTATTTTTTGCTTCCTGACAACTTACTATCATTCTTTTTGTAATTTTTCCATGATTTGTACACAACGAACAATACAATAATTCACCATGTTTAGTTTTGTTACTAGCACAACACAAAAATTCTTTGCTACAATAGGTAAGTCAAAATAAACTTTAAAAATTAAGTAACCAAATTTAAATTAAAATTACTAAGAATAAATGCAAACGAAAGTTAAAGATAATAAAATAAAATTGAAAACTTGTAAACAAACGGAAGATCTGTCATTAATTTGGATTGACAGAATTGACATTGCTTCGTTTGATTATTTTATTTGGTTTATGATTGGTTAAAGTCTTCGTGAGAGAGATAGGCTGTCATTTCTCTTTATTAACTCGCTGGGGTCAAAGTGATGGGGGAATGAACCAAGTCATTCATATAAGATTCCAGGCCATGCATAGATCTCTGAAATAATGTCAAATACTGACCTGAACGACAACAGCCACTCTTTTACACTTTAAAAGGATGACCAACATGGATGAAGTTTTACGTCAAATGTTCGTAATTCGCGTAATTGATTGACTTTAGAAAGCGCGCATTTTTAATAACAACGAATCAAACGTAGGTTAGAAATATACCGCGTATGTAATATTTTTCTGTTTAATCAGGAAATTATCGCTTTTTCCGTCACATCCAACGTTAGAAAGAAATCGAACAACTGTGACGCACTGACAGAAGGTTCTGAGAAGAAGCTTATATTGAATCTGTATAGTTCACCAAATATAGCTGAAAGTGTGAAATTCCCATTGCCTGCGCTAACAATGAAGTGAGAACGCACATACAAACGGTCTGGACCGTCAGTGCGAGTGCGAGGTCCGTCGTTTGACGAATGCGCATCATGATCGTCACGCGTTTTCACTTTTCAACTATATTTGACGAACTATAGGCGATGGAGGTCATCTTCATTTTCTGCCATGATTATTGCACCATCCGCATAGCAGAGAATACTCAAAGCTTAGTTTCCCATTTTTAGCCAATGTTGGTTTTATTTACAATTTCATTTAGTTGGTCGGTTTCATTATATTGTCCATGATCTTGTTCCGACTGAGGCTATCCCCCTGCATGATTTCTGCTGTCACGTTTATTTCTTTGACCTGTTCATGTTGTTTTTATTCTTGTTTATTGCGGCTGTTAAGTTGGATGATTATTGCCATGTTTTTTTATTGACGATTTTCTGCTTCATGATTTGGATTATATCTTTTAATTGGACTCCGTAAAACGCTTTTGCGAGATTTACAAATCAAAGAAAAAAGATTTGTTGAACTCTATGGACTTCTCCACTAGTTGCCGTAATATGAAGATCTTGTTGGTTGTAAGTCTATTGGTCCTGAATCCTTGTTGTTCTTCTCATACGATTACGGTGGTAATTAATTTCTATGACATTTTTGTTAACAATTTTGATGTAGACTGGAGCATCGTTATTGATCTGTAATTATGTGGGTAGGTTTTTAGTCATCTTTTGTATATTGGTATTATTATACTTATTCTCTATTCTTCTGGTATAGTACTTATATTCTTAATATTTTTTGAAATTTCTTTGCTCGTTATTGACAGCATTATTTCAGATTGCTATTTGTACAGTTGCGGTCACGGAATAGTTTACACCTTACTTTTTATATTGTAATACTGTAAAATTGCAGTGTCGTACGGATTTGATAAATGTCAAAGTCAAAAAATTTCAAAACGTCAATGCTTTCGCGAGTGTTCAACAATAAAATAAAAGTATATTAAACTCTTCCAAAATGGTTAGAATACATTTGAATTATGCGCAAAAAGCAAGAGCAATTGCCAAACTCGAAGAAGGTTGGTCACTAAGGCAAGATGCTGCTGATTTGAACGTGAGTCATATGTGCATATGGAAGATTAAACAAAGATGGGATAATTTTCACTCTATAGCACGGTTGGGCAGTTCAGGAGGGCAGAAGATTTCCACAGATCAACAGGATGAGATGTTAGTAGATTATTTGAGAGAATCTCCTTTTGCCACAGCTCAAAAGGCAAGAGAAGAGGCAGCGTTTCCAGGCAGTATTCGCACTGCACGTCGAAGAATTAAAGCAAGTGGACTGCTAAATTGTGTAGCTGCACGGAAACCTTTTTTGACTGAGGATCACAAGAGGAGACGAGTTGAATTTTGTAATGAATTTATAAACCGCGATGAGAATTTTGGTCTAGGGTTGTATTTTCCGATGAAAAAGTATTTCAGTCGTATAATAATGGTCGAATAAGAGTTTATAGGCCGAGAAATCATAGGTATGATGAACAGTATACGCATCATTTAAGAAATAGTGGAGGATTCTCTGTCAACGTATGGGGATGGATAAGTGCCGAAGGCCCGGGCGTTTGTTATCATGTAGAGGAGAAGTTAACAGGATTATATTACAAACATATTATTGAGCACACAATGTTGCCATCGGTGATCCAGAGATTCCCCAACAACGACTTTATCTTCCAACATGACAATTGCCCGGTGCATACGAGTAGAATTGTTCGAGAATGGCTAGAAGAAACTGATGTTAATGTTCTTCCGTGGCCTTCCCGTAGTGCAGACTTTAACCCGTCGAAAATGTGTGGGCAGAGTTAACAAAGAAACTAAATGAAAGAAACCTTAGACCACGGAATAGAATTGAATTATGGGAAGCAATTGAGCAGGCATGGGAAGAGCTTGTTAACTATAACATGAGGGGATTGGTGCTATCTATGAACAGAAGACTGCAAAAATGTATTGACAAGAATGGGGCTTCCACCAAATATTAATTATTATTTATCATTGTTTATCGTTATTTAATATAAAATATATTTAAAATAAAATGCATATTAAAAAAAAAGACTTCTTTATTTTCGTTATTAAGATCATAATCCATTTTATTCAAAAAACTGTTTTCTATATTTTTCATTTTGTAAAATATTTTGATATTTTAATTTTAATCTACCTATTCTAGCTAGTACACCACTGGCAACGTCACTTTGACGTAAAAGGTGCGTTTAAACGAAGTAAAAATTTAAAAAATGGGCTCCTAGATACGTGAACCTGTAAACTATTCCGTGACCGCAACTGTACCTCTTTACTAGTTACATCTTCGTCACTGTCAATATCTATGTTACTTTGGTCTTGTTCTTCGGTGTATATATCGGTCTCATTATACAGATTATTAAAGTATTCTGTCCAGGTTTCTGGTTTTATATTGTTTACTTGAATTTGCTCATTGATTTTCTTCTTTCTTCCTCTTAGTATATTTCGTACCTTCTTTTGACCTCCATTCATATCATGCTCCATTTTTTCTGAGAATATTTTCCAGTATGTTTTTATTTAGTTTAGTTTCTTTATCTCTCAGTTCATTCTGTTTCTAACTTCTTTGTAAATTTCGTATATCCCTGGGTTCTTCTTGTTCATGTATTTATGTAGGTATTTAGTCTTCCTTAGCTGCTCTTGAGTTCATGTATTTAGTCTTCCTTAGCTGCTCTTGAGTTCATGTGTACACCACGGTTTATTGTTTTTTTTATCTGTTTTTGTTAATTGTTGTTCTTTCTCCTATTGCTTCTGTGGCACTACCTGTAAGCTTTTAGGTTTGCCCATAATCTTAATCCAAGGGTGAAATTACCACCCTTCGAATTTTCAACTCAAAAATATGGCTATCCCATACATGCCTACAAGATCGAGGCCAATTAAGACATCTGCCAAATTGGTATAATAAAGCGCCAATAATCGACAGGTTGAAACAACCTCCATACTTTTTAAAATAATCTTTTAAAAATGATTTCCAGAGTGGAAATCGAAACGAAATAAAAATTATAGAGTTTAATTTTCATTACAATTAAATTATGCTTTAATTCCATATAAATAATATTTAAATTATCTATGGCATATTACTCGTGACTACACAGGACTAGTAGTAAATTTTTGAAAGCTTTTCAGATCTCTATCCTCATTCGTTTTTCTTATATGTATTCATTTGACTTATTCGTTTACATATAAATTTATGTTATTGATATTTCTTTAAAATTAAAGTAAATTTGATTCTCTTTGTATTCAGTGGTAGACCCAAAATCTCTTGTTTATTTTGAACGCTACTCAATAAAATTTAAAAAGATCATTTCGTAAGCAAAATAAAAAAATCAGTATGTGAATACTTTATTAACTACTAAAAGCATAATCGATATAAAACTCATCCTGAAATAATACACTATCATTGGAAAAAAATTCCTCTAGATATCTTTAGAAAGAAGCAAATTAATCAAAAACTGTCACCTAATATTAAAACAAATACATCAATCAAATAAATTCCTCTGGTTCTCTTGGGGCGTCTAGATCTCTGTAATGGATAACTGGTCTGAAATCTGTTGGTCCTCCCCTAAAATGTTAATAATTTTAATTATTTATTGAATCATGTTATATATATAGAATTTGTGATGAAGAGGTGTAATCCATACATCAAATGTAACACGTTATATTAGATGTATGGATTAGTATTGTATTGATATGTAAGTATTTTCTTTCATTCATTTATCTTTATTATTAATTTATTACATTATTTTATTTTATTAAATGACTCACAGTTAACATTAGAGTGAAGCAGGTTTATCGAACATATTTCGGACATATTTCTATTCTATTTTATTCTATCTACTCGTCGTAATTGACTGATTATTGATTAATCCTCTATATTACTCAAATAATTTTTTATTTGTTTTGTCATATACACGTTTGTTTATATACACGATATATTTTAGCCTTAGTTTCTTGATGCCGGTGATGCTGTAAAAGTTCGTACACAGCGAAACCGGTAGCCCATTCTCTTTCACCAACAAAAAAAGAAAAAAGCTTACGTGAAGTACATGTCAATCAAGACAACAAGATTACAAGAAAATAAGACACGAAACTGGAACATGTACTTATAAGAAAAATTAAGAACAAACACTGGGGATGCTTCTCAAAAGAACTGAATCATGATTTTTATGGTTTACAGAAAGAAATATGGAAATTTATAACAGGTCAAACAGCGGAGGTGAATGAATTAATAGACCCGAAACACATCGAAAAGGATGCACATATTGACTATCTGAAGAAGATTTGTAAAGAGGAACATTAAATGATGTTGGAATCACAAACACAAGAAATTACCATAAACGAAGAAGATCACATAAGCAAGCCAGAAGTACAAAAAAAACACTTAAAAACTAAAGAACACAAAAATGCAGGTAAAGTGAAATATGGTGGAGCGGCCATGCCGTATTAACTGACAACATTAATTAACAAGACACGATAAAATACTAGAAGAAGGGATGACAAGCGAACTAATCTTATTATTCAGAAAGGGCGATAAGAAACAATTATAAAACTACAGAAGTATTAATTTGCTAAATACTACCATGAGGCATACAACTAAAATTTTGCAAGAATGAATAAACCAGCTCATAAATTTAGCAGATGAGCTATAAGATTTCCGTACAGGAAGGTCGTGTACAGATGCAATATTCGTCATAAAACAGATTACAGAGAAAGCATTAGAATAAAATAGACTGGCAGATACCGAAATATACTTCACTTTAGGGCGCAGTATAAAATCTTTTTTAAATGTTAACTTTGTTATAACAACAGCTCTGTGCCGGTGTATTTTGTCAATTTTTTGTTTTTATCTGTACACTTTATTGTTTAAAGTTTTTTTACGTGCAATGTGACGAGTTTTTATAGTGCGCCGAGTACGTCCCTGGATTATCCAATGTGTGACGACATATAGAAAGACTATATATATATATATATATATATATATATATATATATATATAATATATATATATATATCAGTGTTTAATTAGATTAAGAGCTTTTTGTTTTGTAGTTGTTACCATAACTGTACGTTCTCAAAAATAAATTTTGTTACGAAAATAAATTTTTTTAAAAATCCGTTTTCGGTTTTGACTTTCGTAACTGGCGCAGTCATTCGGATTTTTCGAAGTTGTACAAGTGTTCGTGTTAGCCTTGCCGAATTTCGCGTACAATTTTTCTTTTTAAAGATTAACGGAAAAGATCCAGCTTTCGGGTACGGTAACAGCCAAACGTCCAGGGTGAGGAACAAGCATTGTCCACAACCTATTGGAGAAGCCAAGACCAGGGAGAAGGAACAAGCATCGTCCAAAATCCTATTGGTGCAGACGGAGGAACAAACATAGTCTGAAGTCTATAGAAAATGAAAATATTCATGTAAGTGTTTCCTATTTTACCAATATCCATATTTTTACCTATATATTATATATTTTTTAATTCACGGTGGAGGATATTTTAGATAATTTAGTAAACTTAACATTTAACGAAATGACTCAACCTAATTTTCAATTAATTAAATATCAAGCTGATAATATTCCTAATTTTGATGGCAATCCGAAACAATTAAATAGATTTATTAAATCATGTGAAAATTTCTTAAATAATCATAGTAATAGAGATGCAAATAATCCTATAAATGTTTGTCTATTTGATACTGTTTTAAGTAAATTAACTGACAGAGCAGCAGACCTTATTGCATCAAGAACAGAACTTGATTCTTGGGCAAAAGTTAAAGATTCTCTTATAGTAACATTTGCTGATCAGAGATCAATTGATTGTTTAGTACAAGATATAATTTCAATGAAACCAGAAAGAAATGAAAATGCACAAAATTTTGGGTTAAGAATACAGGATGCTAGAAGCATTCTTTGTTCAAAAATTAATATGTCTAATGACCAATTAAATGTAAAAATATTAAAAATTCAACAATATGAAGATCTTTGTCTTAAAACTTTTATAAATGGCCTTAATTATCACATGCAGTTAGTAGTCAGATTAAAGAATCCTGATTCGATAGAGCAAGCAATGGCTTTCGCTAAAGAAGAAGAAAATTTTATTTCTTTCAAAAATCGAAGTAATAATACGAGAATCTCAAATTTTAATAATTCTCGATCCTATAATAATTCTAATACAAATTCAAATATTAATTCCCAACACTCTTCATTTCCAAATAGAAATTTTTCTCGAAATCAGAATTTTTCTAATTATAATAATTTTCAAAATCGACATTCTTCCCAAAGTTCTAGTCAATACAGAAATAATAATTTTTTCCGAAATCCAAATAATAATTTTCAAAATCGTCCAAGTTTTTCGAACAATGGTTTTAATAATAATAATAGTAACCAATTTCCAAGACAATTTCCAAATATACCTAGATATCAGCCATCTATTCCTACCCAAAGTCAAAGCAGAAATTCAATGCGACCTGAGCCAATGGATACAAGTTCCAATAACTTTAGTTTACGAAGTAACTTTAGAAATGATAGACGTTCTCCAAATAATTTATTTAATCATAAAATAACGAGTAATAATGTAAGAGAAGAAAGATATAATGATAATGAAAGAATATATAATAATAATAATTTAAGAAGATATAATGAAAATGAAAGAATATATAATGATGAAAATTTTCCAGTCCAAGCCTCAACAAGTACAGCCACATAAATTTTAATGCGATTAAACAATATGATAAATTACCTAAAATAATAATTCCAGAAATTAATGCTACATTTTTAATAGATACGGGATCAGAACAAAGCTTTTTTAGACCTGACCTCGCAAGAGAACTTTTTTCGAAATATATAATTCCTGAGCAATTTGCTGTGCATACTGCACAAGCTACTTCAATTCATAATGAAACTATGACCATTCCAATATTCCCTAGTTTCAGAAATCCAAATTGTCATAAATTTTATCTTTTCGATTTCTCTCCTAATTTTGATGGTTTGCTAGGATGCAACTTTTTATCACAAATCAATGCTATTATTGATTTTAAAGATTCAAAACTAAAGACCCCAACCATTTCTCTTCCCATATTTTTTGCATCACAAGACCCAACGAAACAAAAATATTTTAAACCAAGTAAAATAATAATACCACCAAGAACTGCTCAAAAAGTTAAAGTCCCAGTTAACAGAAGATCTGGTACAGCGATACTAAATTATACAAAAATCGGAAATGCAGAAATTCCTTCATGTTTAATTGATATCAATGATCACAACGCTTTTACTATGATAAGTAACCTAGGAGAAACTCCAGCGGAAATTAAATTTACGGAACCTTTTAATGTAGAATATATTCAAGAAGAAAATTTAAATAATATTAAGTCATATCATATTGAGGAGATGGACATAGAAGAAGAAGAAATAGATTATCTACAAAAAGAAAATCTCAAGAAACTTAGACTTAATCATTGTAACGAAGAAGAATACGAAGCCATAAGTAAATTATGTTATGAATATAGAGATATTTTTTATATAGACGGAACGCCCCTTAGTTTTACGAATGAAATAAAGCATAAAATAGATTTAGTTAATGATACTCCGGTTTACACAAGGAATTATAGATATCCGGAAGTTTATAAAAAGAAGTTAGTAGACAAATAAATGATATGTTAAAAAATGGAATAATACAAGACTCAAATTCGCCTTTTAATTCACCCATCTGGGTAATAGAGAAGAAAATGGATGCAAGTAACCAAAAGAAATATAGAATAGTAATAGATTATCGCAAATTAAATGAAAATACCATAGAAAATAAATTTCCCTTGCCATTAATAGATAACATTCTAGATGGTCTAGGAAGAGCTCAATATTTTACTACGTTAGATTTAGCAAATGGTTTCCATCAGATAGAAATGGAACCAGCCGATGTACCAAAAACAGCATTTTCCACAGAGACAGGACATTATGAATTTTTACGTATGCCGTTTGGATTGAAAAATGCCCCAGCTACTTTTCAAAAAGTTATGAATAATGTATTAAGAGGATACCAGAATGAAATTTGCTATATATACTTAGATGATATAATTGTTTTTTCCTCATCATTGCAAGAACATGTTACAAGACTGAAATCAATTTTTGAAAGACTAAGAAAATCTAATTTAAAAATACAACTAGATAAATCAGAATTTTTACGAACAGAAGTGGCATATTTAGGTCATGTTATAACAAAAGACGGAGTACGACCAAATCCAGATAAAATAAATGCAGTCAAAAACTTTCCTATTCCTACTACACAAAAAGAAATAAAGTCATTTTTAGGATTAGCGGGATACTACAGAAGATTTATCCAAGATTTCGCTAAAATAGCTAAACCATTAACAATGTGTCTAAAGAAACATGCAAAAGTAATACATACTCCAGAATTTAAGAAATCTTTTAATCATCTTAAAGAACTTTTAATTAATGCCCCTATTTTAAAATATCCAGATTTTTCAAAACCATTTATATTAACCACAGACGCTTCAAATATAGCCCTAGGTGCAATTTTGTCACAAGGAAAAGTACCAAATGATTTACCCGTAGCGTATGCCTCAAGAACTCTTAATCAAACAGAACAAAAATATTCTACGATAGAAAAAGAACTTTTAGCAATTGTATGGGCTTGTAAAACATTTAGACCTTATTTATACGGCAGATCTTTTGAAATTTTATGCGACCATAGACCTCTTATATGGTTATTTAATTTAAAGGAACCCAACTCCAAATTATTAATATGGAGATTAAAATTAGAAGAATTTAACTATACTATAAAATATAAACCCGGTAAAACGAATATTGCCGATTCTTTAAGTCGAATAAATATTAATGCAATTGAAACAGAATCAAATATAAATAATCCCGGTGACATAGATTTTGATATCGACCAATTTTTAGCTGAATTTAACCCAGACATAGTTGATGAAAATGTAATAAATGAAACTTTGCAAATTCTTGATAACAATGAGGTTACAGAAAACCCACTAGTAAATAAAATTATATCAACAGGAAATGAGAACAATGAAAACGTTGAGATAGATAACTCAGACACAGACACAGCTCATAGTGCTGAATCTTCAAATGAAAATAGGTTCTCATTGTTAGATGAAATAATAAACAATAAAGCCTATCAACTTATCATTAAAAGAGCGCCTTTTGCAAATTATTTAAAACGCGAATGCGAGAATTTTGAAGGACATAAAATAATAAAAGCTACTATTTCAGCCGACGAAGAAAGTGTGACCCAATTCCTAAAAGAAAATGCGTGCAAAAATACTTTATATATTTATTTCTTATCTCAAGAATTACGACCAATATTTCAGAATGTATGGCGTAAATATTTTACAAAATTAAAATTAATTGAATGTACAAAATTAGTTAACAATGTATTACCAGAAGAAAGAAATCAACTAATAAAATATAAGCACAACGGAAAAACAAATCATCGAGGAATTTCAGAGACTCTTAGAGCTTTAAAACTAAATTACTACTGGAAATCAATGAAAAAGGACATAGAAAAATATATAAATGAATGTGAAATATGCCAGAGATCCAAATATAATAGAAATCCACATAAAGAACCTTTAATATTAACCCACACACCCTCCAAGCCTTTTGAGATAATACATATAGATACTTATAAAGTTGGCAATCAAAGATTTTTAACAATTATAGATAAATTTTCAAAATATGGCCAAGCATTACCATATTTTGGCACAGCTATATCAGCATGTCAACAATTAGTACATTTCTTTTCATTTTTCGGAATACCGAAGCAAATTGTTGCAGACAGTGGTGGAGAATTCAAAAATGACGTTGTAGATGAATTACTAAAGACCCATCAAATAAAAATACATTTTACTACTCCATATCATCACGAATCCAATTCCCCAGTAGAAAGATTCCATTCTACTTTAACTGAGCACTTGAGAATACTAAAAGAAAAAGATAAAGATGCAGATAATATTTCTATTATGCCTTATGCTCTTATTGCCTATAATAGTACTATACATTCAGCAACTGGCCATACACCTTTCGAATTAGTATCGGGACATACAGACAGTAAAGATCCCATGAGACTTATTCCAGCACAAGCTTATACTCAATATGTTAATGCACATCAAAATAATACTCAAGCTCTATATACAAGTATACAAGAAGAAAATCAAAAACTGAAAGAAAACGTAATTGGAAAAAGAAATAAAGATAGGAACTCAAAGGATCCTCGTTTAGGATCACAAGTTTATAGAAAAACAGAAACTCGCGGAGGAAAATTAAGTAGAAAATATACGGGACCATATATACTTACACAAATATTAGAAAATGGGAAAATAGAAATTGAAAATCCCAAGAATAAAAAGAAGATAGTCCACATAAACGAAACTAAAATTTTGCCTAATATTTCAGATTCATCGTCGGAATCTTCGGAGCAGTCAACTATATCACCGTAAGAGACAACTTAGTCAAGTTTGAAGATGTAACTTCATATCCAGGACTCCTACCTTTCAGATTAGGTACCTCCAAAATAATTTCTACACACTGGACATTTATACAAATTTACAATTTAACTTATGTCATACAAGAATTTTATTTATTGAAAAATGAAGCTCAAAGACTACACACAAGTTTTAAAAATCAGACAAGTTATTATTCAGAATTAGAAAACTCATTTATCCCTCTAATTACATTACAAAATAAAATAGAAGAGCAGATATATCAAATTAATCCGCCTCTGTATAAGGAAGAAAAGAGAACAAAAAGAGGACTTCTAAATCCTCTAGGAACAATAATAAAATGTATTACAGGAAATATGGACCAAGAAGACGCACAAAGAATAGAGAACGAAATAAAACAATTAAAAGATAATCAAAATAACTTAAAAATAAATTCCCTAAGACAAATATCTTTATTGCAAGATTCTATTAATACTTTTAATAATGATATCAATAATATTTCACATAATCAATTGATTTTAAAATCAAGAATTGAAGCTATAGAGAATAAATTAGCTTTATTTGAAAAAAGTATGTATACACATATTCAGTCATTTATAGTAATAAATCAAATTACTTTACTTTATCAAACAATTTATGATATCTTTGAGAAAGTAGAAACTGCAATCTCATTTGCTAAAATAAATACCTTGCACAATTCTATAGTAAATCCAATTGAACTTTTAAATGAAATTAAGAAAGCAAAATCTCAGACAAAGTCAAAATTAATGCCTTTTGATACTACACTAGGAAAAATAATTCAGTACGAGAAAATAATAAATATTAAGAGCTATTCAGTAAATTCTATAATTACATTTGTATTAGAGATTCCATTAGTTGAATCGGAAATATATGATTTTACCAACTATTCCCTATTCCTATGAACAACTCAAATTATCTTATGCATTTACCTTACAAACCTTTCCTTGCACTTAATGAATTTAGCTATATCTATATGGAAGATATATGCACAGAAATAGACTCAGAAGAGTACATATGTAAAGGAAGTAATAAACTAACGATAACCGAAGAAGCCCCTTGACTAAAGAATGTTCTTAACAAAAATGGAGATGACCCAGAGACATTCCAGTTCCAGTCAGCAGAAGAATCAGTTTTAACAAAAATAAAAAATGTGTCGCAAATGATTATTGAAGAAACTTCTAAAAAAATTGAAGAAACTTCTAAAAAAAATGATGAAAGATTCGATGAAACGTCTCAAATTATTAAAGAAGTAGATAGACAAAATGACGAGAAATTTGAAAATATGTCTAGAAGATTCGACAAAGTATGTATTCAGAATAGTGAGAAGTTTGAAGAAGTCTCTAAAATTCGATAAAGTAGAACAGAATGAAAATTTTTATGGTCGGTATGGTCCATACCGACCATAAAAATTTTATGGTCGGTATGGACCTTACGTGAGATGGAGTGAGAAACAGCTGTTTAGAAAGAGAGAGGTATATTAGGTCCTCCCTTTATATCGCCAAACATGCATGCCTGGAAAGGGGAAGTTCATCGCTGCCAAACTTATTGGATTTATTTGACCTGTTGTTTTTTTTTGCATTTGAACAATGTTCTAAGATAATCCAATTTGGGCGAAATTGATTTAAATGGCAGCTTACTGTTTTTTTTTTTATTGGGAATATGCCACAAGTTTACTTTACAATAAGTGTAATATAACATTTTGATTTCCACTTTGGAAATCGTTTTATATAAATAAAATTTATTAATGTTTCGTATTTTAAGTACGATTTCCGAATTAAAAATCTAAATATCAAAATAAGCTTATTTTAAAGTCACATTGTGCCTTATTCCCAATATGAAATAATAAACTGCATACAATAACACCACATTAAAAAATATTCATACACAATAATTTATTTGGCAACGTCGTCCGTCTGGTCAGAACACCGAGTAACGGGTAGTAGAGGTGGGTCGTGGTAATTTTAACGTTAAGAGCGTAGGCATAAAATTTCGGATTAATATTTTTTAAATGCATTCATTTTTTTCGAATCCTGATAAAACTAATAAATATTCTTGAAAAATTTAAACGCAGAATGAACCAATACATTATTACCGAGGGCCAAAAGTCCCTGAAAACTTCTATAATGTTTATTTTAATAAGTTATAAGGGCGAAAAAAAAATTAGTGTGATTTTTAATTTCAAATATCTCATTCAAAAAACTTTTTGTTTATTCTAAGGGACTTTCGGCCCTCGGTAATAATGTAATCTTTTATTCTGCATTTAAATTTTTCAAAAATATTTGTTAGTTTTCTCAGGATTCCAAAAAAAATGAATGAATTTAAAAATTTAAATTTTTGTAAACAAGTAACTATGATTGTTTAAAAGTAGTTTCAAGTAAGAGAGTACCTACATAAACAAACATATTGGCTATTATCGTTTATGTGTATATTTATTGAAGTGAAAGAAACTAATGATATATTTATTATAACTTGAAAAATAAACTAAACAATACAAATAGTAAATCGTACTTACATTTACATTACACGTTATTATTAAATCGCGAATAGTCTAAATTGACATTAAAAAACATAAGTTTTTCTACTATACCTACTTCTTATTAACCGTCTTCTTTTTTTATTTCAAATTAAACCAGATTTTGAACATGTGTTCACATTTACAATACTGTATGAATATAGGGGTTAAGTTAGGATATACATGGCGATGGTTTTTCCACCGTTGTAATGGACTCTCGATACAGGTGTACGTGTAGATGAGCCATCTCCAATTAATTGATCAAATATACACCATGGATTTAAGTCATCTTTATTGGTTTCTTTTTCTTGTACTGGTTGATTTTCAATAGTACAATCTTCTTGTTCGTTAATTATAGAAGTAACCAGCTTCTTAACTTTTTCTTTTATTTTTTTATCTTCATTTTTATCAGAAAAACCCTGCACTTTAAATGGTGAATCCATAAATGTACATAATGACAATATGCCACTCTGTTCTATCCCTTTAAATATTTTTGCTAAACCCGATATTAGTAATTGTACTACGTCGGATACTATGGATGTAAGGTTACCGTTTGCTAAAATTTTTTTGCAAGATTCTTGCAGGTCGCGTACCGTAACAATCACTGAACTACCCTTCAAGTACTTTTGGTCACTCATTGTACTTGTTATTTCTTTAAACGGCCGTAAAATTTGGGAAAGCTGAGAACAAATAATCCAGTGTTTTTTATTTAGATTTGGTCTAAGTCTAAGTCTGTATTATTTAATACCGATGTGGAACGGAAATACTCGCCAGTACACCGAAAATATCAAAATACAGAGAGGAGTCCGCCAGGGTTGCGTGCTGTCCCCACTACTTTTCAATGTCTACAGTGATCGGTATTTTAAGAAGCGCTCTCAGACTCAATAGAAGGTATATCTATCAATGGAGAAATTTTGAATAACTTACGTTTTGCAGACGATACAGTAATAATTACGGATAACAACAATGATTTACAGAACCTAATGCAACGCCTTAATGAACGCTGTCATGAGTACGGACTGAAGATAAATTTAAAGAAAACTAAATGCATGATCATGACTAAATCTGCACAAATATCCAATTGACTATTGAAGATACTGCAATTAAGAGTGTTAATAACTATAAATACTTAGGAACATGGATAACATCAGATGTAGACCAAACCAAAGAAATTAAGACACGTATTGAAATAGCACGTACATCATTTATTAAACTTAAAAAGTTTCTTTGTTGTCGGGATATAAGGTTAGAACTACGCCTGAGAATGCTTCGATGTTACGTGTTCTCTACTCTTCTTTATGGTCTGAAAGCTTGGACACTAAAACAAGTTCATCTGAATAAGTTGGTCGCCTTTGAATTTTGGTGTTACAGAAGAATCCTACGAATATCATGGATTCAAAAAATGTCAAACATTGAAGTAACTAGAAGGATAGGAAATGAGGCAGAAATAATATTAACTATTAAAAGACGAAAACTTGAGTACTTGGGACATGTGATGAGAGGGCAAAAATACGCATTATTACAACTTATTATGCAGGGCAAAATCCGAGAAAAAGCGAAATGTGGGAAGACGAAGAATATCCTGGCTTAAGAACTTAAGGGAATGGTTTGAATGCAGTAGTGCAGACCTTTTAGAGCGGCAGTCAACAGAGTCTGCATAGCCATGATGATTTCCAACCTTCGATAGAAGATGGAACTTAAAGAAGAAGTGAAACGGATTGCCTCTTCTAACTCAGTCATTCTTTTTAACCTGTAATAGGTGAAGTTCTACCTAGTTTCCACGTCTTGGATTGGCCGTTTGGGAACTTTGTTATGTTGTAATTAATACTTTAAAAGCCTTTCTGAAGATAAGGTACTTTTTTTTAATGTTTTTTTTGCAGAATTGTCGAAAAAAGGACTTTTTATTTTATCTATTATCAAATCAGTTTTGACATAACATTCCTGAAGTAATGAATCTAACAGTTTTTCTTGTTGGCTGTTTATATCCAAGAATCCACCCTGCAAACTTTTTAAAAGCTGGTTCGTCACCTATAGAAAACGGATGAAACGAGTCTTTGCATAAGTTTAGTAAATCAATAAGTTTAGTCAAGAAAAAGAAACTGATAAAGATGACTTAAGTCCATTGTGTATTTTTGATGAATTAATTGGACATGACTCATCTAAACATACAACTGTATCGAGAGATATACAAGAAGTCGACATGTATTTGTCTGATAATATATTACCCACAATAAATTTCGAACGGAGATTGGAACTGTCGATGTATATCCTAACTTAGCCACTATATTCATAAAATATTGTAGTATTGTAACAAAATCTTTTCCTTGTGAACACATGTTTAAAATCTGGTTTAATTTTAAATAAAAGAAGAACACGGTTAACAAGAAAAGTAGAAAAACTTGTTTTTAAATGTCGATTTAGACGATTCGCGATTTAATAATAACGTGTAATGTAAATGTAAGTACGATTTAATGTAAATGTAAGTACTATTTGTATTGTTTAATTTATTTTTCAAGTTATAATAAATATATCCTTAGTTAGGTTCTTTCACTTCAATACTTATACACATAAACGATAATAGCCAATATGTTTGTATACTCGCTAATTTGAATCCACTAGTTACAGTTTACGAAAAACGGTTCCGATAAAAATTTAAAAAACGGGAGGACCCACCTCTAGTTTTTTAGGTATATTAGGATCGGAACCAGAGAATATGTAAAATATCTCTGATCGGAACTATTCGTCTCACTAATGGCCAATAGGTGTTAAAAATATTTGTGGAGGGGAGACCAAGGGGAAATATGATTGTTATCTTTGTCTATTCGCTGAAAATATGATTTTATATCTGCGTTAGATATCCTGTTAAATTTTACCATACCGACCATAAACTTTTACCTATACTGTATATATATATATATATATATATATATATATATATATATATATATATATATATATATATATATACTTTGGAGGGTAACTTTCGGGAAAGCGTCAAAACAAGGATGAGCTAGAGATGGTATAAGCCAGTTTGGTGTAGAACTTTATTCTAAATGTGAAATTTTCGGTGATATGTTGTCACCTTCATCAGCACCTAAATGGAAAACCTATTTTAGTACAAGTGGTGGAAATTAACATTTAAAACCTACATTGAAAATGTTCAGTTGGTCCTAGAGGTGAAGAACACTGTCACAAATATGTTAAAAATATTAAAAAATACATTTAAAATTTTGAATAAAAACATTACAACACAACAGGGTATTATTTAAAATACAAACACAACAAAAATCTAAAAATTACAACCTACAAAAACTGCAACTTCATGTTAAAGGTAGAAAAGAAGAATTATTCTTCTTTTTTGATGACATATTTCTGACTTCTGTCAATATCCGGGTGTCATATGCAACGAGGTTATAATTTTCACGTTAGAACCTCATGGATATGGAAAGAGAACCCAAGGAAACACAATCAGCAGGGAAATGAAGTCTTTTCTCAAGTACAGGTAGGCAATCTATGCATGCTGTGATAAGTTCCCTACATTCTCCAGTTTGTTACATCTTGTCAAGTCCTGTTGAAGTAGAAAGGAATAAATACAACTTAAGTTTTCAACATCTTTCTTACAGTTCATAGAAGAACTGCAGTTATGGATGTAGCACATTTCTATGAAGTTTCTCTTAAATTGGTTGTCAACCCTCTTTAGTACTTGCACATTTTCATAGTTAGCAATGTGTCCAGTATTCTTAATATGTTGGCTAAAGGCTGTGCAGGTGGGCTTCCTCACTACATCACTATTGTGCAAAGCTAGTCTTTTTGAGAGTTTCTGGCTGGTTTGACCGACATACACTTCTGAACAGGAACCACATGGAATAGAATACACTACATTGAAGTTATCCAGTTTTTTAACTCTTTCTGTCAGGTGAGTAAAGTATGTCCCTAATCTTTTGTACACTGAATTTGCTATCACTATGTTGAACTGTTTGAAAAGGTTTGTGATCTGTGGTGATAAACCTCTGATGTAAGGTAATCTCCCATAGAAAACTTCTACTGTTTCTCCTTCTAATGTTTGTCTTTGGTGTGTTCTAACTGTTGGCATATCTTGGAATAGCAATTTATTGCTATATATATGCCAATGCTATATGCCAATTCATTTTTTAAAATGTTTTTGCGATATAATAGGAACCGAAATACGGCCTATCAATGTTCAGCGGTTTTCTTCAAATGCCAAATTTGAAAGATTCAAAGTCAAATATCGGGAAAATGATGCATTTTTTGAAAAAAACTCACAAAACCTTTTTTAAAGAGCATAAACAGACCTATCATAAAAAAAGACTCTAGCTCAAAAATTGAGTGAGTTATGCTGAAAATAAGGTCAATACCTCATTTTTTACGAAAAAATCGATGAAAACAACCCCCTAACCACCGCCATAATTAAAATCGATCTTCACCCTTCTGCAATTCCCTTTGTACATGTATTGTTAATACGTCCAAGAAGTTTGACCCATTTAAAATGCTTAGTTTTAGAAAAAATACAGCTTAAAGCGAGAAACGATTTACAATTTCATATTTTTTACCCTTCTTTTTTTAAATATGCCCGAAAATACTGAATATATGAAAAAAATAAAAATTACCAAATTGTAGCTTTTTTAATGACTAAAATTATCCTTTATTTAGATTTGTTGTACAATGAATATTTGCCGATAGATATAGCCGTTTAAAGCATCGATTTACGATCAAGCACCATCTTTTTCGGGCCCTTTAAACTCACCCCATTTAAAAACCAAGGGTTCCAAAAAGATTTAATTCACAGATCCTTGTAGCTCTTAAAAACCTATGCAAATCGTTTTTGAAGAAACACTCTATCGTTAAAAATTAAAGGAAATACGTTAAAAAAACTAGTTAATTTTTTTCCGGAAAATTCCATTAGTATAGTACAGTACATTTCGGAGCATAATAATCTACAAAACCGGTATATTAGCTAGTGGGGCGTTATACATTCGAAATTGTAAGCGTTCTTATTTTGAAATCCCATACAACAGAATAAAACATCTGCTCATGTGTCTATGGCTTGGCAATAAAAATATCAGAGCAACAGATTGGGGATGGTATTCCAAAGATGGTTTGTTATTACCCGTACGCATGAACAAACAACCTGCACCCGATGAACTTTTGAAAATTACTTTTTGCCAATGCAAAAAAGGATGCGGCGTTTCATGTGGGTGCAGAAAAGTTGGTTTATACTGTAACTCTACTTGTTCTGGATGCTCAGGTGAAGGGTGCAATAACAGTCCACCAATAATTGAAGAAGATGAGGATGACATAGATCGTATATAGAGTGACGTAAATATTTTCAACTATTTATGTAAATGTATAAGAATATAATTATGGTGCCTTTTTATGTTGATAAATTTTTTTGTATTTAATTCTACTTTTTTCAATTTATATCTTATAAATTAGTTTATAAAAACTGCAATGTTGTAAAGGGTGATTTTCAAAAGTTGAAAAGTTGCAAAATTTTGGCAAAAAAATGTTTTCACCTATAGCACTCATAACAATTGATTTTTAAGGGTTGAAAATGTATGAATTTGTATTTTAAAGTACAAAAAAATCACTATTTAACTAATCCAAACCAAATTTCACTCATCTTAAGATTTGTAATATTATTTTACAATTTTTGAAAATTAGGGGTAGTTTTCAGCCCTAAGAACAATCAGGGTTCATCGGCATGACATAAACTATAAAGCAGAGGGTGGGTTGAGCTTAATTCCAAATTTTTATGCAAATCGTTCCAAGGTGAAATCATTTTCTTCGCATTACTAATTTTTCTATATTAATCTCTAATAAGGGTCACTTTTTAAGGGTTGAAATATGATGGAACTTTATTCAAAAGCACGAAACTATCATTATTTAATTAATTCAAACCAAATTTTACCCATATTCAGGTTTAATATGTTATTTTATAATTTTTGACAATTAGGGGTAGTTTTCACCCCTAAGAACAATCAGGGTTCGTCGACATGACATAAACTATAAAGCAGCGGGTGAATTGAGCTTAAATCCAAATTTTTATCCAAATCGATCCAAGGCGAAATCATTTTTTTAGAATTAGTAATTTTTTTACATTAATCTCTAACAAGGGTTGCTTTTTAAGGGTTGAAATATGATGGAACTCTATTCAAAAGTATAAAATAATCATTATTTAACTAATTCAAACCAAATCTTACCCATATTCAGGTTTAATATGTTATTTTATAATTTTTGACAATTAGGGGTAGTTTTCACCTCTAAAACCCTTCAGCGCACTTCGGTTCGATATAGATTTTGATCCTTGGGCTATCACCTACCTTCTGTTCAAATTTCAACTGGATACATGCAAGACGAAAAAATTGCGAATTTTTTAACTTTTTTCGAGCTTTATTTCCATATTATCGCTTCCTTAGACAAACCCGTCTTACGCAAACAACATTGTTACGAGACAGATAGTTGAACGATATTTTATACAATGTCTATATAATATATATATATATATATATATATATATATATATATATATATATATATATATATATATATATGAAAAGTTGTATTTTATTAATTTTATTTTTTTTTATAATAAATGTAACTTTTAAAATATGTAGTTCGTTGTTTAATTTAATATATACCTCGGCTAGTTCAATTAGGTGTTCTAAGCAATCTGTCACTGTGTGACGTCGACTCTGCAGTCTCCTGGTAGAGTTCAAAAAGAAATTAAACCAAAATTTACTTTAGACTTTTGATAAATTAACCCAAATGAAGCACGTTATTTATTAATATTGAACAAATTTAATATAAACAATAAAATTCGTCTGCAACTTGGGTTGCCTTTAAAAATTTACAAAAATAGGAATCGTGTAAATCTTAATGTGGTTAGTGTCGTGACAATAAAAATTTATTACAAAATGTGGAGACTCTCTACAAGTACCTAAAAACTAAATAAATATTGCAACTTTATAAAGTGTTTAAATGAACTATAAAGAAAAAGAAACTGAACACTTTACTCCCCTGACTATTCAAATATAATCAAATTTTCAAATGATCCCCAAAATTATTATCCAACGTCACTTTAAAACAGTTCTGATTTATTTAAAGAAAACTAACTACTCGCAAAATAATCGGTGAAACTGGAATATCAATCCTCTCTTCGGAAGTTAAGGACGTACTATTCTATTTTTAATTTAATGATCATTAATATTTTCAATTTTTAAGGCCTATCGCAATTATGTTAATTCATGAATTTTAATTTTCTCAATTTAAATGACATTTCTATACTTCAATAATAATTTATAAGTCAAATGGTTTCTCTTACTCTCTGGAACAAATTCTGGATATCTCTGCTGTGGAAAAACTAAATTTTGATTAAACGATTTGAAAACACTCTCGGACTATACACAGTTTTCGGGGCTCCCTTCGTCGAAAAAAATTCTCGTCGGCCTTCTCCAAAAAACCAATTATTATCCGTTGCTAACAGCAACCAATGATCATTTTTTTTCTGTCTTCTATTTAAATATTTTAAACCATAAAACTGTCCTGTTTGACATATTTGTCAAGCCACATTACTTTTTTATAATCACTTTAATCGCATCTAATTTGGGAATTTATAAAAAAAAATGTTCAGATATAAAACTTATTCTATTACAATACTAATACAATTTATTCTTTTCATCTCCACATCACTGTAATTTCTTATTTAACAAAACCCCTATTAATTTTGCTCCCAAAGACTTGCTTGACAGTTTATTTTCTGACGTTTATTAAAATTTCTATGTTTAAATATTTTTTTAAGAATTCTTCTTTCTTGTTCTTTTTAAGGTTTAGACGATTCACCTATACACTAGGCAACTATACTATTCAGAAATTATTAACACTATACCAGGTAAGTCAAAATTAATTTATTTAACAATTTACTAATCTTTTTCTCTCTTTTATTTCAGAGTCGAACCCACATTGTGATGGCTTCATGAAATTCATGAACAACAAACTCATATAAAAAATCCCTTTAAGTTGTATCCTTTTTAACATAATAAAATCATTTCAATATATATATATATATATATATATATATATATATATATATATATATATATATATATATATATATATATATATACAAACAACACAGTTTATTAGGGTTGCAGTCAGAATATTGGCCGGGATGTTAAAAAAACACTCTTTTGACTTTTTGTCGAGCTTTCGGAATGGTTTTATTCCTTTTTCAAGACACTGTAAAAGACAATTATGTAAATATTTAAAAAATATCACAATTCTTCAGTGTAACTTACTAGTCGTTGAGATTATTTTTATAAGCATTAACACTCAACATTTATACCACACATTAAAATATACAATTATGGACATAATACATCATAAAATTTTTAAAATTTGTTGTAAAAATAGTAAAACTTGATTGATGGCATGTTTTACTGGTGTATATTAACTCATACAGAGAATGGAAAGAAAAAGGAGTGTAATTAATATGTAATTAGGTGTAATTGATGTTATCTTTCTTTACAAGAAATACTAGATGCCCTTCTTAGGTGACTATACTTTTTAAACCTGTCTTAATGGTATGCAACATATTATACAGAGGTGTAATTTTTGTACAGTTAAATATTTATTTTATTTTTGGTGTTTTTCTAGTAAATAACAATAAATGTTACTTAATTTGTCTATGTCTGACTTTTTGTTGATGCAAGATGTGCTAGATTTTATGAAACACATTTCCAAAAAAACACGTTTTGAATGAACAGAAATTATCTAGAAGTTTGATGCGTTGTGTATTTGGATGCAGTTTTATTATTTTACCGTTTCCAATATTTAACAATTATTTGGAAAATATTTGAGCCGATAGATCATTTTGCACTTGTACTCTTATCTTAATGGTCAATCGAACTGTTTCGATATTTCGCCATAAAAACGATTGGATTAAACATACATTAATATCATCCGCATATGTAAAGAGAGAGGAATAAGCGGTAATGTCTGTCGGAAGTCACCAGGCAGTAGTAATACAGCATCACCGAAAAGTTTGTCGTTGCCGTTTAAATACTTCTATAGAATGCTTCGAGTAAACCTTTATGAGCCATAGTACATTTACTTCAGATAATAACTGAACTTGTTTGCATTACTGCAATCATTAAACTTCTTTTTTAATGTTATTGCATTTGGTTTACCATGATCGTCTAATGGCAGCTTGAGTACTTCATGTGCTGTTCATTCGCCCACCATCTAACACTTTTCTGAATCAACAACTATAAGTTTGTTGTATAATATAGATAATTTTATAAATTTAGTATACTCAAATAAGTTTTAATATTTTTTAACACTCTCAGTGTTAGCCACATATAACCACTCCTATTCAAATGTCAACATCATCTGCTCGTATGATGATCTAGATCATGGTCTTCTGGTACATCCTGCTTGATAACTAACGAGGCTCGGACGTCCGAGTGTTTGCCGGGATAAGCAATCAACCATTTACTGGCCAACGGCTTAGGGCGGATGAGCTAGTAAGTGGAAGGACACTTTGTTGTCCTGAGACTGAGAAATTGGTCTCGAAGGCGGAAGAACCGTCAAGAAGAAGTGGTCAACGGCATCAGAATACAAAAGGCAACGAGAAACCACTGCATTAAAGGTCCCTGATGACATCTCTAGTATAAATTTTAATGGCTAGCACTATTTGCTCAAGAGACATTACTGATTATAGTAATGGTAATTATGGCAAGGCCTCCTCGGTCGTCAACATGCGAAACCCTTGCACAAAATACCAAAAAAAAAATACTCAACCCTCTAAGATACAAATAGCTACCTGGAAAGTAAGAAGTATGTATCAGCCTGGAAAATTACACAATGTTATTAAAAAGAAAGGGAGGCTACATATAGATATACTTGGGGTTAGCGATGTACAATGGTCAGGAAATGGAGAGATATCAATAAATAACCACAATATTTATTACACTGGAGAAGACAAAACTGATCATCGATACGGACATCATAAGCAACACTATTAGAAAAATCAGTGCTAGGTGTGATTCAAATCTCAGAAAGAATAATAATGTTAAAAATTCAAGCACGGAACTGTAATATTAATATGATCCAAGTCTATGCTCCCACAGCTGATAAGACCGAAGATGAGATCGAAAAGTTTTATTCAGTGAATTGCACAATACAATCAAGTTAACAAAATCTAGAGATATTACTTACATTTTAAGAGACTTTAATGCAAACATTGGAGTAGGTAATATAGTTGGACAGTTCGGACTAGGAACTAGAAATGAGAGAGGAGAAAGGCTCATAGAATTGTGCCAAGAAAAGAATAAGGTAATTGCCAATACTTGGTTTCAGTTTCCTAAGAGAGGACTATATACATGAACGTCTCCTTCACATATAAAAAACCACATTGTCCAGAAACTAAATAGAATTTATACTCGTAAATAGCAGATATAAAAACTCAATAACCTCAGTTAAAACTTATTCTGGAGCAGATGTTAACTCAGACCACAATCCGTTAGTGGCTGACGTGAAAATAAAATTAAAAAGAATTGAACTCAGAAGAGTAAGAATGCTACAACACGAAGAAATAAAAACGAATTAAAAAATAATGTGAATGTTAATATGCAAAAAACACTAACTGACAACAAACACATTATGGATGTAAATAAAAAGTGGTATAATATAAAAAACACATTACTGAAACCAGCTCAAGAAAGTTGATACAACATAGGTCAGAGGCTAAAAAAAAGTAGATGACAGAAGAAATACTACTATAGATGAAAGAAAGAAGGAAATGTAAAGGAAAAGAGCTACAGAAGCATAAAGAAATACAACGAATAATTAAGGAAAAAATCAAAACAGCTAAGGAAATATATTTGATGAAACAATGTAAAGAGATAGAAGAACTAGAAATAAAATACGATATGTGAAATATGCACAAAAAAATAAGAGAAGTGACTAGAATGGGTCGAAATAGACAGCAAGGACATATAAAAGATAAATAAGGAGTACTACTAATAGATTTACCACAGAAATTAAGACGATGGGAGGAGTACGTTAGAGAACTTTTCCAAGATGAAAGAAATACAAGACGAAACGCAGAAAATACAATACTTAAATCCTTTAGAGAGATAGAAGATCACGATAGATGAAATCAAATATACTATCAAAAAGTCTAAAGACAATAAGGCAGCTGGATTAGATGAAATACCAGTAGAACTGTTAAAACTAGTGGAAGAGGATAACTTGGAAGTATTGGCAGATTTATTCAACATGGTATACGATACGGGAACAATACTACAATAGTGGCTGAACCAATTATAACCATCCCTAAAAAACAAGCAGCAAAAGAGTGCTCTGATTATCGAACACTGAGCCTCATGAGTCATACTTTAAAGGTACTGCTGAAAGTAAGACATCAGAGAATATACGAAAGGCTAGAGGAGGATATTAGAGAGACGCAGTTCGGGTTCCGAAATGGAATCGGTACTCGAGAAGGACTCTTTGCCATCAACATATTGATTCAGCGATGTCGGGATGTAAACGTTGATCTACACTTGTGCTTCGTTGACTACGAAAAAGCTTTCGATAAAGTAGGACATAAAAAACTAATATCAATACTTATGAACAAGCGCATTGACAATAAAATTATAAATATAGTGCAAACATTATATTGGAACCAAAGTTCCATAGTTCAAATTTATGGGCAACACTCAGAAGAAATGAAGATATGTAGAGGAGTTACACAGGGATGTGTTTTATCGCCACTTTTGTTTAACTTCATATTCTGAATAACTTCATAACATATTCTGAAGAAATTTTCCAAAACACACTCAATAATATCGAAGCGAAAGTCACAGTTAACGGAAAATTAATTAACAACTTACGATATGCAGACGACACTGTGATCATAGCAACGAGTATAGAGGATCTACAACATCTTATCGAAAGCTTGAGTATGACTAGTGCTGAGATGGGAATTACTATAAACGCTAAAAAACGAAGTACATGCCAATTCCAAAAAGATCACAAAATATACATCATCTATTGACAATCAATGGTAACGCGATAGAACAAGTAAAAATATATCAGTACTTGGGAACTTTGATCAATGACACCAATGATCATACTGCAGAAATAAACAGGCGAATAGAGATTGCCAGATTAGCATTCGCTGTAATATACTTTCAATATAAAGTTAAAAAATACTTAAATTTCAATATAAACTTAAAGAATAGAGGCTTTAAAACTCTGGTTATACCGCAGAGTATTAAAAATATCATCGACTGATAGAATTACAAATAAAAAAGTACTGGAGAGGGTTGGTTAAGAAACAGAACTAATCACTACTATACAAACCAGAAAACTGGAATACCTAGGCCACGTGATGAGGGGACCAAAATATGAAATTTTCAGGCTCATAATACACGGAAAGATTCAAGGAAGATCTGTTGGCCGAAGGCAGAACTTATGGTTAAAGAATCTACGAGATTTTTATCAATGCAGATCAATTGATTTCTTTAGAGCAGCAAGTCTAAAAGAAAAATAGCCATTATGATTGCCAACCTCCGTAGGGAGACGGCACTCTAAGAAGAAGAACATTATCAGTAGACTTTAAAATTTAATTTTATTTACAATTCTTTCATTAAATTTATAATTAATAAAATGTATTGAATTAATGCACAAACTTACATTTTGACATTTGTTCAAACGCCATTTTATATTTTATATGCGGTTATAAAATATCATAACATGACGTTTAACAAATGGATCAAATGAACTAAAACTGTAGAGGTGAAGTTGTATAAAGCATTTTGAATTTACAATTAAAAAAACGATGGGTCAGTGATCGAGATGAAAAATATCCAATCTCCTAAATTAGACCAACAAATACACTTTCACAAAATTTATATTGCTATCGGTTCAGTGTTCAGTTCATATATACAGGTTGTTTGGTAGGTCGATGGAAATTTTTTAAGGGATAATAGGGGACGCCGCTTGCAAAATTTTTTGCTAATGTATCGCTAAAACTGTTAAGGTTTCCGAAATAAAGTTAAATTTGTCAATATTCGACAACTGTCTATTTCACGTTTAAAAATTATCTAGGCGTACTACCTCCCTGTTTTACGAATGGAATAAAAATGTAAACCTACAACACTGACTCTTCACATAAAATTTCCATCAGCTATCGTCATTCTCCGAACGCAATCTAGTTCCACATATAACATATCTTTATTGAACCTAAACCCAAGAAACATTAATTTTATATTATATATGTATATATATATATATATATATATATATATATATATATATATATATATATATATATATATACATAAATATATATACTCGGTGACATTAGAAGTGTTACATTATTCACAAAAGGAATAATAACAGAATCACTATATTTAAAACATGCTATGATAACAATACCAATATTTTATCTTTTCTACTTTTTATAAAAATTAAGTTTCATCTTTAATTTAGTTATTATTCCTCAGTCTAATTGTATTCAGTGTAAGAAAATACCTCGAGTTCGAAGACACAAAAATTACCTCCATAACGATTTTGACAGAGGTAGAATTATTGCGTATAGAGATATGGGTTTGTTGTGTCCCGTAATTGGCCGTCGTGTTAATTATACGACAATGACGGTTATGCGTGTCTGTCGTGTGTGGACAAAAAATGATAGAGGAACACTAAGAAGACCAACTGGTCAAACAAGGCGTACCACAGAGCGTCAAGATAGGCGCTTTAGCTTACTGGCTCTGCGAGACCGTTTTGCTCCTACGCGTCAAATTGCTGACCAATGGTTTGAAGTAGTAGGTAGACCTGAGTACACTTTACCGTCGTATTCGATCCTTTGGACTGGTTTCATTCCACCCACGACTAGTGCTTCCTTTGACTGCGGACCACTGTCATCAACTTTTAAATTGGTGTAGAGAACGGCAGCATTGGGTGGCAGAATGTCGTAATGTTGTATTCAGCGATGAATCACTATTCTGTTTAGGAATGCATGATGGTCTTAGGATAGTAAGACGCCACCGTGGAGAGCGACGTGATATCGGGTTTGCTGTTGAGATTCATATACACAGGACAGTTGGAGTAATGGTTTGGAAGACACTTTACTGCCTTATATTGACGGCCGTCGAGACATCCTTTTTTAGCAAGACAACGTGCGTCCCCATATTGCTCATCAAACTATGGACTTTCTACAAGAAGCTGGCCATATTGTTTTGCCGTGGCCGCCATGTGCTGCGGATTTAAATCCTATCGAACATGTATGGAATATGATGTGAGGTCCACTTTGCACCATCCTCCACAGACTCTGACACAGTTAATACATCAAGTTCCTTGGAACGAGGTGCCACAAGCAAACATCGATCATCTCATTTCGTCAATTCCTAGACATATACATGAGTTTATTCAGCGCTACGAGGTCGCCAAACACATTAATTTTTTAGGATTACTTGTTATATACATACTTCTAATGTCATTGATATATATATATATATATATATATATATATATATATATATATATATATATATATATATATATGTATATATATATACTCAGTGACTCAGTCTCCCGAGCCCCCAGACACTACTACACTGATAACTAACCAATGCTTTACTAGTACTAGGAATAGAGGACGGTTCATTTATACTGTCGATGGTGAATGGCGCGAACAGTTCAGACAGTAGGGTTTTGATTAGCGGTTGGAGCAGACGATATTTTCTTTACCAGAGGTCTCCATGTCGAAAGTAACAGTATGCTGTCTGGGTGCTCGGGAGACTGAGACCTCGGAGGCCCTAAAGAAGAGATCCAAGAGGATGTCGAAAGCTCGGTGCAATGATAATAGACGTTCAACCTGGAAGACTGTTAAGTTTAATATTAATTCCTGTAATAGTATTAATCTTAGCTCTATGTTTAATTGAACTAACCGCGGAAATCTTTCAGTTATTGTACTGTTAAAATATATAATCTTCATAATCAAAAGTTTTTTCCAGAATAGTTTAAATATATTTATATTTTTTAAAAAAGGACTCTAACCTGCTAGTGGTAGCAAGTTTATGTGAATTTAGAATCTGTTTTGGTATATTTTGTTTATATATCATTTAAAAATTTTCTTTGTGAAATTAATGTAATACACGAAATAAATGTATATTACCTTCCTCTTGGTTGGTAACCTCGTGTTCTCGGAACGAAACTTTGATTATAGAATGGAGCAGGTCTAGTGTACCCAGAACCACCATATCCACCCCCACCAAACCTAGAAAAAAAAATAAAATTCTTGTTAAACTTTTTGGACAAGATTTTCGATTTCTAAAGGTCAATTTTAATTTGTTGTCAATTGTTCTAAAGGTAAATTTTAATTTAATTTATTGTACAAGAAATTAAATCACAGCGACTAAGATGGGCAGGCCACGTGAACAGACTGCGTAACGAAAGACTTGTAAAACTGGTATGGGAGGAGATTCCCACAGGCAAAAGACCACTCGGACGTCCTAGAATGCGATGGAGAGATAACATCCAAGCAGATCTCCGGAAAATGAACATTCCATTTGACCCTAGGTTGATAGAAGACCGAACAAATTGGAAAAGAGTTGTACAGTCAGTCAAGACCCACCCAGGGTTGTAGCGCTACGTGATGATGATGAATTTTAATTTGAACTATAAGGGGAGACAATATAATCTTCTATTAAAGTTTGTGGATCGATATAAGTAGATACTATTTTTTTTATAATTACCGTATTGCCAGATTCCAGTAAGAGCCTAAGAAGGTATCCATTGAATTCTGGCAGGCAACGGTAGGGGAAATCTTTTTTGGACATTCAAAGTCATGGAGCAAGACTCCCTGGCACCTCTCGCACGAGTAGGATACTAGGCCAGAAGACCCCAGGGTAGTGCCGGATTAACCGTGTTCTGGCTTAAACCTTAACCACCGTTCCAGAGCCACTCAATGAACAACTAAAATAAAAAACTAATAACTTATAATTAACCATACCTGTTACCGTAAATAAGAAAATATTTCAGCCGTTAGGACATAAACTAATAAATAATAATAACCGTAAATTTCAGATCTCAGATCTGTAATCCTGCTCCTTTTTCATCATCACCCCAGAAATCAGACAGTGTACTTCTCTCCATTATTTCTCTCCTCTTAACATTATGTTTATCATGCTTCTTTTATCCAGCCCGAAACCCATTCGCTTCTCGAAATCTCCCCTCTCATTTGCCCATCTTTGGCAGTTAAAAATGTGGTCGGGAGCGTCCGGTACCTCACAAACAGGTCTGCCAAGGCAGATTTGCCTATTCTATTTGTGAAGGCCAAAACTACCATGTCCAGTCAGAAACTGCGTCAGGAAGTAGTCTAGTTTCCTGAACTTTCCGCTATCATTCGCCCATTATCTCTGCCACTCCACTATCGTTCTTTCTCTCTGATTCTTATCTATATTTCCATCTATCCTCCTCGCATACACCCTCGCTCGCTCTTTGCACAACAAAACGGTCGGTATCACTGCTCCAATGACATATAGAGCCTCATTTGAAACCGTCCTATATGCACTACATACCGTGAGGAGTATTTGCTTTGCGAAGTCTATATCAGATTAGCGTATTTCGCAGTGATCAGTACGCTACACCACACGAAGGCAGCGTAGGTACCACCGACTGGAAAACTCCATTTAGTACTCTTTTTACACTTTTGGTGCTACCTGGGTACCCAATGTTTAGCATCAGCCATATCAAGGCCTCCAGGTTTCGGTTCGCCTTCTCTACTGTCTTTTGGATATGTACTCCGAACCTTAGGCCGTCCGACCACCGGATTTCCACATACTTAATCGATTTAACCGGTGCAATCTCCACACCTTCCACTATAAAGCGAAGAGAACATTTTTCCCGACTCCGCTAGTTCCCGGAGAACTAGCACCTCAGATTTCTGAGGCTCTAGCTGTAGATCGTTCTCTGTGATCTACCTACTAATACGACACAGGACTGTATTAGCCGCATTAACCATGTCCGTTTTCTGACTCGCCTTCGCAACCAGTGCGAGATCATCGGTATAAACTACAAAAGTGCATCCCCTTGGCATCTGTAGCCTCAACACCCCGTCGGACAGGACATTCCACAGGATGGGATCTAGTACTGAACTCCGTGATGCCGTGTTTAAGGCATTAAGGTATCTATGGTGGACGTTTTGGCCCTATAACCATATTGGCGGTCGCTCAGCGCATGCTTTTCTTCCTGCTCTCGCTGAAGGCGGCCTTTTACAAGCTGCTCGTACAATTTAGCTATCGAACTAAAAAGGCAAATTGGCCGAAATCGCACCTATTCCTCTTCACCTCTACCTTTCGGGATAAACACAACCTTAGCTTCTTTCAATATTGTTGGAAATTGCTGTTGTTCAAGCAGTTTGTTTAGCAATTTCAGGAAAACCTGCGGGTATCTTAGTGTGACGAGTCTTACTGTCTCCGGCATTATATTTTATTATGCAATTTGCAATTTAGTAAAATTTTGCAATGCATTGTATATTTTATTATGTTTTCTTTTGTGATATTGACGATTTATGTAATTGTTGTAAATTTTAATTGTTGTATTATCCAGATTTAGCCATACGGCTAACACTCCTAAGGGGAAATTCGACTCATCCCAGATACCTACGGTATCAAAAGGATTGAGCTTTGGTGGAACTCTTTCTGTGTTATCGAGCCCTAGGTGACTTGATATGCTGGAGTATCTTCCAAAAATTTTCGTACACATCTGGACGATGAGAGTAGAGTAGTTTCTGCATGGTCTTGTAGAGATGTTCATTCAGACCTAGCTTTTTTATGTTTTCTAGGAGGTTCTTTGAAATGACTCCAGTAGTAGAGAGAATAATAGGTATTGTCTGGATACTTTCCATTCTCCACTGTCTCCGTATTTGAATTTCCAGATCCCTATACTTGCCGATTTTTTCGTTCTGTTTAACACGAAGATTATTGTTGTTGGGTATCTCCACATAAATTAATGTTGTTTGACTCTTTAGTTCATTAACTAGTATGAGATCTGGTCTATTATGTGCACTGTTTAGTCTGTCATAAAAAAGTCATAAAAAACTATTTGTAGAGGACTAAAATCTGAATTAAAAACCAATGTTACAGCCGTTCTACGAATCAAATGTACATGAAAATTTTGCAAAAATATAATACATTTTTCAGGCCACCCCTAAAAGTTAGGCCACACGAGGTACAAGAATATATATATATATATATATATATATATATATATATATATATATATATATATATATTATGACGGGTGTGTTTTATCATAATATTGATGTCAGATGTTTGACAATTTGAATGGTCAATTTTTTTTATTTTATGATTAAATTATAAACAATGAATTTTACTAAATATTACTACTACTAAACAACAAATATTACTTTTTGAACAATAAATTATATTGTTTACAAATCGATCAATATAATGTAATGTACTCAGTTGACGAAAAATTGCATAATGTTATATTCAGGCAATAGCGTGAACCTTTTCCTGTCACTACCGGATCTTTATTTAACCTAAGATATTCTAATAGGTACACTAAAATTTAATTCCATGTTAAGTTAAGTTATACAACAATTCAGTGAATTCCAATATACTGTTACTGTGATCTTTATTCCTAAAAATAATTTATGATAATTTCTAAACATAAAACTATAACAAATGTTATAGTTTTAAAAATGTTTAATGAATAAAACATTTTTATTATTGCTCTTTTCTCCTCAACTGAGTACATCTTTTAATCAACTTAATTTTTTTTTAACAATAAATCACAAAATAAAAATTTTGTCCATTTAAATCATAGATAAATATAATATAGTTGATTTAAATATTGTCAAATATCAGAAACATCAATATGAGAAAACGCAACACGTAATACACATTTTTTCACGGCGTCTGGCCTGACTTTTAGGGGTGGCCTGAAAAATGTATTTGCAAAATTTTGGAATACGTTTAAATCGTAGAACAATTTTAACAGTTGTTTTCGATACATATTTGAGTCCTCTACAAATAGTTTCCCATGCCTTTTGGTGTAAAATAATTAGGAAAGCAGGAATTCAACAATTTAGAATTTCCCATTGAGTTTCCTATGGCCCGTTTGACGATTCCCACCCTGTATGTTTCTTAGGAAAGCAGGGAGGTACAATTATTAAGGGAGTTAGTAAACGGAACGGGGACAGACCTATTTTTAAAAAAGAATTAATTTTTTTTTCTTTTACTTTAAAAAACAAACAGACAAACAAAACAAAGAAAGGAAAGAAGAATGGGAATGACGTTACTGTCATGTACGTGGTTTTTTTTATTTGCTATGTATGATGAGAGAGTGATATATCTGGGCTCAAGTTGTCGATGTCGGTTCTCTTATTTAGGGACAATGGATGTTTTATAATTTGACACATTTCAAAGATGGAACGCTTATGATAATTATTTTGTTTGCACAGTATTTTGGTATTCGTGAAGTCGATACTGTGTTTGGTTGAAATGGCATATTGTGCAAGTGCACAGGATGGTTTTGAAATCTTAATGTCGCTTTTGTGGGACGTTAGTCGACCTTGAAGAGAGCGGGTGGTCTGGCCAATGTAGCACTCCGTACAGGGTACTTGATAGACGACGTTGTTTTGTTCTAGAGGGGCCAATGGAGTTTTTGTCTTAGAAAATAACTTTCCTACGGTTCTGATATTTTTAAAGACTATTTTGAGAGGTAAGTTTTTGAAAAGTTTGTTAAGCTTGTTCGTGATTTGTGGGAAGTACGGGAGCGTAGCATATTTTATGGTTTGTTCAGGAGTGAGAGGGGACTTATTCATCTATATTGTGTTAGAAATGGACGCTATTGTTAGCCCGTTGAGTGTTTCAGTGATGGACTGCCCATAGCTTTTGGAATATAGAAATTTAGAAAAAAGTCCTCTTGGTCCATATACCTTAGACAATTTGAAGCTATTGCGACAGCCAACCATTGGACACAACAAGAAAAGGCTGTTTCCTTGACTGCTGCTTTACACCTGCAGATATCCTAAGATCGATTCCTAAGGGTCAAGAACAATGTTACCAGACCTTGTTTACTCGACTAGACAAACGTTACGGAGATGCCCACCTACAACAAGTCTACAAGGCGCAACTAAGAAGTAGAGTTCAACGAGCAAGTGAAAATTTGCAAGAGTTTGAAGCAGAGTTTGAGATGTGGGTGTACCGAAAAATGTTAAAAATCTCCTGGAAGGATAAGATAACTAACCAAGTTGTATTAGACAGGATGAACAAACAAAAGGAGGTCGTATTGAGTGTTAAAATGAGGAAACTACAATACCTGGGACATATTACACGTGGGAATAAATATCAACTGTTACAACTAATTATGCAAGGAAAGATTGAAGGTAGGCGCAGCATAGGTAGGAGAAGAACGTCATGGTTGAGAAACCTCAGGGAGTGGTTTGCTTGCACTTCCATATAATTGTTCCGACCGGCAGCCTCCAGGGTCAAAATTGCCATGATGATAGCCAACCTTCGTAGCGGAGATGGCACGTGAAGAAGAAGAAGCAGATGTTGCTCGTATAGTGCGGTTGGCTTATCCTGAGGTACCAGACAACATTTTGGAAGAAATCGCTGTAGATACCTTCGTCAATGGGTTAAAAGAAAGTGAATTGCAGAAAGCTTTACGACTAGCAAGACCGAAAGTTCTAGATGAAGCGCTCGCTATTGCTTTAGAACATGAAACTGCTAGTCAAACTTCACGGAGCCATTGAGTAAGAACCATTGAAGAAGGCGACGAAGCAAACGATGAACGTCTGGAAGAAATGGTACGAAAAGTAGTTCGTAACACGATGCCGAAGAGACGCGAGCCCAGATGTTGGAATTGTGGTGACGTAGGTCACATTCGTCGTAATTGCAAGAAAATGATACAACAGTCGGAAAACTAGAACAGGTCGACACCAAGGAGCATCTGCCGACCTCGAGAAACACAGCCCCCATAGTAACTGTGAACATTACATCCTCCGGTGGAATTCATAGCTTGTACATCGAGGGTCGTATTAACAATAAATGTAGATCGTTTTTGGTAGATACAGGTGCAACAAGAACTATTGCACGGCCAGAAGTAGTACGAGACCATCTTAAATTATCGCATGCAACAGTAAAGCTTAGAACAGCAAATGATGAGATAATTAATACATATGGCGAGGCTAATATGTCAGTATCCATTGGCCAGACCACAGTGAAACATAGAGTATTAATTGCAGAGATCTCCGATGAGTTCATATTGGGAATGGATTTACTAAGGAAAGTTGGGGCTGTATTGAATGTCAAAGATGGAGTTCTCGAGTTCAGTGGTGAAGAGTTGCCGTTTCATGAAGAGAAAGAAGATGTTATCAGCTTAATAACTACTTGCGACGTAACAATACCCGGTAATAGTGAGAAAATTTTGATGACCAGACCTGATGGTTACTGCCGAGAGGGAAGTTTAAGGATGGTCGAAGATGTGAACAATGCAGAGTTCCTAACGGCAACTTTGGTGAGAATTCGAGATGTCGTTCCTGTAAGAGTTATGAATTTAAAGGGAACTGATATTAAGCTAAGTAAAAGAACTTTGATCGGACAGTGTGTTCCCGTGGCTTCGATTTGTTCCATGAATACTAATGAGAAACTGTCGAAATCTAAGTATCCAAAGGAGCTTGTTGAGACGATGATTAAAACGTGCCAAGATCTTGATGATGAACGAACTAAAAAAGTGAAGTCTATGCTGATAGAATTTCAAGATGTTTTCGCCATTGATAAGAAGGATAATGGCAAAACAAGCATAGTAAAGCATAAAATTAATACCGGAGACGCTCAGCCAATCAGACAACAACCTAGACGACTTGGTGAGAGTCGAAAAAAGAGTCGAGAAAAGAGATGAAGCCGAAGACATTATCAAAGATATGAACAAACAAGGGGTAATTGAACCATCGAACAGTCCATGGAGATCACCAATAGTGCTAGTAAAGAAACAACACGTTTTTGTATTGACTACCGACAGCTCAATGCGGTAACTAAAAAAGATAGTTATCCTTTGCCGAGAATAGACGATACTTTGGATACACTTTCTGGTTCTCGTTGGTTTTCCACACTCGATCTGAAAAGTGGATATTGGCAAGTAGACATGGAGCCAGCTGATCGTGAGAAAACCGCATTCTCGATAGGATCAGGGCTTTGGCAGTTCACAGTTATGCCCTTTGGTTTATGTAATGCCCCGGCCACATTTGAAAGATTAATGGAGGCAGTTTTAAGAGGTCTAACATGGAAAATATGCCTGGTTTATTTGGATGATGTAATTGTAGTAGGAAGATCCTTCGATGAACATGCCAATAATTTGACAGAAGTCTTTCAACGATTGCGGGCAGCAAATTTGAAGTTGAGTCCGAAGAAATGTCACTTGTTTCGACGAGAAGTGAAGTACTTGGGAAATATTGTAGCAAGTAATGGTGTAACAGCTGATCCTGAAAAACTTGCAGCAATTAAGGATTGGCCGGTACCAAGAGATAAACACGAAATTAGAAGTTTTTTTGGCCTATGTACATATTACCGACGTTTTGTCAAAGGTTTCGCCAACATCTCCAAGACATTAACAAAGTTGACAGAAGAAGGCAAAGAATATACATGGAGCGAAGAATGTCAAAGAGCTTTCGAACACTTACAAATGCTCTGATCAGCGCACCGATTTTAAGCTACCCTAGACAGGCAGGAAAATTTGTGTTGGATACCGATGCAAGCAACACTGCAATAGGAGCTGTTCTCTCCCAAATCCAAGATGGGCAGGAGAAAGTCATCGCTTACTTTAGCAAAGTCTTTAACACAGTCTAGCCCACTGTGTTGCCCAAGATCTTGAGATGACTAAAGGAATCTCATCCGTATTTTATAAGAAATTCGGTCGCTTGGACGAGTTAAAAAACCAGCAGCCTAAAGTTGGAAGAGTACTGAGATTAGAAGATGGTTCTCGATCTTTGCCGTATATGGTGACCAAGAAGTCGTATACAGACAGGGCAACCTACGAGGATATATGGTGTGCTCTAACTAATTTGAAGAAAATCGTCTGCAATTACGACATTAAGAATTTGGCCTTACCCAAGATAGGCCATGCACTAGATAATCTGGATTGGAAGATTGTCAGAAGCATGCTTGAAGTGATCTTCCGAGAAACCGGTGTAAGAATTACTGTGTGTTGCATTAATCCGAAGAGACGGTGTCGTTCAAAGACTGTAGACTGTTATTTCTTTCTGAGGGGTTCATGCAGAGCTGGAGAGTCCTGTAGATTCCGCCATCCTGGGCCTATAGATAGAGTTCCTGATCGAGACGCTCAGATCTAAGAGGGGAGCAGTGTAACGAAATAGCCGATCTCAGGTGTGTTACAATGCTTAGAACGATAATTCTAGAAAGCTCGAAGAGTTGGCATGTCAATAGCGCACGTCTTCGATGGGCTTTCGACGACCGAATTAGAGGTGGGCACTCCCGAATTTTCTGGAACATTATAATTTATATATATATATATATATATATATATATATATATATATATATATATATATATATATATATATATAGTAACGATGATTGAGGTAGTTTAGTTGATAAGAGAATACCGAACTGTAAAGTTATAAATAAATATATTTATATAAATTCGAACCGATAGTTTTATTTATTTTTTTTTATTGAGTTAATGCCTCGACAACTATGATCATTGGCATGGTACAGTCAGGTACCTAGTGTAGTGTGTGTGTATGTGTAGAGTAATTGTCTTGATACTTAGCAAAGTCGACGTCATTGTCTTTGCTAAGCTGTATCCGAACGTCTGCGGTCCCTCCGGTGAGTACCGATCGCACATGGATAGAAATTATTTTCATTCATTAATTTTTAATAAACAAAAATTTCCCTACCCAGATGGGATTCGAATTCACGACCTTTAGGTTTAAAGGTAGGCGCTCTTACCACTGAGCCACAGAGGGGTTCAACTAGTTTTATTTAAAAACGGTACAATATGGTAAATACATACGAAATTGACAATTATTAATAATTAGTTTTTTAATTATATTTTTTCAGTTTATGTACAAAATAAATGTAGTATTAAAAACTTGGTTTCTAAAAATTCATCACAATTTATCTTTTCAACCAAAACGGCGAAGAAAGGAAAAAATCTAGTACTGGAAAATCAAGTTTTTCATGTGGCAGAGCATGTAATTAAAAACAATAATAGTGAAAGTTATTATATAAAAACTAATGACATCAGGCAGGCTGCAGTTAGCTTGAAGCCTTATATCATTTAAGGTAAATTCATAAGGAAATATTATTTAAGGTAAATTATTTAATTTTTTCTTATTTCAATTGCATAAAAATGAAATTATGTGATATTTACTTTTTCATTTTAATAGCACGAATCCATCTTTTTCTTTTCTTTAATTTATATATAATATTTGGAAACCTATAAAAACTACACTATTTTTGCATTATTAGCACAATTAACTACGCAACATCTATTTGCACCCCTTTTAAATAAAATTTATGAGTAAAAAGATAGGTCCAATTTTGTCATATTTCCATTACCATGGTCACTCACGGAGCGAATAGTGAGATGGCATTTTTGGAAGTGGAATAGTTACTTGGATGGCTTGTCGTCTTTCTGGCCGAAATGTTACATTAGATAAGCTGTAAGTGCTTTCTTTTACCCAATTTTGTATCATTCTGTATTCAACGCCCAAAGACTTTAGGAACATCTCGCTACATACTTGCAAATTTTTATCCTCATTACTTAACACATACTCAAGCGTATTCTTACGTCTCGGATCAGTCCCAACAGTGCATCGCTTTTTGGCTATTTTTTAACATTGCAACAAACTCTTACGTTTTGACCAAGTGAGACTCCAAAATTTTTAAAAAATTGATTGTCGTTCTTCTGTAAATTTTTGGCAATGCCCTGTTTTATAACATTTTACAGGCCTCTTTATTGCACCCTTCTTTAATTTTACGTTCTTCCCTTGGTGTATCTTGTACCATTGTTTTCCCGCTCTTTCTAAATCCTACGTATGGAATCCTTTCATTCATATTATAATTATCCGGATCATTTTCACAATCAGATTCCGAATCTTTGTCTTCATCGAATACTGGGATGTAGTTTATATCGTATCCATCTTTATTATCTATTAACGTATTAACCGAAGGTAGATTCATCATTGTTAAATGACTGGAGAGGTCGGTTTAATACTAAAGTCTGTGATGATTGTGGAATAATTTCAGAAAATAAGTGATTATCTGAGCAATCAAATTCATTTAATCTTTCGCTGACATCGGAACTTTTGGTCTCCTGTTGTTCTACTAATTAAGCTGCATTTACCGATGAAGCTTCATTATTCACCGGCAATGTTATTATTTGTAATGCAGTGTCCTGCGGTCCTTTTTCCTCGCATATTATTTGGTCAAAATTTATTGTCTATATTACAGTAGGTGAGTTTTTTTCTATAGAACCAAAATCTAAATTAGTTGTATTACAGTTGTCTCTATTTAAATTTATAGTTATATCGGTTTTTGATTGTTGGTATTGTTCAAATGAATATCCTGAAGATGTACCGAAGTTTCAATGTCTTTTCGGGTGGTAATTCCATTTTTCCTGTGACCAAAATATTAATATAGATAACGAAGTATTAAACCGTTACTTTATCGATTTTATTACTTATAAATTAAGAAACAGTTTGCACTGTAGGTAACAAACAACAAACATCATTAATAAATACACTATAAGGTTGAATGCTCGAATAGATGAACTTTCATCAAATAAAAGGCAGATATCGAGCACAGTTTTATTAATTAAATCTTGCCCAAGTACTTTCTATCTCCGGTTTCCGAACATAATGTAGCTTCGCCTATTTTTAAAATTTTTAAAGTGTTTGCCCTTGCGTAGTGTAGTGTGATGTGCAATTTTATGTTTATAACATTTTATTCTTGTTAGATAGTCCACAATTGACGAAATGCCCCTGAAGATGCTCTAGAAAGAGAAATTACTTGGGCAAGATTTAATTAACCGTGCTCGATATCTGCCTTTTATTTGATCAAAGTTTACTATCATATTAGATTACCTGTTCATTTTTTTAAAATTCGTCAAAAACTTTCATGGTTAAATATTTCCCTCTATACATGTTCGGTATTCTGAAACAATATAGTAAACTACTATATTGTATTTATTAATATTAGTAATAAAAAATATGCAATAACTAAGTCCATGTTTAACCAACGAATATAACTATATTCGTTGGATTAATCTTACATTCACTTTGTAATTAAATAAAACAGATAGATACATACAGTATTATCTTACGTTGTGGGAAGTACCTATCGCTACAATTTAGAAGTAAAAGTACTATCTGATAAGTTAGCGAATACATGAAATACTATCTCTATTACTTCGTATGTATTATGGACTGTGGAAAGTTTCAAATATGAGGTTCGAATCGTTTTATAAAGCCCCTTTGTCCGCTTCTTGTCGATCGACGATAATAAATATAATAAAAGGTTGAAGTTATGGAGTAAAATTGTTGATTTTATTATATATATTAGGGAGGGAGGGAGGTAGGGAGGGAGAGAGAGAGAGAGAGAGAGAGAGAGAGAGAGAGAGAGAGAGAGAGAGAGAGAGAGAGAGAGAGAGGAGAGAGAGGGAGAGAGAGAGAGAGAGAGAGAGAGAGAGAGAGAGAGAGAGAGAGAGAGAGAGAGAGAGAGAGAGAGAGAGAGAGAGAGAGAGAGAGAGAGAGAGAGTAGACTGTCCTCAACGACAGTCAACAGACAAGAGAGAGTCTTTCTTCTTTGCTATCGTACAACTGTCTGTATTTGTAATAGAGTGGGGTTAAAATGTGGGTAGGAAGGGTTATCAAGGGTTTTACTAAAATAATTATTGTAAAATTGTGATAGAAGGATAGTTAATAATACAGCGAAAAAATGACATGATTTTTCGCATGTGAAAAAATAGAACATACACAACAAGGATCCACAGGATCAAAATGATAAGGTAGCAACAGCCTTAAAGGTTCAGGTATGGAATGTTAATAACATGAATTATGCTTTCTTATTCAAGAAAGAATGTCAACACTAAAAAATTGTTTTATAGCTACCACAATTATAATTACTTCTATTCCAATTTGACTTATGTGAATTGTTATTCTTGCATGACTCATGCAATAAAGCTTTTTACGCAATAACATTTTAAAATAATATATCTGCTAAGTTTGTAGTTGTTGGTTTTTTACATTAAAGCTAATTTTTTGTGAAGGTGGTGGTAGTTTATGGGTCAAATTTACTGCTGTACCTTTGCCTCCCTCATGTAATAAATCTCACTTGTCAGAAATCAACAACTCTAATATAATAGGAATTTACTATAATAGCTTAAATAACTATAGAGTTTGAAGTTATTGTCTTCTATCATTATCATTTATACAACCTTTTTCGGGTCTTGGTGTGTTAAAGAGTACTTCCCCATTCTGTTCTATTTTGTAGTATGTTCTTCAAATTTTGCTTTTTAAAATTGCCATGTTTTATTTGTTCCTTATATCTAATCTTCAGTCTTCTTCTTCTTTTATCTCCAGCTGATATTTATTTGTTTCTGTTGCCTTGCCATGTACAGTTAAAAATACATCTCCACATACAAGTTTCTCTTACTCATTTAAATATGTGGCTCAAGATTTTTCAAAAGGGTTCATACTTACAAAAACAATTTGTAGGTTTTTTGAAAGATGTTAAAAACACTCTACGATAACTTAACATTAAAAACTTAAAAACTAAACGATAGAATCGAAACAAAAACCAGACAAGAAAAAACTGAAAGAGCACTATTGTTTATTTAATTTTTACCGATGGCTTCATTTCAATGTGGGTGTAAGCTCTTTCGAAGATCCAACACAATAATCTCTTGGATTGTTTTCTATCGGTTGTAGGCTGTCATATTTGCATATGTGGCTTCTGTCGTACATATGTTTCTTTGGAAAGCAGTGAGGTACAATTATTAAACAAGTTAGTAAACAGAACGGGGACAGCCCTATTTTTCAAAAAGGTTTTTTTTTCTCCTTTTTTTCGTTTTATTTCTCTCCTTTGTCTTTAAAAAAACAAACAAAAAAAGAAAAAAAACCAAAAAAAAAACAATAAAATTTTAAAAATAGGGAAAGAAGAAGGGAAATAAAGTTACTATTTTGTAAGTTTTTTTTTTTTTTATATATATATATATATATATATATATATATATATATATATATACGTTATAAACGTCACATCTCTATTAATTTATATTTAAATAATTATTTATTATTTTAATTTCTATCTAAATAAATTTATTAATTTATTTATCTTTAGTTAATTTTTACTATCTTTTTTATTTAAAAAGCAGTTGGCGCTCTCTATATTTCCTCCCCCGTTTTCATTTCTTCCTCTGTCATTATTTACTCTCTCTTTCTGTCACGTAGAATAAATATTCGCCCTTTCTCTTTGTGTTCTGTGTTGACAGACAAGTTAGTTTCATGAAATAGCAACATCGTATGACATCTGTCCTGTGCTAACTTCATTTAGTTTCCCACTTTCTGTCAAAACAACTTCTAACGTGGTGGGATTATTTTTTGCCTCTTTGATCTTTATAAAAGGACAAAAATTATAATTAGACTCATTTTATGGTCTACAAATTCTCTTGGGGTAAGTACTTTCATTGTGATATTTGTTTTATAATTCTGACCGCATTTCCGATACTTGTAATCTTACTTTCTTTCGAAAGCACATTGTTTTTTTTATATATGCATTAGGACTCTAACAGAATTTAACTGACAATCATAGTAAAAATCATATTTCATTTTATCCTTGCCATACGCTATTTGTGTAATTGTAACTTTGTAAGATAGTAAGGAAGTTAAACCTTTTTTCTTGATGTGTTTCTAATGCAAACTATTCCTTTTGTTTTAGTTTATCGGGAATATACCATTTTATTGGTAATATTCAACGTTTATTGGGAACATTTAATATGTTATTGGAAATATTCAAAGCATTGTCGGGAATATACCATCTTATTGGATTTATTGGCGTATTGGATTCACGGGGATTATTGACCGCATCAAACCCTACGACCACATCAAACCGTAGGACCACGTGTAACTGCAGCTCTCCAACCTACAACATTCCATTGGAGGACCTAGCAGCTAGGACACACAAGTAGCCATCGAACAAAGCAATAAGTATTTCATCAATTGTTAAGCTTTGGCAGGGTCAATTATTATGTTTATTTTATTCTTTTAAATAAATATGTTTGGTTAAAATTTGTTTTATTTGCATCAACTGAGAACTCAGGTTCAGTCCCTATTTTAAGACAAGACGAACTCACCCTTGAGATACTGAGCCAGGCAAGGTATAGACGATAAGCTCCCATGGTTGAGGTATTATTTTTACAATAGTACTTCAATTCTCTTTGGTAGTTTTATCGTTACAATTAATGTGATATTGAAAGTCTCGAGGTGCGCCAAGCAATTAATTAGCTAATTAAGTAAAATTTGAAATGATGCAATGATGATTCTATCACACTATTAATTCTCTTATCTCAGGGTTATATTCGTGCTTCAATATCTATGCTTTACATATGATAGGTAGGTCCAAAGAATACTGGAATAATAAAAAACATATATGATACAACATTATATATTGAAATAAAAATATATTGAAATAAAATTCACACTCAAATATCTTCAATAAAAATATCTCATATAATAATTATCAAAATTTTGTTCTACGTATGTGAACCTTCAAAAACTAATACATACAATATAAATTAAAATTTCAAATCAAAATTGTTGTTCTAAATCTCCTGATAAAAAAATATTCCTATCTTTTCTAAAGCAATTGTAAAAAAATGTGTTGTTAATAAAGAAAAACTGATGAATAGTAAAACTATCTCTCTGATGATGAGTTGTCCAAATCCTTGTTCCTTGTACATAGCCTACACTATCTATTCTTAGCAGTCCCCTAGGTAATCAGCAATCTTACAACAAATTGTTGCGAGCCTATCGTCTTTAATGATCTCCTTCAAATGCACGTATCGTTCAAATTATGCTAGCCTCTTCTCCTCTCGATAAACTGAATCTCTCGTTCTGGCATGAACAGTGACTCTTGGAATATAAGTAGAACAATATAACTTACAATATTTTACTGGATCAGCTTCTGTCAGATATACTTACTCCACGAAAACTCACAAACATTCACTTCTACTGCTTACTACCTCTGGGGAACCACCAGAGAACAACGACTGTTCGCCTTGCACCCTTGGAAAACAACTATCTTTTTTGTGGGGGTTACAGTGGTTTTCGTAGTTATTATCAAGAAAGTCTCGTACGTTCCTGCTACATTGGGCCGGACAGCCGTCATGTAGAAACCATAAATTTTGCCGAATATTTAAAGGCACATCATATAACGAATCAGGTAAACCATTTTGTAGGAAATGTAAAGTAATCAGCACCATTTAAATGAGCAGGTAATTCCGGAAGCCCAAGTAGATAATCGTTAACTACTCCTATCCAGACGTTTATGCTAAACCGATGCTGATACTTAAATTCAAAGTACATCGGTCAAACTGGTAGAAACTTTGATAAACGAATAGCAGAACATAAAAGGGCTTTCAAGAATAGAAAAACAGATACGACATACGCACTTCACCTTTTAGATCATAATCATTCTTTTAATGACAAATTTAAAATTCTTCACATTCAAAATAAAGGCATTAAGCTATCTTTGTTAGAATCTATGGAAATCAACAAATTAAAAAACACAGATATAATTCTGAATGACCAATTTGAGACAAACAGTTCTCCCCTCCTCAACCTATTTCATTAGAGACTATAAATTTGTAAAACCAAGCCAAAAATAGATCACTTGAGAAAGGCAATCAGCCGAAACAGCTGTAGTGATAAGATTTAAAATAAATTTTGTGGAAGTTTGAAAAAAAGTTTTCAGTGTTTTGTTATACAAAAAAAAAAATAAATAAAATTGTGTGAGATCAGGAACTAGTCAATTTTAATAAATAGATTCCCAAGATAATAAAAAAAAAACAAATACATACTACAATATTATTTAACTTTACCATAGGCTTCTATGGTAAAATGCGGCTTCTCCTTGCATAACAAAAATTCAAAAGCTATTTAATTGCACAAAAAAGGTAAAACGTATCAAAAAGTACCGGATGCTAAGGGGTGTGTAGTTCAATACCAACAAAAAAAAAATAATTAAACCAAATAGAACACCACGAGAGCTCAAGTACTTGCGCAGAAAATAATATAAAAAAAATAAATCTCTCTCAAATATTCAAATATTTAAATTTAACCCCCCCCCTTATACGCAATTTACAAAATTATAATAGATATGTGTAGTGTAAATATTTCATTAATAAAATAAACCGCAAATAGTATGTAAAAAAACTATTGTATCCCATAAACAAATTAGAAGGTGCGGCACTTTGATCTTCCGTCGAAAATTAATTATCGATCCATACCTCGAATTTTCAATCACATTCATATAGATACTTCACCGCATGGGATCGTAGTTAAAGTTCAGTGTGTCTTCAATCCAAAAATACCATTCGCAAAATCCACTGCGGCTTAGGAGGAACTCCAAAAATACCATTGCCGATGTACTTATATGACAATGTTGAAAAGTTGAAAATTACAGCCAGACAGAAAAAGAAAAAAAGAACAACCCGTTCTTAGCCAAATTAGGGGTTTGAAATATCCCAAATTGGACCGAAACATAGTGTGTACAAACTTAAACTTGTGCGACTGCCCAAAAACTTACATCGGTCAAACTAGTAGAAATTTTAATAAACAAATAGTAGAACATAAAAGGGCTTTCAATAATAGAAAAACAGATTCTACAGACGCACTTCACTTTCTCGATCATAATCATTCTTTTAATGACGAATTTAAAATTCTTCACATTCAAAATAAAGGCCTTAAGCTATCTTTGTTAGAATCTATGGAAATTAACAAATTAAAAAATACAGATGTAATTCTGAATGATCAACTTGAGACAAACAGTTCTCCCCTCCTCAACCTATTTCATCAAAGACTATAAAGTGTAAACGCATGCCAAAAATAGATCACTTGAGAAAGAGCCGAAACAGCTGTAGTGATCATCATCATCATCATCTTTGGCTCGACAATTCTCTGTGGATCTTGGCCTGCTCTAAGATTCGTCGCCATTCTGTTCGGTTTTTGGCAACATGTTGCCATCTTCTGATTTTTAATATTCGTAAGTCGGTTTCTACTTCATCTAACCACCTAATTCGCGGTCGGCCTTTGCTTCTTTTTCCTACAGGTGTTCCTGTGGTTAGCTTTTTAGCAATGGTATTTTCTGGCATTCGTATTATGTGTCCAGCCCATCTAAGTCGCTGTGTTTTAATGAACGTTATGACATCTGGCTCATCAAAGAGCTGATACAATTCAAAATTGCAGCTGTAGTGATAAGAGTTTAAAATAAATTTTGTGGAAGTTTTAAAACAAAGTTTTCAACGTTTTATTGTTACGAAACATAGTCGGCTATTTGGACTCGTGATTAAGACTAATTTCTTAATCTAAATGCGACTCCGGTAGACACGTACACTGTAGATCCGCTTTTTAGCCGAATTGTGGATATTCCCAAAAAAACCTTTCCACGAAGGCAACAAATCCCCTTGAATATCCACACGGTTCGTACTAGTCCAGATCCCACATGGAACAGCAGCAAAAAAACAAAATGCCGTTTTTAAACTAGTCCGAACTTTTCAATACCACGGTCAAACCTAGAATCACTTCTTTTCCGTCGTCTTCCCGAACACTTGACAGCTTGACACACGGAGGTCACCGAGTAATACCGAGATTCAAACATTTAAATTTTGTGATCCCAATTCTTCTAAGAGTGCTCTAGAAAGAACAATCTAAATTAGTTTCTTCACAAAAAGAGGACATTTTCCCTTAACACCCCCAGGAAAATTTACGAGGAAAAACTAGACGAAGAAAATTTTCCCTCGCGCTAGCGACACACTACCTAACCTCCGAGCGAAGTCCACAACACAATCATCATCCATACCGTCCTCACCACGCGCAAGTAATTGGACAACGAAAGACATACGAATCTCAAACCACACGCCCAACGCAACAACTTACGATCTTACAACACTTACTCCACTTCCACACAACAGTCATCTCTCATCGTATGAGATCAAGTAGAATAGTTTCAAATTCCAAAGTCAATCTGACAACACTGATTAGGTCGGTTACTGGATGTTGCCCTTATTCTCTCCACCATTCCACTCTCACTGATACTGCGAGAAACATCTACCGAAACAGCAGTCTAACCCCAATTATTCATTAAGATAAAATTGAAATAGGTCTTCTCGAATTTAAATCCTTATGCAACGAAATTTAGTGAATCATCCAAAAGCTAAGCTATTATCAAATAATATTCACCAAAACATAATTATGTGGCTTCGAGAAAATTCTAATTTAATAGAATGGCTTACTAACATCAAAACAAATCCCAAAGCCTGTAGCGTTTTTTTATTTAATGTGTATATAAAAGATTTCTGTAGTACGTTCCTGTTGTTCGAAAACAATCGAAAAAATATTTTCAAGTTTTTTTTTGACGAGATTTTTAAATGCGTATTAACGCTGGAAATATGTTTTTATTTCTGTGTTGCAATGTTAGGGGAAACAACAAGTTTTTTGTCGCCAAAGAGGATTATGTTACATGAAGTCCCCCTAATATTCCGGTGATCAATAATGCGTATATTTCTACCGATTCAAAAGTAAATATAGATGTTTTTGACTGTGTTTAGATTCAAATATCCAACTCTTTATTACATTGTCAGGTAAAAATAAAGATTTTTATGGCAGTTCGTAGGGACGAGCGAGGGATATTGTTTGTTTTTAAGTTTGTGGACGATAGGCTAGCTGTAAGACGGAAGGGAAATTATTTGGCTTTGAATTTGTAAAATGTAACGCGGATAAGGGTCGACATTTAAGTTCCAAGCAGGGCAGACGTGTGACAATGTAAGTGGAAGAACAGATTTTAAACGGTGGTAGACGCTTTTGCGGATATATAATGCTGGGGCAATTGTGAATCGAAGAGTCGATTCAATTTTTTAGCAATGTCTTAAGACCAGTTAAAGTAATAATACTCTTTCTCAGAGTGGTCATTGGACTTGAATGGAAACTGGCAATTTTTGAGAAGTATGGTATAGAATGTCCCCGTAAGTCAGCTTGATTCCTCCACCAAGTTCCTGTTTAGATCGTTCCTGCCTGAGTACGGAAATAGTTTCCTGTTTTTCATTTTGAAAATCTGTCCAAGTAGCTTCCCAGAGATGTAGCAAGTTTTTCCTTTTCAAAGTTAAGTGAAACATGTGAGAAATAAGGTAACTTTTAACATATTAATTTTTTTTCCAAGTTATAAAGACATTTTTAATAATTGTTTTCATTAAAATAAAAGGATTTGTAATAATTAAAGTTTTATATTATTTTTGTCGTAGAGGTTAAATTCAATAATATTTTCATAAAAAGGATATCCATAAAATTTTAATAATCTAAATTGGCCATAATATAACGTAGGAACTATTTCAAAATATTTATAGCAATCTTTTATGTAAACAAAGAACATGTAAGTTTTTGTTATTTGTATTATGTTATATGATATGTTTCTTTAATAATCTGTATTTTTGATCACTGTTTGTTTGAGACAAAAATAAATGTTTAATTTGTTTCTCTGATCTATTTTGAGTTTTATTTGAAAAAGATATTTTTTTCTATATTTTTGATGTTCTATAATTATTTCCCTAGTTACAACTAGTGGTTGTAATAGGTATAATAAGGCACCTAAAGTGGCGCCCTATATTAAATTTCTTGAGGTGTTTCCGTTTATTTTCATTCTGTTTGTCCCAAGAGATTTGTATAAGTACCCCTTTATTTCTTTTTTTTTGTAGTTGCCCCAATCCAACCCCCAATATCTTCAACTTATCCACGACCCAGCTCTCCAACAACCAACTGAGTGCCGTATGCACTTGTTTCTATTATTTTGTTTGCCCAATTTTGTCCCCCCATATTCTTACCCCGTGGTAAGCAAAATAGTCGTTGCAAGCCATATCATCGAAGACAACATATTTCTGACCAAACCTAAGGGACATTCACACCCATAAATCAAAAGAAATTACGGCTACTACAACCCTACAACTTCGTATTGGTTACCTAAAACCTAAAAAAAAAAACGAATCGGTTGACCATCCAAATACATCCTAAAAACCGATCACAGCCAACACTCAGTCATCCTTCACGGACACAACAAAAAAAAAAAAAATACAACCTACTTCAGAACACTAACTTTATAAGTCTACTTAGACCAGACAAAACTTTTGCTAGTTCGTTCTACTCCGATCTAAATCCTATCGGGATCACCAGTCGGGTTACTAACCCTTAAATCCTTAATATTCCAAATACCTTGATCATTGCCATTTTCATCCTCTAAACTATATGTCCAGGGGGAAACTTTCTTCTTCACGAAGTAGGGTCCTACCCATCTAGGAGCTAACATTTTCTGAAATATTTAGCGGCATCTGACAACACAAAATTTCTCCACCATACTGACTGATGGGGCGGAAATTCCTCTGGACGTCTCCGTAGATTATAAGTCTTCTCACACTTAGCCGAAGCTTTATCTAAACATTTCCTAACATCAGCAAATAATTCCTGGAGTCCACGCGATCGGTTATATCCCATTTTAGCTACTTCGTCCTCCGGCTCTCTGACTTTGTCCTTTCGGGGAAAATCTCGTCCATCCACTACCATCTTCCATCCTAGTAGTACCAGTAGGGATCTTTACCAGTCGACTCGTGGTATGCAGTGCACGTAGCACATGCTAGTTTGGCCAAATTTTTATCCCACTTCCTATGGTTGTCAGCTATATAAGTTGCCATCATTATTTTAAGGGTTCGGTAGCGTTCAGATGGATTGCACTGTGGATGATACAACGCATTATAACGAACTGAGACACCATAGGCTTCCATCATTTTCTTGAAAATACCCGAAGAATACGGGACACCATTATCACAGTAATAGACGTGGAACTCCAAATACGAGGAAAACTTCTTCTATTTTCTTAACGACATGCACGGCTTTTGAGGATCGCAACGGAAATACCAAAGAAAAATTACTAAATACATCCATTACCACTAAGATAAACTTATAGCCTTGAGTTGATCTTGGAAAAGGTCCCATAAGATCGGTTGCAGCTATCTCCCATGGTTGAGTAGCTTTAGGTTGAGGGATCATAAAGCCTTTGTGCTTACCTTGTTCCACCTTATGCATGGCACACAGTGAGCAACGTCCGACGTAACGAGACACATCACTCCGCAATTTCGGCCAAAAATTCTTTTCGTTAAGGCTGGCCGTTGTATGAAAGAGAGGTCCCCCTACCAGCAGTACAACAGAGAGAAAAGATTGTTTCCCGAGAGATGCTGCCTCTATCAGAGAAATAACGCAATACCGCAATAGATATCTAAGACGACTCGAAATCGTTTTATATATCAGGTGCGAACTTTTCCGAAGACGCCCGACTCTTTCATTGTTCATTTGGTAGTCGTATCGAATGGTTGTTCTAGTTAGTTCTGAGTGTTTAATATTTTACAATTTAATTGTGTATTGTGCAGAGTGAAAATGAGGTAAAACTTAATTTAAATTATCTAATGTTACTTGAATCTAAATTTTATGAAAACACCAATTTTCGACTTTCTGAATTAATTCAAACTTATTTTTATTTATTAGAATTTAACTTATTATAAATATTTCTTCGTTGTCTTAAAATTTTATATTTCAAGAAAATAAATAATCGAAGTTGGTATTTTAATAAAATCAAAGACATTCAAGAATTTTTTAACCATAGTTTATCCTATAAATTAAAAAGTGTAGTTTTCGATTTTTTTATTTTACTATTTTTCTATCTTCCGATTTTTCAATATTCTCGATTTTTCGTTTTTCCGTTTCTCCCATTTTATGATTATTCGATTTTCCGTTTCTTTTGTTTATTAGAAGTTCAGATTTTATCATTTTTAGATTTTCCAATTTGTCGATTTTTCAAAATTTTGAATTTTTCATTTTTAATTTTTTTGAATTTCTTGTTTTTACCATTCTCCCATTTTATGATTATTCTATTTTCAGTTTCTTTTGTTTATTAGAAATTCCGATTTTATCATTTTTCAATCTTCCAATTTCGTATTTTTATTTTGTTTTTTAAACTTGAATAATTAAAAAAAGAACCTTTCAAAAATTTATTGTTATGCTAAAATCGTATAATTATTATTAAATTCATGGTATTTTTTTATTCAGGTAGATAAGTAAAAATGGGAAATAAAAAGAAACCCGGTTTTAAGAAACGGTCCATAAAATATAAAGTTCAGAAGACAATTCAGGCCTATCGTTCTTTTACAAAGAATGTCGCTAAGGAAATTGTAAATGAAGTTGTTGAAAAAGCTGACACAACTATTTTTTGTAAGAATTTATTAAATGAAATTATTGATGTCGCAACTGGAACGGACCATTAAGACAATATTCCAAGCACCTCAAAAGTGACACCAGATAAAAATAACAAAAAGCTCCTCTGATACCTCAAAGGAATATAATTTCTTCAATGACGTTAAACTATTAGAAGAATATTTAAAGTAAGCAGTTGTGAAATTATTTAAATAAAAAATTTTATTTGTAGAATTGAGGAAGAACAACTCGAAGTTGAAAATGTGACGGTTGAAAAAAAAACTGTTAGGTTGTCGAATTGTCGAAATTAATCATTTTCTTTCCAAGGCATTAGTTTTGCAAACACAACACAACAAGAGATGTACTGGAGGTAGTTTAGAGATTTTTGGGGAGAAAAAGGAAGGACTTAGGAGTACATTTATTTTAAAATGTAACAATTGCGAAAAGGAAATACTTCTTTGGAACGAAGAAGAAAGTAAGGAAAGGATTGTATTGAATAGGGCTGCTGTTTGGGGACACTGGCCACAGGAAGCACTTACACACACTTAAATGAATTTTTAAGTGTGTTAGATTTTCCAAGTCTATCATCTTGGTTATTTTATAAAATACAAGGAGAACTAAGTGAAGTCTTCTTCTTGTTCACGTGCCATCTCCGCTACGAAGGTTGGCTATTATCATGGCAATTTTGACAATGGAGGCTGCCGCTCGGAACAATTGTATGGAAGTGCAAGCAAACCACTCCCTGAGGGCTCAACCATGACATTCTTTAAGTGAAGTAAGATTAACTAATTTAAAAATTTTACAAGGTTACAGGGACCTACATTTATATTTTTTTAGACTTGGACAAACTGGCCAAAAAAATCAGCTGGCCAAAAAGAGCATGCTGTAGCATTAAGTCGTGGTGATATCGATAAAAAAACAGGAATACCATTTATTACTGTATATGTTGATGGAGGATGGTCTAAAAGGAGTTATGGCCATACTTACAACGCATGCTCGGGAGTTGTAAGTAATAATATATTACATACGAGTGTTGTAAATAGATAATTATACACTTCTATGAGTGTATAATTGCTTCACAGCGCAAGACCTTTTTAATATTAATTTTTTAATTATTTAAGGCTGTAATTATTGGAAAATACACAGGAATGCTGCTTTTTCTGGGTGTAAGAAATAATTATTGCTCTATTTGTGCGAGCCAATAATAAGGGGCAAGCAGCAAGATATCACACATGTTTCAAAAATTGGAGTGGATCTTCTTCCTCAATGGAGCAAGACATTATAATCGAGGGTTTCAAATCAAGTATTGAAATGCACAACTTAACATACAGAAAATTTATTGCCGACGGTGACTCGTCAGTTTTTACAAAAATTAAAGAAAAAGTTCCTTATGGTTTGGAGGTAAATATTATTATTAATTTATTATTAATAGATTTTTCTGTAATACTACAAGTGGTGTGCTTTATTCTACTTTTTGTAATGCATTTCTGATATCCATAACCACTAAAAAATCGATCTATATTATTCAATGCTAAACAAAAAAGTATTTTAAAAATTATTAATATTGAAAATTTTATTACATACCTGGTATATTAAGTAATTAACTTTAGGTAATATCGTTTTAGGTACAGAAAGTTGAATGCATGAACCATGTATTGAAAAACTATAAAAAAAAATACCAAATGCCATAATTTGGTAAAAAAGATTTTAAATACTTCAAATAGTTTTGTATCACCTGCTATGGCTTATGGGAAAAAGAATGAAGCTATAGCCATTAGCATATTTGAGGAAGAAATAAAAAAAATGGACGAGAAATCACTGTTAGTCCTTCTGGTCTTTTTGTAGATTTGGAAACTGGTTTTTTGGCAGCTTCTCCAGATGGTAATTTTTGTTATATTTATAAATAGTAATTGAATCTTGTAGTTTAAAATGTACAGATATTATATTTAAAATGTTTTGTCATAGTACTCAATTCTTCAATTAAAATTATTTCACTTTTTAGTTTAGGTTTAATCGATCAAGATGAAATCGTAGAAGTGAAATGTTCACTTAAAGTGGCACAGTCTGGTAAGACGTTAATGAAAGCTGTGCAAGAAAAGGCAGTTCCTTATCTGCATATAAAAGAGGGAATTATTTCAATTAATGAAAACCATGATTACTATTACCAGGTATGTGTTTGTTATTAAACATACATGTATACGTCGTAGGTAGCCAGAATGTTAATCCGGCCATAGTATAAATGGAAATACCGTATATATATATATATATATATATATATATATATATATATATATATATATATATATATATATACTTCTAGCGGTTAATATGGGCTCCGTACTAAAACGATATTATACTAACTCCAGGAGAATATAGTAGCGCTTGATGTAGACTCCGACCAATACGTCGGATCAAGTGGACTCCGTAATAGGATCAAACATTTTTGGGATCCGTATATAACTTTTCCCGTACACTTCTTAACTCCTGCGATGTTGCCAATAATTGTATTAGTAGTAGATTTTTAAATTTTATAGGTGGTACATTTTGGAACCTATTAATATGAACATCGAGTAGCGTAATCGTCTAACAGTTTAAGAAACTCTTCTGTAAGATCTTTATAATTTTTCAATTACTGCAGTTTATGGCGTGTAATATTTATTTCATGAAGTAGTTAAAATTAGACTATAATAATTTATAAATTAATCTTTAATATTATAATTTTTTGCTGTCTAATTTCAATATGTTGATTTTTAATTAACAAAATATTTGATGCATTAAAGTCGCGTAGCTATTTTCACCAAACATTCAATTTTAAAGCTATTAGTATAAAAGTCTAAAAAAAGTATAAAAATCTAAGGAATTTAATATGGATACACACGTCAGTGTGCTTTTCTCAAGTCTCAAGTTTCTCGAATCCATCAATATTCATTGTATTTCTTATACTTTCATTTTAATCCTTTCCAATCAAGATTTTAAAGCAGGTTTGCTCCATTAGTCCATTTTTATTACTTTTTGTCACTATTTCTCCTTTTTCATTATCATCATCATTACGTGGCGCTACAACACTGGGTGGGTCTTCGCTAACTACAAATTTTCTCCAAGTTGATCGATTTTCCACGAATCTGTAATCAAATGAAATGTTAATATTTTGAGATATAATTGGATGTTTTCTCTCCATTGCTTACTGAGACGCCTAAGCGGTATTCTTTCTTCTGTGCTAACTTCCTTCCATACCAATTTTATAAGTTTGATATATTGGCGTCTATGGATGTGTCCGATCTACCTTAAGCGATTTATTTTTCTGAACAATATCGATATAAAAGCTTTCTTTATTCAGTATGGGTTCTTATTCTATATGGATTTGTAGCGATATGATAATGAGGTTAAAACATTTTTCTAATTATTTTTATTTCAAATATTCGTACTTCTTCCTTATTTTTTTTAGTCAATGTCAATGATTGGCATCCATGTATTAAAATAGGTCTAAAATTTGAATTATGCTAAAAGTATTTAGTTATTGACATTATTATTAACAGTGATTATTTATCTAAGATATTTAAAATGTTCCATATTTTTGAAATTGTAGTTGTTAACTTTAATATTTTATCTAGATTTATTAAATTGGTCTTTTCTGTTGATTCGCTTGTATTTGGTTTTCATTTCGTTGATTTTTCGTGCTCTCTTTACTTTATTGAAGATGTTTGCGGACGGGAGAGTTTCTTATGAGATCTATGTCATTAGCATATGCTAGGAGTGCTTTGTACCTGGGGCCTTTAATGAATTACATCTTAAATAGGCGATATTTCCATTTTAGTAAGCTGTTCATTAATTGTTTGACTATTTGAATCAACAATCTGTATTTTATTCGACTGTTATATCACAGAGTTTCTTTGCGCATATTTTCATTCTTGTTTTTTTTGTTTCCCGTATCATTATTACAAAGATTTTTCTGGAGTTCGACATAGGGAACCCGGTGGTATGTACATGATGTTTTCATAACCAACATCGAAAATTTGTCTTACTGTAAAGTCATAATGATTTTACTAGGAAATATAGTGTTGTTTAATAATAATAAAGTTCAAGCAACAATTCCTATATGCAATACCTTGGTATGATATTTCTGCTCCCCGATACCAAGTAGCAGTCCCGAAAACATTAAAACTGCTACACTCATGTTTCCTATTATCCAAAAATTAGCCAGTCCAGGACTATACTGCCCTCATAAGTGAATAGAATATGTACGGAGGTTTTTGGCAATTTAATAGGATTTTGTGTGTTAGAATATTATTTCTCCGAGAAAGTAAAGAATATTTATTTGCTATCCGAATATAATCCATAAATTAAATATTAGAATGCTATAAAATAATGCTACTAGCAGCAAAAACGGTATAATAGTCACTAATGAGAAAATTAAATAAATGTTTTTTAACATACAAAAGAAAGGATGTAGAGTAAGGCATAACGTAACAATAAAGCTATATAATTTTGAAAGATTGAAGCGTTTTAGATATCGTAGATAACGTTGTCACATAAGAAATAAAAGGGAAAATTCAGGTAGTTAACTGATGTATATAGAACCCTTATAACACTTTTAAATCCAGAAGCCTAATATAAATCTCTAAAATCAGGATATATAAAACAGTGAACCAGTGCTAATGTGTGGATATGTAACGAGGACGTTATGAACGTTACGTTGACTAATGCCAAGGTCAAACACATATATAAAGATAGCAACGAGGTACAAGAACCTAAATCTCAACTAAAAAGTTGCGCTGGCTTTATCCAAAGGCTCTCTCATTAACTGCATTCCCAAGTTAAATTGGTAGGATGTCCCGAGAGAAAAAATGCCCTTAGGATGTCCACGAATAAAGGGCGCAGATTTAGGAATAATGAGACTACTTACCGACTCATCATATTTATCAACACCTGCTATCCTACCTACAATCAATACATATCTGTTGAGGACTATCAAATCAATTACATGTAATCAAACGAACTAGGCTTAAAAAAGGTATCCTAGGAAAGGCACTTCGGCAATATTGACATATATTTTTAAAACGCCATTTATGTGGCTGAGTTTGCAATAGGAATGAGGAGACAAAAAGGAAGAAATGGAAATAAAATCTTGTTGCGTTCCGACTATACGATGACGATGATCTCTATATAACATATAGGAAGAAATGGAGAATAATGTCTATGTTCAATTTAGAACTCGTTGGTTTTCTCCCTTTCGAATTGGGTATGTATATGTATTACCATAGAAAAAATAAAAAAAAACTATAATTATGAAACTCTATCTAAAATAGTAAAATCGATAAACAAATTATATAAACAAAAATATTATATAAATCCCTAATATTTAAACAGACTGCTTTACAAAAGGTGAACGAATAAGCATAAATAAATTGTCAACAAAATAAATCAGAAGAATATGACACAGTATATTGCTTAAAAAGAATTCTTATGTGACTATGCTAAAATATGATACGATCGAAAAAACGGCAATGACTTTTACAGCTGATTGCCACATAAATATTAATGTAACGCAAATATGATGATATTGCCTCGTACTGTTATATAGCAATTTGTTGTCACATTGCTGAAAGTTACTTGATGGAAATTCATTGTATCTAACAATAAAACAAGTATGCGTTTACACGTTATAGATTGTAACTGAATAAGTTGAGGAGGGGAAAACTGTTTGTCCCAAGTTGGTATTCAGAATTATGTCTGTATTTTGTAATTTGCCAATTTCCATAGGTTTAAATTTTCATGGATATCACTAGACTCGAGAGCAGTGTATGATTCCTTAGTTATGTTTTTAAAAAATAGTAAAATAACCATCTAAATAATTATGCATTAGTTAATAACGTAACCTTTGTTTCTAACCCAATTGTCAAATTCCTTTCTTACCGTGGCCTAGTGTTGTACGTCTTTTTAAAAAATGCCTTGATCGGCCCCTAGGCGAGAAGAGAGTGACCCTGTTTACCTGTCTTTTGTTTTGTATATTTATTAATATAAACTCAAACAACTATTTGTACCATGTTGAGTCTGGCTAAAAGTCTATGCCAAAAAAATTTCGCAGAATCTAAAGACAGCTTAAGGCCTTTATTATAAATATACTTTTTAGTAATGAAAATAAGTAAATAGAACCTAGAATATCCATGTAAAAGAATGTAATCTTTGGTCTCTGAGATAAACTCATCTCCTGAACAATGGCGCCGATATATATGTAGTTAAAATTTTGTACACCTATTTTAACCTATTTGTTTCCTTATTATCCATATATGAGTTGTGACCGATGTTACAAACTCATTTACTTTTTACAGAGAGTCTATATAAAGTAAATACTTTGTCATTTTTTATGGAGTTCAACGTAGAAGCCTTCATGAAAATTTAAGTACTAATAAGACCACCGCAATCGGGCGTACCTTGGGTAATGAATAATTAATTAATTGGTTAATTCTTCAATCACTCGTCCAATATGAGTTTTGTCAAATCGGTCCTTTTTAGGACCAACTATTCTATAGAGATAAAGTAAACTATATCTAGAGATAAAGACAATTCATAAGCCTGATGGAAGGTGTAATAAATAAAGCAAATACTATATTGAGTAATTATATAAGCAAAAAGTATATTAACTTTACATTAACATGAATAATATGATTGTCACTTAACTGGGTATTATACATACGCTCTACTTTACTTAAGCTTATCAGACATAAACGCTTAACACATATGTGACGTATTTCTAGTGCAGTAAGCACATAGAGGGCCAAACCTAGGGTATTTGGTATAAAACTGATCGCAGAAGATTACATAATAAGTGCCGGCAAAGAAGCAAAGAAAAACTTAAAATGAGAGAGGACTCAAACTAGTCACTGCGGGAACCATTTAACTATGTTGAGCTTGGATCCACTATCCACGTATAAAATAAACAATATTACGGCTCCCGATTGAGGATCTGAGCACAAAACTAATTATAAAATTTTGACCAAAAATACTACAATGGCTAATATCTAAAGTCTGTCGACAAGCAAAGCAAAGACAAAGTTATCACTACGCTTTAACCTTTCAAAAACTGCAACGACCACAAAAGCTATCGGCCAATATATCTATTTATTTTGTCAGCTATACAAAATAAATCTGCACATGATCCTTAATATAAACCGATAATAGAAGAAGAACTCAAATTAAAAGACAAAAGTGACTATATATGACAGGAAAGATCGTGTACATCACAAATACTAAATCTTGCCCAACACAGCGAAGACGGGTATGCAGAATATCAGGTATGAGGAGTCGTATTTGTCAATCTCAATGCCGCTTACGACACCTTAAATTAGAGGGCATTTTTTCAAAATCTATGTGATATCCCCTTAGGTAATAAACTTGTGTATGCCTACACAACATAAGATTTTTCGTATCACTCAACGGTAAGAATAGCAGATGGAGAACGTAGAAGAACGGTCTTCTTTGGGGTACCGTAATCGCACCTACGCTGTATAACATTTACACAACCCATACCGGTAAATAGTAGGACTTTTATTATGTAGACGATACATCTATTGTTGCATAACCAAAAACTTTTGTTGCTAAAGTAGAGAAAAATCTAAATAATACCTTAAACAAAATAAAAATAGAATCTGAATCAATTTTAAACCACACCCCGGAAAAAGTTAGGTATGCTCCTTCAATGTTCCTAACAAAGACGCTTTCACAAATCTGAACATATACCTGAACCAATAGTGTCAAGAAATCCTTAAACTCTGCACTTGCTATAAATACCTTGAAGATAGTTTCTATCACACTTTATTATTCACAGAACTTTGTTTAAAACTAAATGAAAACCTAATACTACTATAAGAATGAAATGAGAACCAAAAAAATAATATTCTCCGCAAACTTGTCAGCTAAAAATAGGGAGCACATTCTTCCACCCTTAAAACGTAGACTTGAACTCTATGCTTCTGCCGAATATACCTTGCTAGTATGGGTGACATCAACATATACTTAATACGTAGATTTAGCTATAAATTAGACAGTCAAATTCAGAGTACCTATATTAAGACTCACATCCATACATAAGCTCTACAATATCGTAGCTATCAATCCACCTAATATCCGAAGATAAGTAGCTAGAGAACGAAAGAAACAAAGTCTAGATTCGTAACATCAACTCCACGCATACCAGCCCATTTTATGACTAGAATCGAAGAAAAAACTGGCCAGATCAACACATCTGCAGGATATACAAAAAAAAGTAAGCTGCTCCTCGACATATGAACCCTCGAAAGAAACTTCCTGATGGTAGTTATCTTCCTTAAATCTGCCAGGAGAACTCCGGTTAACTTATGTGAATGTGGGGTGGTACAAGATTCATCACACTTTCTTAGTTGACTTTATCATCCAAATGGGTCTTTTCTGAAGGAAAAGGTTAATTTATTTGAACTAAACATGTAAAGTACAGTCAGTAAGCTATTACTTATAAAGTAAAGATCATTGCAAATTTGACACTACCTCCACTTATATTGATTACATATTACCCCTAAATACTAGATAAAATATTCAGAAATATGTAATGATCGTGAACTGATATGATTATTGTTAGATAAATTAAGCATTCTTTCCTTTTTAGTGCACTACTACCCATTTTTACACAAAAATATCTATTTTAGCACTATATTTCGAGATAACCGTCTATCCAGAATTATATGTAATACACAGATACAACTAGAAATAAAATAATAAAAAAGCTGTATACAAGATATCATAAAACAAGAGATGAAATAAAAGAAGTTTTTATTAAGAGGGTTCTTAAATAAAACGTATAAAGACATACTCAAGTTAACAAAATACATTAGGAAATTTCCGCATATGAAACAAAATCCAATTTGGTAATGAAATCCTTTTGTATCTATAAAGCTATTTTTAGAGAAGCACGTACCTACCAAAAACAGGTAGTTATTAGTATACATATCTGTTACACACTGTAATGCGTATGAATGATACCAAAAATAAGAAGTCCATATAAACATACTTTATTGAAAGAGGTAAAAGTACACTGCTAAGAAAGTACATTGTATTTCTTATACTTTCATTTTAATCCTCTCCAATCAAGATTTTAAAGCAGCTTCACTCCATTAGTCCATGTTTGTTGCTTTTTGTCACTGTTTCTCCTTTGTCTTATTATCATAACGTAGCGCTACAACACTGGGTGGGTCTTCGCTAACTACAAATTTTCTCCAAGTTGATCGATTTTCCACGAATCTGTAATCGACTGAAATGTTATTTTTTTTAGATATGGCATTTTCTGTGCTAACTTCCTTCCATACCAGTTTTATAAGTTTGACATCTTGGCGTCTATGCATGTGTCCGATCTACCTTAAGGGATTTATTTTCCGGAACAATATCGTTATAAGAGCTTTCTTTATTTAGTATGTGTTCTTATTCTATGCAGATTTGTAGCGATATGATAATGAGGTTAAAAAATGTTTATTATTTTTCTTTCAAATATTCGTAATTCTTCCTTACTTGTTTTACTCATTGTCCATGATTCGCATCCATGTATTAAAATAGGTCTAAAGTTTGAATTATTCTCTGTATTCTTTAGTGGCATTATTATTAACCGTGATAATTTATCTTATAAGATATTTAAAGTGTTCCATATTTTGGAAATTGTGATTGTTAACTTTAATATTTTATCTAGATTTATTGAATTGGTCTCTTTTGTTGATTCGCTTGTATCTGGTTTTCATTTCGTTGATTTTAAGTGAAAAATTTTTCGTGCTCTCTTCACTTTATTGAAGATGTTTGCGGACGAGAGAGTTTCTTATGAGATCTATATCATTAGCAGGAGTGCTTTGTACCTTGGGCCGGTAATGGATTACGTCTTAAATAGGCGATATTTCTATTTTAGTAGGCTGTTTATTAATTTTTTGACTATTTGAAACGGTCCTGCAAGTGACAACAGTAGGTTCATTTAATTTCGCTTCGTAATAAACTTAAAATTATTCGGGAATTACAAGTTAGAAAATTTAACAGAGTTCAAAAATAAGTATCAAAAGTTAAGTGCATACAGGTGATAGTAGTTAATAAAGAAAATACCATCAGACAAGTAAGATAGAACTATTTTAATAATTTTAACAAGTCTTAAGTAAATGAATAATTGAGTGAAAGATTAAAATTCTATGAAAGATTAAAACGCATTCCTACGCGTTTTTTGTTTTTGTTTTTTTTTTTGGCAGATAAGAAAGTAATTATTGCTGACAAGAAATTAATGATCAAAATAAAAGCCACATAATTTTATTACAAAAATCCAGATCTGACCTTAAAATAGATTTGATTAAAGTTGGGATTAGAATTAAATTAAATTAAAATAATAAATTAAAAGTAAATGTAATACAATAACTAAATCGAATGAACAGCAAAAGAAATAAGCCAGAACACGATAACTCATTCGACGAGGAGGAAGCTTTCAAAAGAAGCAAAGCCACGTTAAGAACATCTCCAAAGGATAACATAAAAAATCGGGAAAGGGAAGAACTAAAGAAACTACTAGAAGAAATAAATAAGGAGATTAAAACGGAAATAAAAGAGCTGAAAACAGAAATGAAGGAAGAAAATAAGGAGATGAGAAGATATATAAATGAAGTTAAAGAAGAGATAAAACAAAATAACGAAGAAATAAAAAGCATAAAACTGGAAATAGAAAGGGTGAAGGAAGAATGGACAAAAGAGAAAGAAGAACTGAAAAGAGAAACCGAACTAACCAAAACCGATAACAAAAAGATAATGGAAGAATTAAATGATCTAAAACGCTCATTAGAAAGGTTAGACAAAGAAAATTTATAAAATCATCAGTGGATCAAAAATAGACTTTGAAGACCCAAAAACATTGAAACAGGGAATGACTACTATATTAGAAAATTATCTTGGAGTCAAAACCAATATTAAAAGAGCACAAAA
>OU898281.1:77736149-77876222 GCA_918026665.1 Diabrotica balteata | reverse complement strand
CTCATTAGACGAATCTTAATGTTAGCGATCCAGTGTATATATAACATCCTTGAATATACATATTTTATTCATTTTTAGGTTATGGGTCAACTTGCCATAACTAAAGCAAGCACATGCCACTTCATCGTATATACGGGAAGGCATCATGAAATATTTCGTTTAACAATAACAAGAGATGATAGGTTATGGAAAAATAAAATGCTCCCAAAATTAATAACCTTTTATAAAGAGTGTCTCGGGCCAGAAATCATTTTAGGTCGAAGACTAAAAAAATTGAAATGCCGCGATCCTCCGACGGTTTTGGAAGCAAGAGAAAAAGTAAAGAAAAAATGCAATAATAAGAAAAATTTGAAGACTGTTCATTAAGACATTTAATACAGAAATTGATTTAAAATAAAAACTTTAAATGATTCTTCTCCCCTTCATGTGCCAATTAGTGATCGATATTAATAAAGAGAAGTAAAAGCTCAGACTCAAAATTTTTGGAGTCTTCGCTAAAAATCGTATTAACCCATTGGGTGGTACAGAACAAATACTCCAAATATTTAGAGTCTGAGCTTTTACTTCATTTTATTAATTTCACTCATTAAATCGTAGAGTTATTGAATATAATTCAACAAGCCGTAAACTAGTTCAAAACGGGAATAAGTTGGCGCAGATAAATTTTGGTACCTCTATTTTAATATTGCGCAAACTAATAGGCGTTCTGAACTAGTTCATCGGCTTTTTGGAAGACATCCATTACCTGTTAAAGTCGAAATATTAGATGAGGGCACCGCTCGCTATGCATTTCTTATTGCGAGCAGTGTCCTCATATTTTAATAAATCGACTCTACACTTCAACCGTTTGCAAGCGAGAGTAATAAACGTAATATATTATTATTAGTAATTAATAATATAATAATAATTAATATTAGTAATATATTTAGTGTGACCAACTAGCCCGAAAAATCCGGGACATGGCCCGAATTACGAAGTCGTGTCCCGGTGTCCCGGACAAGGCTTCCGGGCCATCCGAATTTTCAACATTTTGGTAAAATTATATTTTGATATTTTGAATACGTTATTCTTCTGAGAATTCACATCAAATTGAATTGGCGGGACGAAAAAAAGTCGACAATTTCTAGAGTGTAATACTAATACCACATCCAAAATGCATGCATTTTATATTATATTATTATAGTTCTACGAAAACTCAAACTGTGGACTTTCCCGTTTCTGTATTTTAATTAGTGTCTTCTGAAAAGACGATTCAAAAACATGAATATCAAATAATGATAATTATATTTTTATATTAACCTAATGTTCTATTCCCATGGAAATCCAATATCAGTTAATTTTCTAATTTTTCCCTTTTTGAGAACGATTTCCGGATTGGAAGTCGAAACGTCAAAAACTAACAAAAATATAATTATAACTACAACCCATTCCATCAAAAAAAAATTTATCAACATAAAATGTTAAATATGTAATCAATAAAATGATATTTTATTGATAAATGATAAAGTTCCATATTAAAAAAATGACCCGATTTTCATTGGAAAGTCCCGGATTTTAGGTATTTTTTTCAGCCTTGTCCCGAATTTGACTGACTTGGAGTTAGTTACACTAAATACATTACGCTCCCGAATTTTTCATATTTATGTAATTTTTTCGTAGCGCCATCTTATACATAATGGCTACATTAACAGAGCTTAGATTCTTACAGATTCCTATACTTTTTTCGTATTATATGTCCAATATTTACGTTTCACATGTCAATTTCTATTAATTGCAGAAATTTATTTTAAAAGTACACCACGTAAAAAGTACTTTATTAATTCACATTTTTTTAACGTTACATCCTTCCATTATATATATTCTAGTTCTAGACGGAATTTTATCATCAAATTCGTTTAAATACTTGAGTAATTTAGATATAAACGCTCTTATATTTATTGAGAAAAAAGCAAAACTTTCACATTTTTTTATAAACAATACACAACAGGTAGGATAGCAAAAATATGGCTGTAATTAGCGAGATATATTGTTAGTAGGTTAAGCATTTTTCGGTATACATATATGCTCTAGATTATGAGTGGTGTACTTTATAAAGGTGATGGGATCGCCTATACTTATAACATTACCAATGGCCGGCCTTAATACGCTTATAAGTTTTCAGGATCCTCATATGACCTGCTAAAGGGCTATCATGACACAACTTCAGCACTTCCAATCGCCGACCCTAAGGAACGACCTCTTTCCAATTGTCCACTTCCTCGACCAAAAATCCATGAGTGGGACGGATGTATTTATACAGTTTGCCACCATACATTCTCCACTAAGGATACTTCAAGGGATCAGACTCGATTTTTCTACAAAGTTCATCATACCAACTATCACCACTAGGAGGCGGTACAACCAAGTTACCAAAGAATTCAAGAAAAACAACATTCAATAATTTGAACTAAAATCACCATGAAAATATTTTTTGAAAAAAAGCAACATAAAAGACAAGAACGAGAAGAAAAGGAATATACCAAAAAATTAGTAAAAAGAGCAAAAAAAAATAGTAACCCTAAAGGAAAATCAAAAGGGCAGATTTTTACTTCATAACCAGAAAATGAAAATATTCAACTGTCAAGTAAAAAATCAGAAATAAATTAAAACTCAAACAGAAACATAAAAAGGCCAAATGCAAAGTGAAAAAGGCTTTCCGACGAATCATGAAATGAAACAAGATTGTTTAATGAAGATGCATGTGACGATCTTGATGATGACGGAATTCGATGTATTATTTGAAAGGATATTGGAAAAAATTAATTGTGGTATCGGTGCACTAGTTACGAAATTTGGGCACATTTTGAATATTTGGATGCAGAAAGCCCCAAAGGATATGTTTGTGACTTTTTTTGGACAAGCAGAATGAGCGATTTTTTACCACTTTTGTTCTTGTTTTTGTTTTTACCATTTTCCTTAGACTTAGTTTATTATATGACCTTAATAGAAATTATCCTCATTTTAACTATTAAAATTAATGGTAACAGTGGTGTCCTTAAAAGACCAATATACAGGTATTGAAAAAATTATCTGACAATAGGGCGTTAAACAACGCAACGAACCGAGAAAAAATATTATATAGACTTCGTATGTCCGAGAAAATAGCATGTAACCACATGTCTGTGATATACTCGTAAACACTCTGATCTTACCTTCTGGTAAGACGGGGCAGTCTGGTTTAATACATCGTTGCCGAAAGAAAGTTTTTTTTTAGATGTTCTGGTGAAATATATTTACGATGTGATTACAAGATTTAAAATTAAAAGCAGGTTCACATCTTGATTAAATCAAAAGTTTCTTTAAACTCAATTAATAAAAATTAACATAAACTCTTGCATACAATCTATTGGATAATTGCCTTCGGACATTGAAAGGCCTCAATGATTTTTTGAAGTAATTCGTCTAAATTTCCGGCACGTTCTGCTCATGTCGGTAAATTTGTTGCTTCACATAACCCCATAAAGAAAAATTCCAAATGTGCACGATCAGCAGAGCGGGGTGGCATTTTTATGCTACCTTTTGTACTAATAACTGGAAACGTAATGTTTAAAAAATCTAATACCTCCCGTGCATTGTGAGTTGTACAGCCGTCTTGCTGCAACCAAATTTTATCCATATTAATGCAGAACGGCAATTTACAGTCGCTCTGAACGTGAAAATAAATCTCTTCTGTCTTAGGAAGCAACTCTGTTTAGAATTAATTTTCGAAAATTATTTCACGGATTTAATATCAGATGTGGCTATTTACGTCTATTCGAAGCCATGTTAGAGTTGCTTCCTAAGACAGAAGAGATTTATTTTCACGTTCAGAGCGACTGTAAATTGCCCTTCTGACGAGGCCTATTAGGCCGAAATACGTATAAGCGGATACACAGACGCACTATACGTGAAATCAAATCTTAAATGTCTTTTCCTTTTTATTCCGATTTACTCTGTACGAGTACTAGAAACCAATTCGCTAAGGATTTTTGCTTAGTTGAGTTACTTACTTTTTAGCCTCTATATTGCTCATATGCCTGAAACCGAATTTCGCAAGTCTGATATGCTGACTAGTGTATTTTAATAGCAAACTACTGAAACACAATACCCGAAATACCTTGGTGTTACTCTAAACATAACGCTCAAATTCAAACCTGTCACCTGTCGAAAACACCAGCAAAACTAAAAACACGAAACAATATAATACAGAGCATCTGCGGCCCTACATGGGGTCCACAGTATCAACCTGAAAATCCTCCGCTCTTGGTCTGATATATCCGGTAGCCGAATATTGTGCACCGGTGTAGTTGAACAGCAGACATACCCACCTGGTCGATAATCAACTAAACCGTGCTATGCGTATGATAACAGGCACAATTATGCCCATCTCCACAATGTAACATACCCCCCTTAGTAACAGATTCGCATTACCATAGTCTACTGGACAACATAGACAAACATGACGGATTTGAACGTTCCTGTAATATTTGGGTAACCCTTAATCAAATCAAAACAAACGGAAACTGCAACTGTCGCCTCCCCCTACAGATGGGGTAACTTCTCTCGCCTTCTTGTAATTACAGCGCTCAGACACATGGTACAACACTGCCCACGCAGAGCATACACAGGCGACTCTAAAGACTTTGTAATGGCAAAGGAGAGTCAATAGAAGGTATATAATAAAACTGGACATCTGTTTGTAATGGATTGCATAATATATAAATGCAAATTTAATTACAAATTCTGTGATGTAAGCCATACACTAAATAAATAAATAAATAAACTTCATCAGCATAAATACGTATCAGTCCATTAATAAAATATTAATTATATAGAAAAAATTACTTACATATGTGGGTAGTTAGCAGGTTCTTCTCTTTTTTGTTGAGGAGCTTCTGCTAACATTGGTCTCTTGGGATCTTTCAGGTAGTTATTAAAGAATTCCACTTCTTTTCTTACTTCTACAAGTTTCTCAGCATGTTTATTAAATATGTGTTTCCGAACAAAATCTGGACCTAAAACAAAATTAATTTACCCTCATCAACAACAATGTAATTACTAATAGAATTAACCGTCCAATAGAAAAAAATTTGAAAATTATTTGTCTGTTCTTTTGCAAGGATGACCAAGCTCCTTGATAGTCCGAGCCAATCGAAATTTGAAATTTTTCTCGAGTTGCAATTAAATATGTATGGTGGTATGTCACAATGTTAAAATTTATATACTTTTAGGTACAATTATCGTCACTATTTCAAAACAAATCTTCAACTTATGATTATGTACGTAAACTATAAAACTTTCTATTTTAATGATATCTAGTTAACATTTCCAAAGAAAGCAGTATTTTTTTCATAACTGTACTTAAATGAATCCATGTCATAACTTACGTGGTAACGTGCCTAAAAATTGGTATTGTGAAATAATTTTTGAACTTAGGTACAAAATAACTACGTTAAATGATTAACTATCCAAAAACCTTTATTTTAAGCAAATGTTCGTTATCCATACTGCCGCAATTTTTAAATTAACTGTACCTAAAGATAAAATTACAATTAAAACCTGCTAACTAGGGATTTTGTTGATGTTACCGTAATAAGTTGTCATTTTGATAGTGAGAGATTATTTCAGCTATCACTTGATGAGATGAGAAAATAAGTTCACGTGTCATTTAGTAGAAGGCAGCAGTGATGTATTAAATAGCGATAGATGCGCGTTTGCCGAATTTAAGAAAAATCTGCAAAACATTGAAAACTAGTTTTGTGGTTATACCAATTATCTATGAGTTAGAGGTGTGCTTATTAGTTCTTTTAGACGAACTAGTTCAACAGAACTATTTCACAAAAATGAACTAGTTCAGTGAACTAGTTCGCGAAAGAACTATTTGTAGGACCGACATTGAAATCCAACCCTAACAGAACTGGTTGCCAGATGTCTCGTCTCAATCATCACACAAGCTCGGCGCCAGCCGCCCGTTTTCTTTCAGTCTTTCACTAGTTCACTTAGTTCACTTTTGGAAGATCAAGAGAGTTTGTAAATTATGATTATTGTATAAATAATGTACCTTTAGAGGCACGTCATAATATTAAAGATTTAGGTATAAATTTTGATTCTAAACTAACTTTTAAATATCACATTAACGAAACTTCAGCTAAAGCTTTAAAAATGTTAGGATTTATTCTTAGAAACTGTAATCAGTTTTCAGTACAAACTTTAAAAATGTTATACTTTAGTTTAGTTCGATCAGTTTTGGAGTATGGTTCTCTCATTTGGTCTCCTTCATATAACAGTGACATCAACAGTATCGAGAGAGATCAAAATAAATTCTTGAGGGTATGTGCTTACAAAATTGGTTTTATTAGACAGCAATACACATATGATGATATACTGTCAATACTAAATATCTCATCACTACATGATAGAAGATGTCAAGCGGATTTATGTTTCCTTTTTAAAATTATAAATGGATATGTTCAAGATCCAGAGTTACTAAGTTTAATAAGTTTTAATGTTAATACTAGAAGAACTCGTAACACTGAGATTTTCAACATTCCATTCCACAGTACGAATTATGGCCAAAATGAACCCATTACAAGAATTTTACGAACTGCCAATGAGCACAGCAATAGTTTAGAGTTATTTGGAATATCTACAGCAACATTTAAGAAATCATTTGAGAGATTTTGAGCATTATTTAATAACTTAAGCTACTACTTTAATTGAATTTTGTTTGATTTTAATTTTGGTTTGTTTTTTATTAACGCAACCTATGTATAAGCTTTGTAAAGGTTGACGTCATATTTCTGTAAAAATGGTATATCCGTTAATTAAATAAATAAATAAATAAATATGTTCAAGAGATGTATTCATTGCAATTATTTTCGTTCCATTGTGTGTTTGTGATAGGATCTTTGTCTAGGATAGGATAGTCTAAAACAACTTTGTGCAATGCTTGCATTATTTGGATCGAAAACTTTAAATGGCAATGCCAAAAGAGTTTGATTACTAAAGATCGTCCCTATTGACTGTAGTTTATTTAAATTTGATTTTAATGAAGCAAGTTTACCTGATCTTAATTTGGAATTTGGTTACCCACTAATTATAAAACTGAGGATGACTGTTTCATAATGTCGACGTAAATTGCTAGCTTTATAATTTTTGCTAGTATAATTAAAAATCACACATAATGTTAATTTATTATTTTTATTGGGAACAAGCCACAATTTTATTTTAAAAGAAGTTTTTTTTATAAACTATTAACTAATGGGAAAAAACTATAAGTTTTTTACTTTATAATAAATTAAAATACCATACCAAATACGTGCTATAATGACAGTAAAATTTTCCTGTTATTGATCCCATAGTAAATCATACGAAAAAAACCCCATGATACTATCCCGACATAAAAAGTATTTGATCTTACATTTAGTTTTCTGTCAATATTCAAACCAAACCAAACTCGTGATTTTATATGTATGTTATTTTTAAACATCGAATCGAATAAAATATCGAATCTAATTGAATCGATTATAGAATCGAATCTGTTGTCGTCGAGTCGATTATCGAATCAAATCGAATGGATTATCGATTCGATTATTGAATCAAATCAAACATCGAATCTAATCGAAGCGATTGTCGAATCGATTATCGAATAAAATCGAATTGATTAACTATCGAATAAAATCGATTCAAATCGAATTTATTATAGAATCAGATCGGTTATCGATTCGATTATCGAATCAAATCGAATTGATTATCGAATCGATTATCGTATCAAATATCGAATTGAATCGATTAACGAATCTAATCGAGGCGATTGTCGAGTCAAATCGAATCGATTATCGAATCGAATCAAACATCGAATCTAATCGAAGCGATTGTCGAATCAAATTTAAATATTTAAAAGGGATAGGAAATAAATTCAACATTTCAACAACATCCAAAACAACAAACACGTTGAGATCTATTTTGTCCAAAACCAAACCTAACAATGAACAAGAAAGGACAAAGAATTGCATTTATAAAATACCTTGTGAATGCGATCAGTGTTATTTAGGTGAAACATCAAGGCCATTAAATGATATAATAAGTGAACATCAATCTTATATTAAAAATAGAGAATTTGATAAATCGCATATATGTAAACACGCATGGGATAATGAACATAGGGTTCAATGGAATAATTCAAATGTAGTCCTAAAAGAAACGGATGGTAAAAAAAGAAAAATCAAAGAAGCGGCTCAAATTATGCTAAATGAGGCCAATTGTGTCGCAAATTCCTCGGCAGAATGTAGTAGGATATGGTTACCAATATTGAAAGAGGAAGTTATTAATAAGAAAATACCAGTATTAGTAAGTCAGTAACATATAGAGGATACATCATTTATGTTTTGTAAATAACGAAACATATAAAATCATAATTTTGGTGTTTATTGAAGGTAAACTAAATGCACGAACAAATACTTACCATGTCGGGATAGTATTATGAGGTTTTTTTCCTGGTTTTTCCCTCATAATTTACTATGGAATCACTAACAGGAGAATTTTACTGTCATCATGTCATGTGTTTGTCTTTTTAAAGACGAATTACATGCTATGATTTTTTTCTGACGGATATTCTCAAGTTAAAGTTGATTTCATGTAATCGAATTGACAATCTTATAAGTAAAGTCGTTCCAGGAGCGCAAATCAACAATATTGGCAATATCATTTTAAAGTCGTCTACTTTAAAATGCATAATGTATGTCTGAATTGTCAATATAAATGAGTAGATAAAATTAAATTATTAGAAGAATTGTTCACTATGTAACAAAAACCAAAATTTGTTTAATTTACTGTTCGTATTTTGAGAACGATTTCCGAAGTGGAAATTGAAACGTCAATAAACGTATTTTTATCTTTAATTGTGGCTTATTCCCAGTTAAATAGTAATTAATTTAAAATGCCACAAGAAAGGCCAAAGTCCAAAAGGCAATGTCAGAGAGAGATTTATTATTGGGAGACTGTAAACCGGAAGGCGCTGGGCGGTATAAATCGGACAATAATACCGTTACTCGATACCGTTAGCGTTTCGTAGTCACACTTCCCTACGAGAAGTCCCTCCTCCATCGATGTGCGCTAGAGGAGATGGAAGAACTTCGATCATATAAAAGAGCAGCCGCCGCAAAAGAAAGTAGAGTTCTGTCGGAGTATTGATCTGACGACAACTCCACTGGCCCAATGGTATTTACTGAAGGCCAACCGCTTCTGTTAGAGTATTGATCTAGTGGCAGTTCCGTACCCAGTCTTCGGAGTACCGATCTGAGACATACCTATTGTCTCCTATGTCAAAGTACTGATTGTATACCGTCCGTTCCTCTCCGGACAGAGTGTTGATTGGCCTGTTCCATCTCTATTCCTTTGACTCGTTTCCTACCGTCTGTGTCCTGTGTGTATTAATCACAGCGTAATTGCCGTTTAGATTTATATATCATTAATTGTATTTTATTTTTCGCAGATATTGAACAGTGAGTCATACCGCCTGGATGCCGTCGTCGCGTCCCAGGATTGACGTTTTAATTTTTATTTATTGTATATATTACCTAGGATCTAATTTTATATTGTTATTTATTTATTTCGATGTATTTTTATTTAATTTAAACTTAAAATTAAACAGTATTTAACTGAGTCTGCTGTCTAAAAGAGCTACCCGTCATAAATTTTTGTTGAAAATATGAAGTACATAAACCAAAATAATTAAATTCAAAATTTATAAAACAAATCATGGTTTTCGCTATCGAATGCAGTCAGTATAATTTGTGAAATTACTATGTAAACTTAATGCAATGCTCAGTAAAAAAAATATAATATGAATGAATTTTAAATTTACCTTTAAATTTCTTTCCAGATAACGGACACAACCACTTATCCTTGGCTAATTCTCTTGTATTAACTTGTACAAATTTATCGATTTCAGTATCTACGTTCTTTAACGCCAAATGAACTAACTTCGATTCGTTCTTGTCTTTTTCTTGATGTAATTTTTCTGGTAAGAAGGCAGCCACTTTATTTTCTATGGGCAAACCAATAAACTGGGTCATATCGGTCTAAATAAAATAAAAGTCTGTTAGATGTTTGCCTATAAAATTTATTTGAAAACACCTCTACCTTCCAGAAACAGATTTCTAAAATTCGTTTTATAAAGGGCGAAGTATTACGCACCAGAAAGAATAGGATTGAAGTCTTTTCTCTGTAAATGTATATTATAATATCGTAATATATATATATATATATATATATATATATATATATATATTATATATATATAATATATATATATATATATATATATATATATATAATATATATATATATATATATATATATATATATATATATATATATATATATATATATATATATATATATATATATATATATATATATATATATATATATATATATATATATATATATATATATATATATCGGAAAAAGGAGTACGACCGTCAAATTCCAATATATAAAAGGATCACTCAACAGAGTGGTGGGCTCTTATATCGGTCAATTTGTAGGTGGAGAAATGAAAGACAAAGTTGATGTGCCACTCTATCTATTTTGAAAACGTTTCGCTTTCGTATTCTGAAAGCATCATCAGTTCATTCTAAAAAGTATAATATAAGAACCACACAATCATGGAAAAGATGTTACAGGTGTTACCTTAAAAAGACATGTAGCAGTCAAAGATGTTAACAAGCTTATGAATTAAACTTGAATAAATGGACAATATAAAGTAGAAATGTATAAACATTTAATTTACTAACAACATTTAGTGACTTATTAAAAAATTAGCACAGTGAGTGACCATGTGGTCAGAAGTATAAAAAATATATATTAAATTATAACGTAGTTGATGCAAAGAACTAAGAAAATCAACGATTAACTTCCAACAATAGATAATTATTAAATTTTAATTTTAACTTTTGGTAGCATTATTAAAAGATGTTAATATAATTTAAAAATAAAATAAGTGTAAAAGAATGAAGTTACCGGTCTAAGCCTTACACCTGCTACCAGGAAAATGGCGTTAGATTGAACAGACTGACACAGATCTACGAAAAGACAGCCAACCTTGAGGTTGAAATTATTTCAACAGAACAGCAAGGTCAGAGGTACCACCTCAAATAATTGAGCGGTTTATTTAAAAGTTAATGAGCTTTGGATGACAGCCCGCTTGTAAGAGACAATCCAATGAAAGAGACTGATATAGTAATAACAATCACTCGCATTAGCCCGTCTAAAAACAAACAAACAGGAGAATTTCATTCAAACTCTTATATTTAAATTTATGTTAAACATTGTGGCTGAAGAAATTTTTGCCAACAGGTGAATAACAATTAGATAATTTCCAACAGTCTAAGCTTCATACACTTAGATCTGTAATTTGTAAAGGATTCTATGAATCAATTACAATGTTAATATTATTACTATACTATTAAATAGTGACTGGTTCACACTCATATGGACAAATTATAATGTAGAGGTAACCTTGTAATGAAAGTTGCCTATATTTAAGTAATTGCTATAAAGAATTGAGTGTTATAGTTTATTTTATATTAGTTATTTATTTACTATGTTATATTATTCAATGAAAAATTTTGTGTTCAAATATGTATATTACATGATAATTATATTGAAAATGAAAGTAAAGCCTAGTTCTGCAATATTAGAGCATGATAAATTTGGCTCAAGTTACTTATGTCAGTTCTCTTATTTAGAGAATTAGGATGTTTAAGAATTGAACACATTTCTAAAAACTGTCTTTTAAATAGATTACGTTCAGTGCCAAGAATCTTAACTTCATTAAAATCCACTTTATGTTTGGTGCTAATAGCATGATGTGCGAGAGCACACGTATTTTTTGATAAATTAATATCACTACGATGGGAAGTAAGACGACCTTTTAAAGATCTACCGGTCTGGCCAATGTAGCACAATTCACAGTCAGAGCATGGAAGGTGGTAAATTGTATTGACTTGTTCTAAAGTAGACAATGGTCTAAACTAAAACACCATTGTCTACAATTTACCACCTTCCATGCTCTGACTGTGAATTGTGCTACATTGGCCAGACCGGTAGATCTTTAAAAGGTCGTCTTACTTCCCATCGTAGTGATATTAATTTATCAAAAAATACGTGTGCTCTCGCACATCATGCTATTAGCACCAAACATAAAGTGGATTTTAATGAAGTTAAGATTCTTGGCATTGAACGTAATCTATTTAAAAGACAGTTTTTAGAAATGTGTTCAATTCTTAAACATCCTAATTCTCTAAATAAGAGAACTGACATAAGTAACTTGAGCCAAATTTATCATGCTCTAATATTGCAGAACTAGGCTTTATTTTCATTTTCAATATAATTATCATGTAATATACATATTTGAACACAAATTTTTCATTGAATAATAGAACATAGTAAATAAATAACTAATATAAAATAAACTATAACACTCAATTCTTTATAGCAATTACTTAAATATAGGCAACTTTCATTACAAGGTTACCTCTACATTATAATTTGTCCATATGAGTGTGAACCAGTCACTATTTAATAGTATAGTAATAATATTAACATTGTAATTGATTCATAGAATCCTTTACAAATTACAGATCTAAGTGTATGAAGCTTAGACTGTTGGAAATTATCTAATTGTTATTCACCTGTTGGCAAAAATTTCTTCAGCCACAATGTTTAACATAAATTTAAATATAAGAGTTTGAATGAAATTCTCCTGTTTGTTTGTTTTTAGACGGGCTAATGCGAGTGATTGTTATTACTATATCAGTCTCTTTCATTGGATTGTCTCTTACAAGCGGGCTGTCATCCAAAGCTCATTAACTTTTAAATAAACCGCTCAATTATTTGAGGTGGTACCTCTGACCTTGCTGTTCTGTTGAAATAATTTCAACCTCAAGGTTGGCTGTCTTTTCGTAGATCTGTGTCAGTCTGTTCAATCTAACGCCATTTTCCTGGTAGCAGGTGTAAGGCTTAGACCGGTAACTTCATTCTTTTACACTTATTTTATTTTTAAATTATATTAACATCTTTTAATAATGCTACCAAAAGTTAAAATTAAAATTTAATAATTATCTATTGTTGGAAGTTAATCGTTGATTTTCTTAGTTCTTTGCATCAACTACGTTATAATTTAATATATATTTTTTATACTTCTGACCACATGGTCACTCACTGTGCTAATTTTTTAATAAGTCACTAAATGTTGTTAGTAAATTAAATGTTTATACATTTCTACTTTATATTGTCCATTTATTCAAGTTTAATTCATAAGCTTGTTAACATCTTTGACTGCTACATGTCTTTTTAAGGTAACACCTGTAACATCTTTTCCATGATTGTGTGGTTCTTATATTATACTTTTTAGAATGAACTGATGATGCTTTCAGAATACGAAAGCGAAACGTTTTCAAAATAGATAGAGTGGCACATCAACTTTGTCTTTCATTTCTCCACCTACAAATTGACCGATATAAGAGCCCACCACTCTGTTGAGTGATCCTTTTATATATATATATATATATATATATATATATATATATATATATATATATATATATATATATATATATATCGTTTATCTATAAAACGAATTACAGAAATGTGTTTTTGGAAGTTAGCTTTGTGGCAACCAGTTTAGCCAAATTGCTTGCCACAAAGCGCAAATTGATAAAAATTTACATTTTAACATAATTTCTTAATTTATAATGATTTTGTGAAAACAATTTCCGTTTTGAAAATAGAACCGTCAAAACAAATGTAAAATGTAATTCTCTTTACAATCAATTGTGATTTAATACCTTGTAAATACAATATTTAGACCAGAGGAAGTAAGAAATTCATGAAATGACAAAGGTGCCTACAAAGATATCACGACAGAATTAATTTCTAATAAAATAATTCAATCCTAAAAAATAATGAAATAAAGATGCCGTTTTAATTGTGGGATTCTTGTGGGTGTCAGATTTTGTTTTTATTAGTGAGTTACCCTCTTCTATAACTAAAACAACTATAGATAATTAACAGACAAACAGAAAAGAAGAAAAAAGGATACACAAAAAAATGAAACCACTTAAATAGGAAACCTAAATATATAAGAAACCTTTATACTAAACAAGGCTTCTCTTATACCCAAGCCACTCCTAAACCCAAATTGAGTATTGCTAATTCTGTCCTCTAACAGCGTGTAAATTCTGCTGTGTATTACTCGCGCAAGAAGATCTACAAAACGTGACTCAGACTTATTGTCCGATAATCACCGCATGTCTTTGGACGATGTTTCTTAGGTATTGTAACAAATGTCGACTTTAACCAATCAGTTGGTAATGTCCCAGTGTCATAAATTCTGTTAAAGAGATAACACAGAGCTTTAATTCCATTTTCTCCCTAAATCTTTATTTCAGCACTTACTTCATCGAGGCCAAGTGCTTTTCCATTTTTTGCCGTTGTATTGAACGTGTAACCTCACTTTCTATTATAGATGGACCTGATATAGCAATCGGTGAATAGTATTCTACTCTCTCATCTTTAAATAATTCAGAAATGTAGTTTTCCCATTATTTTAACTATTCATTGATGTCTAATATCCTGTGTCCGTTTCTGTCTTCTAAACTTTGGGATACTTGTTTCCGTTTGTTTCCAGCGGCCTCTTTTAATTTCTTGTGCAGATGAAATGTAACGTGTTTCTTTTTATATTGTTCAATTTCATTACATTCTTTACTATGAAAATGTGTTATCGCGTGTCTTATCTTCTGCCTGATTATTGCGTGGATCCTCTTGTATTCGTTTTTATCTTTATTTCTGACTTCTCTTCTTTGATCCATAAGTCTCACTATTTCTTCTGTCATCCACTCTTGTTTTTTCTTGCTTTTAGCGCATTCAATTTTGTTTCTTGAACAGTCTTTAAGATGTCATTAATTCTCGTCCAGTTTTCCTCTGTACTTTCCTCTTTGCTTGATGTTAACTTCATTTTTTGTTCTAATATACTAGTTATTTCTTGTTTTACAGTATCATTTAACATCTTTTCTTTATCAATAGTAACTGTTTGCTTATTCTTCCTTGCAACTCTTTTTAATCTGTCTTATTTTTTCTGTGAAACCAGTGAGACCAGTGAACTTTACTTTTACTTTATCGTGTCCGGACATGTCATTCATAAAATTTCGGCCCAGTATCGGGCTACGTCGGTTCCATCTTTGTTGGCGAGCCACAAATCTTCAAGGGTACATCGATGAGGACAGTTTCTGCATGTAAGAAGATGTTCCATATTCTGTGTTTCTCCACAGTCACAGTTCACATCATCTTGGTTTATTTTTCCCCATTTTGCCATGTTTGATTTTACTGTAGCAACCCCCGTTCTTATCCTATTCAAGGTTTTCCACGTTTTAAAGTCTAGGGTCTGGCCGGTCCATTGAACCTGGGGAAGTGGAAAATACTCAGGCGGTTCATCCTTCACTGTTCCAAGGAAGCTTTTCCTAGATTTTAGTCGTTTTCGTGGTGTTCGAGCTTTGTACAGGGCATGCCGATCGTCAACGATCTGTTTAATTTTCTCTATGTGTTCTGCAGCGCCTCTGCGTGTTGAGGGTTCTGCAAAACCCGCTGCTCTATATAGATTTGAAAGTGGCGTTGGTTTCATGCACCCCGTTACTATCCTGCATGTCTCATTTAGCGCAGTATCAACTTGTTTGGTGTGGGCAGATCTGCTCCAAACGGGGCATGCATATTCAGCAGTTGAGAAACACAGTGCCTGTGCCGTTGTTCTTAAAACGCCAGGACGTGCGCCCCATTTACTTCCCGTTAGCTTTCTGAGTATACTGTTCCTAGTTGTTACTTTCCCTCTTGTTTTTATGCAATGTTGTTTGTAGGTGAGGGACCGGTCCAGAGTTACTCCAAGATATATAGGTTGGTTTATGTGTTCTAATGTATTACCATTCCACACAATTTGGAGTTTTCGCTTGGCTTCCTTTGTGCGAAGGTGGAAAGCGCAGACTTGGGTTTTAGAGGGATTGGGTCTCAGAGAATTCTGCAGGTAGTACGCTGTCATTGTTTTTAAGGCAGTTTCAAGTTTCTCCTCCACTTCTTCAAAACTATTTCCTTGAGCACATATTGCAAGATCGTCAGCATAGAGGAAGTGCTTGGTTTCGGTCGGAGTAGGTTGGTCGTTTGTGTATATATTGAAGAGCATTGGTGCTAAAACACTTCCTTGTGGGAGGCCGTTTTTTTGAACTCTCCACCTACTTACTTTACCCTCCAGCATAACGAAAAAACGTCTATTTTGCAGTAAGGAATATACGACCTTTCCCAGATGGTGGTCATTGAGAGTATCGTATAATTTGCGGAGCAATGTTTTGTGCCTTACTGTGTCATAGGCTGCTGTCAGATCTACAAAAGCAGCCCCTGTTATAAGTTTTTCTTCAAAGCCCTCTTCAATGTGTGCTGTTAATGCGAGGACTTGACCGGTGCAAGATTTGCCAGGTCTGAATCCTCCTTGTTGTGGGATGAGGTGCTTGTCGACATTTTTTTCTATTCTGGCGAGTATGAGTCTCTCGTATAGTTTAAAAAAGTGACACAATAGCGAAATAGGTCTGTAGCTACTGGGGTCTTCTGGATCCTTTCCTGGTTTTAACAAGGCTATTACTTTAGATTTCCTCCATGATTTTGGAATTTTGCAGGTTTTGCAGCACGTGTTATAAAATTGCAAGATCCAGTTTTTTGCTCCTTGGCCTAAATGCTTTATTTGTTCACTGCATATATCATCCACACCTGCAGCTTTCCCGTTTTTTAACCTGTTCAGACCGTCGTGTAGTTCTTTTAGTGTAAAAGGAGTTCCTAGGTGGTTTGTCTCCGAATCCAATCTTCTCCTAGTGTTTGGGTCCTTATATCGGATAGTAGTTCTTCCATTCGTAAGGAGTTGAGTAGCGACTTGGTTTGCTGTAACCTTGCAAGGTGGTTTATGTTCTTTTGGATCACCGCTGAGTTTTTTTACAAGGTTCCATGCAATTTTGCTACTATGTGTCATGTCCATTTTTTCCAGGGTCTCAATCCACTTTTCCTGTCTGGCTTGACTTAGCTGTTGGAGTAGTACTGCTCCGCAGTCAACCGTTTCTTGGCTAAAAGGGTCAGTGGAATAGAGGGTTTCGTATGTTCTCATTAGTTCTTTGGACTCGCTGGACATCCCGGGAACGTATTGTTGTCTACATCCTCTAGGGATAGTTTTTCTAGACACATTTTTGAGTACCTCTACGAATTTTTCGTAGTTCTCTACTTTTGGTTCAAGGCGTAGTAGTTCAAAATCTAGCATGTCTGCATACTTTTGCCAGTTTGCCTTTTTGAAGTTAAATCTCCTTCTGAATGGAATAGCTTGTGGTCTGACAATTGGAAAGATATTTATACCAATTGGTCTATGCTGAGTTTTTGGTATGGGGCCATATACTACTTTGGTACATCGGTCTTCGAGGTTGTAGCTTGAAAAACAGATATCCGGGTTATATCCTCTTTTCCAAACTTTGCTATGAAAAGATGGTGGAAGTTTAGGATCATGGATTAACGTGAGACCACTCGTTTCGGCCCATGCTTCTACTGCTTCTCGATTTGCGTCCGAATCTGCATAGCCCCAGAGTAAACTGTGACTGTTAAAGTCTCCCAGTACAAGCTGATTGGCTTGAGATTGAAAATTAGTTGGGGGTGAAAATATAAAAGGCTGGTTTGGGGGCTTGTATACCGAGGTTATTGTGCATTTTCCGATCTCAGTGGTTATTATCTCTATACCGTGTACATTTGTTGTTTCCACAGATGAGACTATGGTTTGAAAGACCAGTGAAACCAAACACAGTCCCGGCGTCCAGTGACTGTGCACCGGATGGGCGTCGGACACCGCCACTGGACGCCAAAAGGCGCCGCAACTGAGACGAGCACTTCCTACGGCTACCCATTCCCAATTATTCTAATCTCGTTTACCCCCAAAACACAAAAAATTACTCAATACATCTCATATTAGTAGCCGACATGTTTACCCTGCCTATTACCCTTTCAACCATACGTCCTGTCTCAATTCCCACGTAACAGTGGAGACAGCAGTTACGTGGAAACTCCAAGTAGCCTGTTCACACAGACTGCTACTGCGTCCGGAGGCAACCGTGACAAAAGCCTAGAGGAGTAAACCTCAAGATCCCCCTACTGGTGGACGGATGAGATAGAAGGTCTACGGGAGAGATGCCTCAGAGCTCAAAGGAATTACACGAGAAGCCAGGGCAACCTCGAGCTGAAAGACATATACAAAGATCTAAAGAGAACCCTAAATAAAAAAATAAGAGAGGAAAAAAAAAGAAAACTGGCACCCCGGATAAAAGCATTGGAATAGGCTATATGGAGCGACGCATATAAAATTACCATGAAGGCGTTGAAGGTCATGGCCCCATATAAACTCGACGCGGACCAGCGGACGGAATCAGCTGAACTCCTCTTCCTCACCAAAGAAATCCAAAATTTTATAAAAATCCTTCCAACAATGGTCGAGGAGTTCACAGAAGAAGAGATACGAACCGCTGGTCAGGAAATGAAGACGGGAAAAGCTCCCGGCACCGACGGGCTGCCACCAGAGGCAATTAAGATTGTAGCAACTGAGAAACCAGGTTTGATCAGAAGAATATGTAACGACCTACTGCAGAAACAAAGAGTTTCTCAGGGACTTAAATGAAGCGAACCTAGTTCTACTCCTAAAGCCTGGGAAACCCCCGATTCAGCATCCTCTTATTGGCCAATATGCCTCCTGGACTGCCTTGGTAAGTTCTATGAAAGACTTATCAAGAGGAGGCTGGAAGGCGTGTTGGAAGATATGAGAGTGTTATCAAATCAACAGTATGGGTTTCGTAAAGGTAGATCGACAATCGATGCCGCGACCTGGATAAGGGACGCAGCAAAAACAACTAAGAAAAAATGGGTGGTCCTTGTTCTGTTGGATATAAAAAATGGCAGAAAAAAGGACCTCCACACTAAATAAACTGATGCCAAATATAGGCGGACCGGGATCCCAGAAAAGGACGGTGATGTTGCAATCAATTCTGTCCATAGTGTTATACGGAGCCCCAGTGTGGCACGAGGTCCTTCGAATGACAATGTACAAAGACATGCTTCTTAGGGCTCAGAGAAAACCTCTGATCAGAGTGTGCAGCGCGTACAGAACCGTATCAACCATTGCCTTACAGGTGGTGGCTGGTTCTGTACCGGTGCATATTCTGGCAGGAGAAAGAGTCATGTACCGAAGGGGCAATGGGGCAATAGGTTCAGGACCACAGGAAAGTCTACAGACGTGGCAGAGGGAATGGACAGCCGAAGTCGTGAAGGCGGCCTGGACGAGATACCTGATTCCAGATGTGGTGAGGTGGTACGAATGCCGGCATCGGCGCGTCAACTACTACTTCACACAGTTCTTGACGGGACATGGATCGTTTAGGAAATTTACCCACCGTATAGGGAAGACCGCGGACGATCTATGTCCTGAGTGTGGAGTGGTGGATGACGCGCAGCATGTTGTGTTCGTGTGCCCTGCATTTCATGCGTGGCGTACCGAGCTACAGCTGGGTCTTGGATCTCCTCTAGGCGAGCCTCACGAGTTAATCGATAAAGTTATCGATAGCAAGAGAGACTTCGACCTGGTCATTGCTTATGTTACCAAGTCAATCAAACACAAAGAGGAAAAAGAGAGGCGTCTGCAAGCAGGGTGACCGATCGTTACTATTTTTTTTTAAACGTGTTTGTGTCATGTAAGGCAGTCAGCGGGGGAGGACCCTTTACATCCAAACTACGTTGATTGCGCTTATTTTATTTTATTTTTTATTTATTCTGTTTTATCTATTTATTTATTTATTTATCAATTATTTATACATTTTACCGTCTTTACTCTAATTTTATTTAACTGTGGTGCACGTCTTAAGAGACATTCAGTAAAGGAAGGACTTTTACACCCGACTCAGACTGAGTGCCTCTTGTGTTTTCCTTGTTCTAACCATATCCATCCTGGGGCAGGACCTTTTATATCTAACCTAAGCCGACTTCCTCCTTGTTTTAAATCTTGAGTTTTGAATGAATGTGTGTATTGAATGAATGAATTGATGAAAGTAAGAATGTTTGACGTTACTCGTAATTACCAACTGGTTCTGTCTTACTAGTTCCACCATGGGGGGAGGGCATCCCGGTCGCCCGACCCGCGAATGACTTGCGCTGGACGGTCGCTTCACCGACCAATCTGCCGCGAGGCTTTTGCGGAGGGGAAGGATAGGTGGCCGCCAAACCAATAGAATGCACGCGAAAAGTGCCAGAGGGGAGTTAAGAGGAAGGTCGGCGGGTCAGACATGCACATTAAGTGCGGTTCCAGACCCGTCGGCTGGAGAAAGAGGGGGTGAGTTAAGTCGGTAGGCGGCCTCGGCACGCGGTGAACCGTGTGCCAGACTGAATCCGATACACCTGGGACACCTTCCCAGACGGTCTTTTGAAGATTCAAACCTCCCAAAAAAATTCTTATTTTTCCTACTAAAATATTGTGATGTTGGTACATCTGCGCCTGGATATGTTTTTACTGCTAATACTGAATTTCTGTATCTCTTATTTATACATATGAAGTCTATTTGGTTACGAACAACTCGTTCAGGTGTATCTACTGGTGATTTCCAGATGTAAATACGACGTTTTGGACGTTTGAAAATTGTGTTTGTTATTACTAATTGCTTTTCTACGCAAAAAGCTGCCAACATATCTCCTCTTTCGTTTCGTATTACCAGACCATATTTTCCTATGATATCTTCCTGTTCACCTTCACCAATCTTTGAATTAAAATCTCCCATAATAATATTGAGATCGTGTTTCTTTGTAGGTGCTAATACTTTTTCTAAATCATGATAGAATTTTTCAATTTCTTCTTGTTCATAGTTTTGTGTGGGTGCATATACTTGTAATATATTCACATTGATTGTTGTTGATTGTATTTGTATCATCAGTATCCTGTCTGAGAATAGGACGACGTTTTTTACAGCTTTATCTGTTTCCTTCGACACAATTATTGCTACACCATTTTTGCGTTTTGAGCTGTCTTCTCCTGAATAGTATACAATGTGATCATCTACAGTTACTTTTCCAGACCCTGGCCATCTCATTTCACTTATTCCAAGGATGCTTATATTTAGACGCTTCATTTCTTTAATGGTGTTGTGAATTTTTCCTGGTTCGTACATGCTTCTTACATTCCATGTACCTATTTTTCTTTCTTTAGAAAATGTATTCATGTTTCTAGCTGATCGGGAGATTCTTAGCACCTCTACTCTATTTAAGGAGCGCCCGTACTCGGGGCCGTTGTATTTATCAGCCATTTCCATGATTGTTTCTTGGGAAAATTAAGCTCTAGGTAGTTTTCCGTTGCCTTCCTAGAGTGTGTAATAGAAGGAAATATAGTGACCCGTCTGCCCTCGGAAACCTAATAGCCATTCGGGGTCGGAAGAAACAAGAGTTAACCAAGAGAGGCTGATAGGAAAGATTAAAGACATTTCACTCAAGACAAGTTAAAAAGGAGTAGAATGTGAAGGCCCTTATGATCAACTAGGTACGTTTCATAAGCGTATGAGTATTGATTCACTTTGCCCACAGTTAAAAAAACTAATCAGAAACAAATCACCTGGAATAGATAATCGCCCAGTTGAACTATATAAAGAAGGTGGCCATGACAACATAATGTTACTACAGCAGCTCATAAAACAAATATGGACACAGAAATCCCTCTCCAGTGATTGGAATATTGGAATACTTTACACCATACAGAAAAAAGAAGATATTTGAATGATCTACTCACAGAGCAGCGTATAAAATATTCTCCACTATACTAGTCCACATTTCACCTTATGCAGAACGAATAGTAAGAAAATCAATGACTGATTTCAGAGGTGGTAAATCGACAATTCATTAGATATCCACCCAGAGGCAAATTTTAGAAAAAACATTGGAATATGATATATATACATATCACATGTTTATAGACTACAAAGCACCTCACACTCCATAAATAGAAGATAAATGTTAAAAGCAATGAAAAAGCTAGGAGTACCAAATCAGTTGGTAAATTTAAGAAAATAACTCTTAAAATAGTTAATGTGAAGTACGACTCGAGGGGGAACTGTCTGAATTGCTTAAATCTTCACACAACAGGCTGCGTCAGGTCTCTCCTGTATACTGTTCAATTTGGCTATGGAAATAGTAATACGTATATCGCTAATCACAACAACCAGCTAAATATAAAATATATCAGTGCAAACCCTTGCCTATGCTGATAATATCAATATTGTTGGAAGAACGGAAAACGCTGTAAGGAAGGTGTATGTAGTACTAAAAGAATTAATGGGTTTAATAATAAACACCAACAAAACGAAGCACATAACAATAAGCACGCAACCGCAAATCCCGCGGCCGCTTATTCTAGAAAATAACGTCATCGAAGGAGAAGGAATCTGTATATATTGGAGCGCTCATTAATACTGAAAATAATATTACCGCAGAGTTACAGTCAAAAGATCCTATTTTGGGCTCAATCTTCTTAAAACACTACACAACAATAATACGCCCAGTCGTAACATATGGTTCAGACACCTGGACTCTAACAAAAATTAATGAAAACATGTTAGGATGCTTCGAAAGAAAAGTACCACGGCGAATCTATGAAGCGGTGAATGACAATGGAGTGTGGAGAAGACGATACAACTTTGAACTTTATACAATATACTAAGAACCAGATATCGTAAGATATATTAAGATAGAACATCTGAGATGGACAAGGCATGTAATGCGGATGGAACAAAATGACCTAGCTGGAAAAACGATCATTGATAGACCCATTGGTCGGAGAAGAAGATGAAGACCCAGAACAAGGTTCGATAACATCGATAAAGACATAAGAAATATGGGAATATGTGCTTGGCGGAGGAAGGCGATTGATAAGGAGAACCGGAGAGAAATTCTTGAAGGCAGGACTCACGCAGAGTGGCAAAGCCAGAATGATGATGATATCATCAACAAACTATTAATGTATTATAAATTTTATTTAGTCCATTTTGTTTACGATACGATATTGCACACACACGCGCGCGCGATATTCCAAGCAGTTGTATTTAACACTTTGACTGCCAGTTTTTCCACCCAGGTCATGCCTTTTTTTCAGCAATTTCAGGAGTGTATCTCTAACGATATTCGCTGTATTCGCCTGTCCGAATTTTTTTTATCACAGGCCGGGTGTATCCCTAGTGATACACCGAAATAATATATACATTTTTTGTTTCAGGTAGACGTTTTGCGACACAAAGTAGGAAAAGACTAATAAAAAATTAAAGTGGACTTTATTACTTAGTAATAGTGTTAACTGTGAGTGACTGTAAAGACAATGGCTAGAAAATATCTCACACAAGAAGAATTGGAACGATATTGGGAGACAGTGAGCACGAGTGACGAAGAGTCTTTGGATTCAAAGGATGACCCTGATTATAATGCCTCGGCAACGGATACCAGCGACAATGATAGTGAAAATTCGACGCCAGGACATAACCTCACTGCTCCAGGAGTTTCTGCAAGCCCTCCGAATAATTCCCCAAAGCCAGGAACATCTGGAACTTCACCAAACAGACCACCAACTCAAGGAATATCTGGATCCCCCCAAAACGTATCCCCTGTGTCAGCTGGAACTGCAACTGCAGTAGATAGTTTTGAAGATATTATTTGGAGTGATCCGGCCGAAAAACAGCAGCACTTCACTTCCAGTGCTCAATCTGGTATGGATCCAACAATCTCAGGAATATTGGCATTAGCTGAACCAATCGATTATTTTTCGTTATTTTTTAATCACGAAATAATAAATATCATGGTAAATCAAACTAACTTGTTTGCCACACAGTATCTTGAACGTGCAAATGATGTCCCAAGTTCTTCACGTATGCATGACTGGACGCCAACTGATGCAAACGAAATGAAACAGTTTGTGGGTTTGCTTGGATAGATATTCCCGATTATTGGTCTCAAAATCCATTGTTTTCATTTCCATTACAAAAAACACTATGCCACGCAATCGTTTTGAGATTTTACTGAGATTTTGGCATTTTGCTAATAACGACGAATCAACACCAGGAGATCGTACGCACAAAATAAATGACATTTTTAATGAGTTTATAAAAAATTTCAAAAATGCTTACATGCCAGGTGAAGCCGTATGCATAGATGAGACGATGATACCCTTTAGAGGACGGCTAAGCTTCCGTCAATATTTTCCGTCCAATAATTTTTATATCAGTGTGCCTTTAGCTTATAAATTACTTCAGTTACAAATACACTTAGTAGGCACAATGTCAACCGGAAATATATTCCGAAAACAATTCAAGATGCCAAACTACGCAAAGGTGAAATAATAGCGAAAGAGTCACCGGAAGGGGTGACAATTATAAAATAACGGGATCAAAGAGATGTACGAATGTTGTCTACTTGCCATTTGGGTACCGAGACCATTTTTACTACGTCTAGACGTCAAACAAAAAAAGTAAAACCTAAATGCATTGTAGATGCATGACAAAGGAAAGGCTCCTGTTGACGTAAGCGACCAACTAGCGTCCTATAATACAGCTCTAAGACGCTGTAACAAGTGGTATAGAAATACTCATTCTTGAGATTTTTGGTACTTCTCTTGTGAATGCATATTTTTTGTATACAAAAAATAATGTCAATGGCAGAGATTTGAACATCACGCAATTTCGACAAAAAGTAATTCTTTCATTGTTGGAAGGTAACAAAAATACTACTGGTAATAAAAGAAAACATGTAACCCATCACTTATTTACCCACGCAGAAAAAAAGAGGGCCAGGTGTATAAAATGCTGTGAAATGTATGGGAAGAAAGGCAAAATCCTAGATGGAAAGAAAACAATGACATCGCAAAGTTATTACTATTTGTGACAATTGCGAATATTTTATTTATCAAAAAAATATCGTTAGAGTTGAGACATTAATTTTTTTCAATATTAGTTTTGTATCAAGAAAAATGAATTGCGTTTAATATTTACTTGATGTTTATTTTATTTTTTCTTGTAAAATCTTTTTAATACCTTTATAAGACGTTTTATAATAAAAAGATTTTTAACCAACATATTTATTCTGCGTTTTTTAAGCCATTTGCAACATGTCACATTTCAACCACTCATATATTTTTGACGCAAGACTTTGTATACCGCCAAAACTGTGTATACCGATAAATTTGTACAGGCCAAACTTATAAAATCCTAATATAAAACTAATGGCATGGTGCTCTCTAGCGACACCCACCCTAATAACAATGCTGCTGTCAGGTCAGTGTATCGCTAAAGATACACCGGACCTGAGTTGATCACACCCGGTATATCGATAAAGATACACCTGGCAGGGAAAGTGTTAAGTACGTTAGAGACAATAACCCCAGAAGAACTACTACCACTAGTCATACAAAACAAAATCGTCGAATGGAGAAACGAAGATGACGACTTGTCATAATGGACAAATGCCTGACGTTTACTCTCCATGTAAATGCAACCATCCATAAAGCAACAGTCATGCAAGCAAACATAAGAGGACGCACATAAAGAAAAAGCAAACTGACATTTAAAATAAAAACAGACTGTATCATACTACCCCTACTGTCATATGTATATGTCGCATATGGATAAACGTGTACAACAAACAAGAAGTAGATCATAGCAGCCAACAGCAAATGCCCACGAGAAGCTGCAAAAGTACCCCTCAAAAATTTTTCCTGTTCGGAGACATGCAGCAAATCAGGGTAGTAGAGATATTGAAAAAAAAATCATGAGTGTAATTCGCGGAATAAATAATTTCGTAGTTTTTCTGCCAACGACGACCTACTCTCTCATCATCTTTGATAATGATTCCTTGATATACCCCACAAAAATTTTTAATCATATTTGTTATTATAGAAGATACCAAAAAAAGTTATTTAGAAAAATAGGAGGTAACTGTAAGCTTCACATTTTAAAATCAGTTACAAATATGCAGGGTTTTCCATAACACTGTACCGCATAAAAGATATATATCGCGGGTGACCTGGCAATACCTCCTATCTGCCATTTTTAGCAAAAATGAGATTTTCCCAGATTTAAACATGTAGCATAAAGATACACCTTTGTTTAAAATCTCGTATTTGTATGATTAAGCCGAAAGCCTAAAAATCGCTATTGAAAAATCTCCTACCTGACTAGAGGAAATAAACAAGACGCAAATTATCCTATCTAACTAGTTTGTGTGGTAAAGTTATGCGCTACGGACGTGCTTGGACCTGTCTGACGTTTTATTGCGAAAATCATACTAACTGCGTAAGGGTTTCAATTATTTATTCAACATGTGTATTTATTTAGTTATGTTAAAGGTATTTTAGATACATTACTTATTTTTATCGAAACTAGAAGGATGTTTCTGCTCCTGTTTCTGATCCATCACTATGGATAAGAAATAAAAACAAAAGGTTAAGGATGAAAGGAAAATCTTATCGTGGATTTAGTAACAATAAAGGAGAGAAAATGAGACAAAATTGCCCAAAAAATGGGAGAAGCATTAAAGAAACATGTAACTCAAAGAAATATAAAAACTTTAAAGTGAGGTTTTGCACGGAAATATCTGAAGAATGTAGGGCAGCTATTTTTGAAAAGTTTTGGAATGATCTGAATTGGGTTCAGCGTAAAGTTTTCGTCGCATCACATGTTTTAAAAGTTCCAACTCATACGAAAACCAAAGAAAATTCCAGGAGATTAGGTACATATCATTATTATTTAAACGATGCAAACGAAAATCTTGAAGTTTGTCGTACCATGTTCTTAAATACACTAGATCTTGGCTACAAAACGGTTCAAGCTTGGATTGACATCAGCAAATTTGGAATAAGTAAGAAAGCTTCTACAAGTATAACTACCAAGGAATACGTAAGAAGGAGATTCGATACGGACTGTGGATTATTATATAACTTTTTTGAATCATTACCCAAACTTCCATTACTGTCGTCGAGATACTCTTAAACTGTACCTGGAAAACACCTTTCAAAACATGGCTCACCTTTACAGTGTCTACTGTCATGACTTTTGCAACGACAAAAAAGTAACTCCATTGGGAAGAAATGTTTTTTCTAAGAAGTTTAAAGAGAAGAACTTGTCACTATACAAGCCGAAAAAAAAACCAGTGTAATACTTGTTTTTCGTTTAAATATGGAAATATTTCCGGAGACGAATATAAGTTGCATATAAAAAGGAAAGATCTTGCGAGACAAGCTAAGAATACTGATAAAGAGGAAGCGGAAAAAGGCAATCTAATAGTCATTACAATAGATCTGCAGGCAGTCAAGTTATGTCCTTTTCTTCCCGCTAATAAAATCTATTTTAAAACAAAGCTCTGTTGTCACAATTTTACAGTGTATGACCTTAGGATAAAAGATGCCCTCTGTTACTAGTTCTCTGAAGATCAGAATAATATAATGAAAGCATCAACATTCACAAGTTGCATTATGCATTACTTGAAGACATATTGCTTGACTGATGCTAAAACACAAATCATGATGTTCTCCGATGGATGTGGATATCAGAACAGAAACAATGTTTTAGCTAATGCACTATTAAATTTTGTTATGAGATACAATATCTTTGTATAGCAAAAATTTCTGGAGCCGGGTCACACTCAGATGGAGTGTGATTCAGTACATAGCGTTATAGAAGATGTCATGTGATTCAGTACATAGCGTTATAGAAAGATGTCTTAGGCATAGAGAAATCCATTTGCCTAGCGATTATGAGTCAGTAACGAAGGAAGCCAGAAAAACTCCTGCCCCTTACAGAACTCGACTGCTGGAATCTTCATTTTTCAAAGATTTCTTCTCCTCTAAGTATTTAAGATACTCTTCTAATAGGCCTGGAAGAAAAATCAACGATCCAGTAATCAATGACATCAAGAGTATTCAATATGATCCATGCGGCACTATAATAGTAAAATTAGATTATGAGGATGAATACAAAGAACTCCCATGTAGACCAAAAACTATGCCAACAATATTGGAATATCCCAAACTATTACAAGGATCTTGCAAAATTAAATCTGATAAGTGGCAACATCTGCAGGAGTTAAAATCAGTTCCTCCCAAAGATACGCATGCATTTTACGATGCACTTTTACATGAATAATTTTGCAGTTCCGAATCATTATTTTAAAAAATATGTGTGCATATTTAACAAAATACCCTAAAACAAACTTGTTTCTATTATTTTTTTTTGTTTTAAGTTGTAAGAAATAATTTTTTAAGCATAAAAAGAAAAGTTAGCAATGTTTTTTATTATATCATTTTCTCCTATAGGCAAAATAAAGTGTTGTAAAATATCCTATTTGACAATATTTAAGAATCAATATATCCTAAGTGTCCTAATAAATACATAATTTAACAATTCTACTATTTTATTTCAAAACAACGTTATAGCTTATATTATTTAAACCACTAACTTAAAAAATATTTAAACTAAAAGTCCTTATAGTAACGATTTAATCAGTTTTTTGTTCCTCCTGAAAAAAGTGTTTGACATCACTTAGGAGGTATTGCCAGGTCACCAGCGATATTTTTTAATTAAACTTCCTGTATTTCATTTTAAATTTAATATACGCTTCACTTCCTCGTTTCCACATAAAGTTGTAACCTGTTATATCGAGCATTTAAAAAATTATAACCAACATCACATTAAAATAGTATCAAGTTTAACTCTGTATAATTAAAAAGGAGAATAGGATCAATGATCTATTGTAACCATAGTTTTTTAACTAAAGTCAAAAATTACAAAAATGATTAATTTTGATAATATTCGTCATCAAATACAAGGTAATTTAAAGTCCAAGTACATAATTTTCTTGTTAATTTTAAATGGATCACCCTGCATTTTATATCACCGTCGAAAAGTATACCATACTTCCAGTGTTTATGAAGTATTCCTGTCTTTAGATATTTTCATTTTTCTATCAAGGTATTAATAGATAGATAGGTATTTAAACATTTATCAAGCTTACATTACGAAAGAAATGAAATTTATCCCCTTTATTGAAATCTGGTGACCTGATAACAGTTACCGACTGTTACAATACACGGTTACCGACTGTTCAAACTTCATAAAATCATTTATTTTATTTTGCTTGATTATGCTTGTAAAAATTATATGCGCTTATGGTCTTCCAGGAAAGACGACAATGTGCACTCTAAGTGTAGTCTTTAAATAAAGCCAGTTAGGACAAAAGTGGTGTATTCTTTTGTGAATCTCATATAAAAGTAGTCCTTTTCTTCAACCAAAGACGGGGGAACGGTTTGGAAAGCAAAATTCCTCACACATTTAGCGAAAATATTATTTGACTATCTGTTACAATGTTACAATTAGTGTTACTATGGGGTGTGGATTACTTGATGAATTTTTTAATACAGTAGTTAATACGATCTTGTTCTTTCTGAATACTCTTAATACTCCTTGTATCTGGGCTTTCGGTAACTATCATCGAGACATTTATTTTATTTCGTTCGTTCACGTTTTTCATAGTCGCTGAACCACCTGTTAACCCTATGGCCGCTATTAGACCAGGCTACTGGTGGCGCCACCAAGATGCTCTACTAGTGACTCAGTACGTCACGGACCATTTAAGTAAATGTGACCTAGTAGACTCCGGCAACTGGTTGCCCATTTAGAAATTGTTGTCTTTTTGGTAACCGAACCCGACCACTAGAAGGAAACATGATCTGGTGGCGTCACATTTGTATATAATCGAATATTATTTTTCTATTTCCAATAGATAAAAAATAATGTATTTTAATTTGTGTTTGAACTATTTTCATCCTTTATTTTATTTAGTTATTTTTAGCTTTTAGTTAGTTTAGTTATTTTTAACTAAAATTGTGGTTTTGTTATGTATGGTTTTCATGTACAGATATACATGGCAACGTTGCACTTGGCTCACAAGTGACAGCGGTGACATGACAACCACACATGTACACATGACAATAGACTTAGGTTATGGACTACATGTGAACTGAAATAATGTTAATTTATATATACTTATAAAGCTTAATAAATAAATAAAACCTATCGTAAGTAGCTTTATGTTATGTCCAACAGTCCTAAAGAGGAATACATTACATGGTGGCAGCGGAAAAGTGACGATAGGTTAAGTTGTGTTAAAAGCCGGTACATGTGAAAAAACCTATAAAAAATATATGTAAGTAAAGGAGCTATCAGTGGCGGCTGGTGTGGTAAAGTTTTGGGTAGGCCAAGCCAGCAAATTACATCGTAAATTTAGCGCCATATTCTGTGAATCTTTTATTATCGCTCAATTCCAGTTATTGAAACTTTTTGTAATCCGAGAAACGTAGCTACCAGGTAAAATATCAAGTCCACTACAACTTAAGATGGGTTTAGAATTGATTTCGCTAACAGCAACGTTGAAATGGTTAGAACATGTAAGGTCATTTCTACAGCTCTTTAACATTGCAACACTTCTGGGCACTGAATTGGCACACAATTGAACATCATTATTTTTCTTCTGCAAGATGTTGTATAAGTGCTCAGTTTGTTGAAATATATCACTAAAAACATTTAATAAAAATACAAATTCCAAATCCTCCAACTTACGTTCAAAACCATCTGCCTGCCTAATTGATTTTGCATTTGATTCTGGGCAATTCATTATGTCCTGAAAGACTTGTAACAATTTTTTTCTTTCTTGTGATACAGCATATACTACTTTTGCATTTGAATTCCATCTTACTTCACTATTTGTGGTAATACGTTTTCCAAGTATTTTATTTGAAAAATAGGACCATTTGGACGATTGGTGAAAATAAGCTGGAATACCTTGAAACGTCAAAATAATATTTTGACTGTTGTAATGTTGTAGCAACTTTGCTGTAAAACTAAGTTGAGGCGGTGAGCGAAACAATGGGTAAATATTGCTAATGGTGCAGAATCTCTCACTAATTTTTGAAGTCCATTAAGTTGTCCCGACATGACACTAGCTCCATCGTAGGTTTGAACAATTAATTTAGCTTTACAGTCAAATTTACCAATTACACTTAACAGTAAGTCACGTAACGCTGGAGCACTTCGGTCTTCCCCTAGATCAAAAAAAACCTAAGAAATATTCTTGAACAACGCCTTTTGTATCCACTAATCTGCATACTATTGAACATTGTGCCCTTTAAGTAATATCGGTTGTTTCATCAAGAATGCATGCAAAAAATGTGGCGTTATTTATGGCGTTCTCATACAACACATTTGTATTGTTTGTTTAAAAATTTGTTACAATTCTAGATTATGTTACATATTTTTGTATCATAATTTAAAAGAAAATTTATATTACAATTCGATAATTACGTTACAAGTGACAACGATGGTCGGCGTAGGCCCGATCGTCTGGTGCCTAAACAGCAATCATAAAGACGACAATAAAAATCGTTGTCCGGCAAGCTGCTTAACTTCAAACGCTTTTTGTACGAGGATCTTATGTGAGCTGGGTCGGCCAGTTCCGATCGGGCCTATTAATGATATTTAAAATGCCTGAATATAATTCCATGCTTTCTGTGGTAATATAATAACATATTTGTTTTAACTTACGTTAATGTATTGAGTGATTTAGTACATTTACAAGTTATTTACATGCTTTAACATAATTTTTGAATATAGGTTTTTTAATTATAAAGCTCTTAAAATTATTGGATAGGCCCGGCCTATCCTGCCTACCCTCAAAAGCCGCCACTGGGAGCTATATTGTGCTCGAATCAAGATGACAGATACTTGTAAAGGCTTAGAACCGATTAGTTTCCAAGGAAATAATATTTCACACGAGTGAAAATTTTGGAAGCAAAAGTTCCAGTTATTTTTAACAGCCTCCGGCAAAAGTGAAAAACCAGACCACATAAAAATCGCTATTCTCCTAAATCAGCTGGGAGATGAAGGGCTAAAGATATTCAATACCTTCGAGTATGAAAATGTTGGAGATGATCAGAAGTACAATGTTGTTTTGTGTAAGTTTGATACATACTGCAGCCCTCTTAAGAATTTAATTTATGAACATTTTAAATTCTTTAAAAGAGATCAATTACAAAATGAAAGTATCGATCAGTTTGTAACTGCCTTGAAACAATTAGCATCAACATGTGAGTTTAAAGAAAAGGATACTTTAATTTTGGACAGGATTGTTTTGGGTACACATGATCTACGAATTCAAGAAAAATTATTACAATGTGCTGATTTAAAACTAGCACAAGCTATAGACATCTGTAGGGCTATGGAAAATAGTGCTGTTACTCAACGTGAAATATCCAAAGAAAGTGAAAGTGATAGTGTTGTGAAGAAAAGAAATGAAGAAAACAGACCTGGATCTACAGGACAGTCAAGGTATGGTTCAAAGTATGAGAAGGAGCAGTCTACAAGCCACAAAGTTACTAACAAAAATACAGGTAACCATTATATTTAGTGTTATAAATGTGGACTTCAGCATATTAGGGGTAAGTGTCCTGCATTTTTCAAATATTGTTCTTTGTGTAACAAAAAAGAACACTACCGTAAATTTTGTCCTGATAATAACAACAAAGTCCATGAAATCAATGATAAAGATAGTAGTTGTACCAATTCTGACACAGCAATTCTGACAGGCCTAAAGGCAGCAAGAGACTTTTAAATTGTTTGTGATCAGCCTAGTGTAGTATGATAGATAATGAAACAAATCATATTATAAATAGTTATAAGAGCATTTTTTCAAGTGTAGGGAAGGTCAATAGGTATTTTAATATAACTTTATCTAGTCTTTATCTAGCGCCATTCATAAGTGGGACACGAAAAATTCCACTGGCTATAAGGAGCCAAGTTAAAGATAAACTTGATGATATGATACGTAAAAACCTTATTGTACCAGTTAGTCAACCCACAGAATGGCAAAATCCTATTGTAGTTGTTCCGAAAAATAAGGGATCTGATATTAGAATATGTATGGATCCTGTGTATCTAAATAAATATGTTAAAAGAGAAAGGTTTCCAATTCCTACTTTATGTGCTAAGCTTTCAGGGGCTAATTATTTCACATTATTAGATGCATCATCTGCTTTTCTTCAGTTGCCTTTGAATTATGAAAGTTCAATTTTATGTACTTTTACTACACCTTTTTTTTGTTATAGATATCTGATATTACCATATGGCCTTACCTGTGCACCTGAAATTTTTCAAAAATATATGTCTGAACTTTTAGATAGTGTATCAGGAACAATAACATATTTTATTTAGTTTGTTACAAAATTCAACAGAGTGGCTTAACTTTGAATTTAGGAAAATCTAAATTTTGTCAAACAAAAGTAAAATTTTTAGGTCATCAGATTAGTAATATTGGCATTTCACCTGATCATGATAAAACAGAAGCTATTACAAAAATGACACCACCAAGTAATCGAAAAGAATTACAACGTTTTTTGGGAACCATAGTATATATTGCAAAATTTATACCAAACCTGTTAGAACACACTAGTCCCCTAAGATGTTTACTTTCTAGTAAAAATGAGTGGCATTGGGGCCATAATGAACAGGCATGTTTTGATAAACTAAAGAATCTTGTGGCGTCAGCCACTACTTTGCGTTATTTTAACATTGACAAAAAGACCATACTCTCTGTTGATGCCAGCCCATATGGTTTGGGGGCCATGGTCTCGCAAGATGGGTTTCCAATTGAATTTGCATCAGTGTCATTAACTCCAACCCAAAGGAGGTATAACCACATTGAAAAGGAGCTTCTTGGTATAGTGTATGGATGTGAAAGATTTTCATTATATCTTTATGGCATAGATTTTGAAATAGAGACAGACCACAGACCTCTTTTAGGTTTGTTAAAAAAAACCTTTAGATGAAATGTCACCTAGGATCCAAAGACTGGCAATGCAATTAATGAGATATAAATTTTCACTCAAATATGTTCCTGGTAAAAATCTCAAAGTTCCTGACAATTTAAGTAGAGATCCTTTGAATAAAACCATAAATACTAATTTTATAGATGATGAAAATAATTTAAAAGTGTATTCTATTGTAGCAACATCAAAAGGAAATAAAAAAAAGATTGCAAAATGCAATTGATACTGACCCATCTTTACAAAAAGTTAAATATTATGTTTTAAATGGGTGGCCTGAGCATAAAAGCTCTCTACCTTCTGAAAAAATTCTGGTCTGATAGACATGATATATATTTATTAAAGAATGTATTGTTTTATAAAAAAAGGTTAATTATTCCTGAATAATTGAAGGGTGAATTTCTTGATGTTATACATCAGTCTCATCAGGGTGTAGTATCATGTAAGAAGAAGGCCCAAGAAGCAATTTATTATCCGGGATTGATGAAGGATATGGAAAACATTGTTCTGAACTGTCTGACTTATTAAATGAGCTATAAGAGCAACAGTAGGGAGCTATTAAAATAACATGATATATCTGAAATACCTTGGCTAAAAATTGGTATTGATTCCATGACAGTAGCCTCACAAGATTTTTTAGTGGTGGTTGATTATTTCTCGAAGTTTGCAATTGTTAATAAACTAATGAACAAAACGGCTAGCAGTGTTGTAACACAATTAAAAAATATGTTTGCTATTAATGGACTGCCTTGTGAAATATTTTCTGATAATGGTCCTCCATTCAGCTCTCATGAATTTTTAAATTTTGTCCGTATGTATAATATTGAAGTAACAACATCAAATCCACAATACCCTCGTAGCAATGGCATGGTGGAAAGAACAATACAAACAATAAGAAACTTGTTTTTAAAATCTGTACAAACTAAGAAAGATCCATTTCTAGCTGTATTAGATTATAATACAACTCCAAAACAAAATTTACCTGCTCCTTGTGTGTTGCTAACTGGAAGAAATTTCAGAACCAACTTACCAGTCAGTATGGAATTCCTAAAGCCCAGACATTCTAATAAAAAATATTTTACACAATTGAGAGAAAATCAAAGAAAACAAAAACACTATTATGACAAAGGAACAAATAGGTTATCAGAATTAAAATCAGGACAACAAATTTTACTTCAAGAAAAGAAAAGGAAATGGAACCCTGGAGTGGTTGTGGCAAAGAAAGGATCAAGGGATTATGTGGTTAAAGTAAATGATACTGATTATAGACGTAATAGACACTATCTTACACCTGTACGGTCAGAAGCACAGCAACATGCTTCTGCAAATTGTGAGCAAGCATATCTGAAAGCTAGTCATGAAAATGATATTGTGACTACTGGAAGGACAAGTATGGGAAATATGAGAACAGTTCTTTGTTCAGATGTACCTGATGATACAAGAGACTGTAAAACAAATAAGACTATCAAAGATATTGATGTACCTTCAACATCTAATAGAACATCACCCATCAATGACATTAATGTACCTTCTACATCATACAATACTTCACCTGGTTTGAAAACCTCCAGAAGTGGTAGAGTCATTCGCCCTCCTCATAGATTTACCCATTGATATATTTGTCAATTATTGTTATTTATGTACTTATGATATATTGTGTGAATTAATTTTTGTTTATTTTGTTTTTATTAAAGGGGACGTGTTATGTATGGTTTTCGTGTACAGATATACTTGGCAACGTTGTACTTGGCTCACAAGTGACAGCGGTGACATGACAACCACACATGACAATAAACTTAGGTTATGGACTACATGTGAACTGAAATAATGTTAATTTATATATCCTTATAAAGCTTAATAAATAAATAAAACCTATCGTAAGTAGCTTTATGTTATGTCCAACAGTCCTAAAGAGGAATACATTACAGTTTATTGCCATTTAATACACTCATATAATAATATAAGTAATACAGTTATATTGGAATATTGTTAATAATATAAGTAATATATGTATGTATATATATACATATGTATGTATAATTTTTGTTTTTTGATGAAAAAATTTCTTCGTTTCTATTCTCCCCTATCCATTTCTTTCGGCCTATTGTTTTATCTATCTATTTATGTCTATAATGTTTTTATTTATGTATGTGTATGTTATGATGTTTTGTCTTTTACCATCTTTATAATTACTATTTAACTGGGAATAAGCCACAATTAAAGATAAAAATACGTTTATTGACGTTTCAATTTCCACTTCGGAAATCGTTCTCAAAATACAAACAGTAAATTAAACAAATTTTGTTTTTTGTTACATAGTGAAAAATTCTTCTAATAATTTAATTTTATCTGACTCATTTATATTGACAATTCAGACATACATTATGCATTTTAAAGTAGACGACTTTAAAATGATATTGCCAATATTGTTGAGTTGCGCTCCTGGGACGACTTTACTTATAAGATAGTTCATTCGATTACATGAAATCAACTTTAACTTAAGAATATCCGTCAGAAAAACTTCATAGCATGTAATTTGTCTTTAAAAAGACAAACACATGACATGATGACAGTAAAATTCTCCGGTTAGTGATTCCATAGTAAATTATGAGGGAAAAACCAGGAAAAAAACCTCATAATACTATCCCGACATTGTAAGTATTTGTTCGTGAATTTAGTTTACCTTCAACAAACATCAAAATTCTGATTTTATATGTTACGTTATTTAAAAAGCATAAATGATTTATTTTTTATGGATTTTTTCCCTCATAATTTACTATGGAATCACTAACAGAAAAATTTTACTTTTTAAAGACGAATTACATGCTATGATTTTTTTTCTGACGGATATTCTCAAGATTAAATTCGGGATTAAATTTTAAAACATTGTAAGTAACTACCAGTTTTTCGTCAAGTCGAATACATTTCCTCATTTTTGAATAAATACCACGTATGCCATCTTTAATGTATTTCAAGAGCTCAAAAAGTGATGATTTTAAAATGTGAAAATATGGAAAAAAATTTACTTCACGTATATACCGTATAATAACATATACATTGTATAACATGAATTTTCCGACTCCTTCTCACTCTGCTTTTCTTTAATAAAAGAACAAGAAGAAGCAATGACTCGTTTGATATCCTATTCTTAACTAAACAATATTAACTATTCACTACTAAACGCATTAATTTTTGCTGGTGGCAATTATCGGCCACCAGTTGCCCATAATTGTTTGTGCTTTAATTTGGTGGCGCCACTAGTTGCACCGCCAGTTGCGTCAACAGTTGCCTAGTATAATAGCGGCCTATATTTCAATTTTTCACAGAGATCTTGTCGTATCTTGTTGTTTCAGAAAACCGTTCTTAGTAAATTTTATCTAATAATGCATTTTTAGAAAACTGTGAAAAATTAATCATATTCAACTCAAATTTCCATATCAAGTATATGTCAAATATAAGGCCATAGTGATATAAAATATAGAGCAATCCAGTTAAAATTTCAAAGCAATTTGCGTTTTGACTTACTCTGTATTCGATTTACTGAATGTTATCAAAATTAATCATTTTTAAAAATTGTTTACTATTATCATAAAACTGTGGCTGAAATAGGTTGTAGCTTTTGTAACACTTTTCAGTTATACAGGGTGTTGAATTTGTTTAATTGAAATTTAGTTATAACTTTTTAAAAAACACTAATAAAAAGAACTTTATATTCTTGTAATGACGAAGTGAAGCGGATATTAATTAAAAATAATACAGGATATTTCGTTAAAAAACACACATGTTCTTTGATATGGCACAGTATTATGTAAGACCCTGTATACTTGCAACTAATTTTAAAATGTGAAGCTTACAGCTGCATCCTATTTTTGTAGGAAACTTTTTTTGGTTTCTCCTATAATAACGAAAATACCGGACTTTATCACAAAAGTTGATCACCCTGTATATTTAATTTGAACTCGAAGTAAAAACTTCCGGTTTCATGATTTTTCCTTACATAGCTTTTCGTGCAAATTCACTTCAATACAAATCTGTCGTAAGTTTTCGGTAGGTACAGTTCCAGATGGACAGATACCGTTCAAAATTAATCATAGTTTTTCTAAATTTTTATTTTACTGCAATATAATAGACATATTCGTTGCAAATGCGTTAGCCAAAAAATCTAATAAATTCAAAAACGTACCTTACTAGTTGGTGGAGGCCCTCGAGCATGTAAGATTCCACATCTATTGGGCATTTCATCTTCATTTGGATAGTCACAATGATTGTAGTAGTCGACGGAATGTACTATTCTAAGATATAGAATAATCCGATCCAAAACAGTTATCAAGTTTTCATCTCTTTCAACTACAGATGTAGCATCTTGGGCATCTGTAGTAGGATCTAAACCTAGAAGTTCCTCCTCTTCAGCGCTGGCTTCTTCTATTAAGTAATCCGTTATATTGTGCAATACTGGATTATTGGAGAGTAGTCCAAAAGTCTGAAATAAAAAATAATTATAAATAAAGCTCGAAATGTTTTTAATGCGAATGTATGATTAAAATATTTTACAGAGTTTCTTTATAGGACAGTGCCGATAATTTTTGAGACCAAAAAATAGTAACAGGATGGAAAGAATTATATACCGAAGAAGATATATAACACAAATTAAAAAAAAAATTAGAATTGCTGCAGACAGAGTAAAATGTACCGTAATAATCACCAATGACCTTAAAGGATGAGGCACACCACATGAGAGCAATCTCCTAAGATAAGCTGACCCCTTTCCTTTCAGTTTTTTCCTTACACAAAGTAGGCATACAAGCAGTATGATAATGATCTTTTACCGCGACTAAATCAGGCACATTTCTCAAACGAGTTAAAATATTTTTATCGAAACCATTTAACGTGTTTTATTTTTGAATATGCTGTAATGTATTACCTCTTTTATCATTATTTTGATAAGATCGATTTTTTTTTAAATATTACCGAAAAACCTACCGCAGCCCAGCCACACTTAGCCACCGCAACCCACTTGCTTAACATCTGTCTTATTGTGGATTGAACAAATAGATTTATCCATACTGGTAATCTAAAAATACATAGTTGCAGATAATTATTCAAAGCTAGCAGAGATCAAGAAAGGAAAATGAAATATTTTTAAGTCTCACAGAAAAACATACGTGCATACGGGGTTCTAAACTTGTAGATAGAAAGGATAGAAACCCTTAAAAAGCTTGTTAATCCAACATATACTAAATTTCCCAACTACATTAAATTTAATACTTTCAACGAAAAGCATATTTTACATGAAATGAGTATTCCTAACTTTAATGTGTACCTTTTCTAGATTTAAAATAGTGACATTGTGTGAGCTAAATGAAATCATTCATTCTTTGGATAATAGTTGTAGTACATTATGAAACTCTTAACTATTGAAAAATACCTCTAAAAGAATAGGCCATGCCATTTTACGCTTTGTTAAGTTTGTACTTAACTACAGACCGGTAAATTTCCTGATGCATTAAAGGTCAGTACTATAGTTCCCACTTCTAAGATAACAAATACTATCAAAGCTAGTGAACTCCGTCCTATTAATACTTTATTCTGCATGGAAAAGGAAATTGAGTTGAGTGTATATCATCAAATCTTAAGAGTACATTACCAGAAATCACATTTTATTTAGCAATCATTCGGGTTTTCGTACAAATCATTAATGTGAGACAGCATTGCAATTAACCAACCATATACAGCTTTAAGGCAGAGGTTGACCGAGATAAATATGTAGTAGCAGTATTCCTTGGCTTGAAGAGAGCATTCGAAAGCATTGACAGAACTATCTTACTTACTAAATTAATTTAATGGACTATGGATTGGATGGTTTCGGGCACGCTTGGATATCAGACTATTTATATGAACGTAAACAAAGGGTCAGACTAAAAGATGTTATCTCAGATGAAATACAGTGTAATAGTTCAACCGGTGGGCAAAGTGGTCCCCTTTTTCGAACATGGAAAAAGTATGTTTGCTTTAGGCTAGGAGCAAACACATCGAATTTGGACGGTCGATAAAAGTTCGATCGAACAAATTCCTTTGGTATCGCGAAGAAACAAATGTGAGCACACACATCGATCGCCAAACGGCACGGCATCGATGTCGTGTGATTGTGTTGTTCATTGTGATTTTGTGTACTCCACCTAACAAACCTTTGTGGATTAAAAAACGTAATCGAATAAATATCGTGTAGTGTGCGTGCAAAGCATCATCCACAAAACTTCGATCAAACTTTTATCGACCGTCCAAATTCGACATGTATGCCTTAGGTGCAATCTCGTAACATCGACCTTGTGTCATCACCTTAATAAATATAACCATGATTGTCATTTAATTTATAGTAACATCGACCTTGTGTCATCACCTACTTCGGATTGCCTCTTCTAATTCAACCAACCTACGTATTATAAAATAAAGTGGAATTACACCTAGTTATCACAACCTGTATTAGTTTTTTAGGAATATTAGCACCAGCATTTTCTTGAAAACTATTTACTTTTGAGGTGGCTTTTGAACTTTTCTAAAAGTGTGATACTATAGTTTTTTCTTGTTCTATTGTATGGGACAATAAAGGATACTAATCGCATCTCGAACTATAAGATTAAGCGTATCCAAAATAGAACATCCCAAATATTTCAATCGTAACTGATTTTTTAATGAATTTTTAATATTGTACGTACTGTCCGATACCGCCAAAATAATTTTCTGTTAAAGTCCTCACTTTTGAGTTATCTGCTTTTGGTTTCTGTGATAAATTTGTACTTTTGTGCGTCTTTTCAAAATCAACACACTCCACAAACATTGTGATTTAAAATTGTTGTCAATGAAGTATACTGTAACAACCATAAAACTTTTGTTCATAGATGATCAACAATCTATTGTTAACGAAACGGCCAACATCTTCTGCAATATGGAATAATTGTTCTGCATTTGGTATCTGAGTCCATTCGCGAATGTTTGTTAACTAAGAAACTTGTTTTCTTCCTACACCTCTACAGCCCTCTATTTTGCCTATAAAGATCAGTTGTAAAATTTTATATCGACTTCCGCTTACTGTATGTCCCAGATGAGACATTTTCCGATGTTTAACAGTCTTTAGCAGTTCTTTGTCTTTGTTGACGCTCCTTAGTACTTCTTCATTAGTTTTTCTTGCTGTCCAAGGTATCTTCAGCATTCGTCTATGAACCCACATTTCCAATGCTTCAATTTTGTTCATGATCGATACTTTTAGCGTCCACACTTCTGCATTATACAAAACTAGAGATCAAACATAACACTTAACCATTCTTTGTCTTAGTTCTAAACTGAGGTGGATATTGCAAAGAAATGACTTTATTTTCATAAAAGTAGTTTTACGTCATTACTATTCTACGTTTTATTTCTATGTCTGGATCTAGTTCGTCCGTTATCACAGTTCCCAAATATGTCATTTTGTGAACTTTCTCAACTTGGACTCCGTTCAATTGAAGCTTTGCATCGGGATGTGGGTCACAACTTAACACTCAAAATTTGGTTTTGTTTGAGTTAATTTTATTGCTCATTTCCTCTCCTACCTCGTGAATAAGATCAAGCAGAATTTGAAGACCTTCAATATTATCTGATAGAATTACTGTATCTGTCCTGTACTCTACATATCCAATCACATTAAGTAGTTCCCCTTTGATTTTTATTCCATATGGTTGTCTCTCAAGTGCCTTTTTAAATAGCTGGTCCGAGTAAACATTGAATAATGTTGGCGACAAAATGCAACCTTGGTAGTGGTAGTGGTAGTTATCTCCAATTTTTACGATAGCAGTTTGATTCCAATACAAATTTTTAATGACACGAAATCCTTGTCATCTATTCCAATATTTTTCAGTATTTGCATTAATTTTACATGCTGTACTTTATCGAATGCCTTTTCGAAGTCCACGAAACATGCAAATACATATTTTCTTTGGTCACGGCATTTTTGTAATAGGATGTTAAGCGCAAAAAGTGCCTCCCTGGTTTCCATAGCATTTCTAAAACCAAATTGGGTATCTTCAAGATGTTCTTCGCATTTGCGTCTAATTCTGTTGTGAAGTATTCTAAGGAAAATTTTAAGAGTGTGGCTCATTAGGCTAATTAATCGATATTCTGAGCGTTTTCTCGCATTGTGTTTTTTAGGTATTGCGAAAAAGATGGATTTGAGCCAATCTGCGGGAATCACTCCGATGTTATACATATATTGAATTAAAAAGTCTTACTTTTATGTTATCATTCTCTATTAGTTTCAGCAACTCAGTTGGTGTATCATCTGGACCGCAAGGTTTTCTAATTTTAGCATTATTTATAGAATGTTCTACTTTGCATTTCATAATTTTTGGGACCCAGTACAGTTTTGGTAGAATTCGGCAACATTATTCCTGTCATCTTCAAACAACTCTGAAATATACAGCTGTCATTCTTTTCTTATTTCTTGCTCATTTACAATAATTTTGTTATTAGTGTAAGTACAGAGGGAACTCGTTTTTTAAATATATTACTCATTTCTTTCAGTTTTTTGTGCACATTAAATAAGTCGTGTTTAGATATTACATCCTCCATTTCGTCGCACCTTTCTCTCATCCATTTTTCTTTGGTTAATTTGATCTCCTCTTTTATTCTTCTCTGCAGGTGTCTATATTCTGTTACATTAGATTTTATCAGTCGACGTTGTTCCATTAATTTCAAGATGTCGTCTGTCATCCAGTTATTTTTCTTGATTAAGTTTTTTCTATAATCATTGTTTGTGGAGATTTCGTTAACTTGGTTTTTAAATTCACTCCATAGTTCTTCTGGATCTTCTAGTTGTTCTCCGATGTTTTTTATTCTATTGTTAAATTCTTTTTTAATGTTATGTTTTATGTTTATATCGTCAAAGTTAAGTACATTGGTTTTTGGTTTTTGTCGCTGAATTCGTTTTAACCTTAGTTTAATATCTGCTACGAGTGGTTAATGATCAGATCCAATATCTGCCCCAGGATATGTAGTGACTTTTTTGACGGCATTTCGGAAACGCTCATTGCTAAACGCAAGGAATTAGCTAAAGATATGCCAACATATCTTTAGCTAATTCCTTGCAATCCAATAGATACTGTTCGTTCATACTCAATATATGAGTTCTTGAAATGACTCACCTACTGGGAATTTCGTAAAATGTATTTAAAGCCTTTGTACAGCGCTGAAAGGCTCATAATCGATGTAAAAAAGTTTAAAAGCGTTGCATCAATTTGACTTTTTGACTTGGCATTTACTTTTTTTGGGGATAAAAGCAGATATTTTTATTGGTGATGTATAATTTGAGATCTTCGGAAAACAGGATGTAGAAGTAATGAATTCATAACAATCACACTCGTGGAAAAAGAAAAACAATTGTCTGATTTACCATTTTTAAAGAGGTAAATGTTTTTACCAATGATAGATTTTTATTTGATTAATCTAAACCAATTCAATTTGTTTAAAATGAATAGTAGTCACTGAAATCGAGGTTTTGACTTGTGTTTAAATAAGAAGAATATATTTTAAAATAGATTTTGACTAAAGCAATAATGAATTTTCATCAAATAAACATCAAATCAATAGAAAAAATAAATATACATACCTGTACTAAAGCCTCAGAGTTTTTACCATTCAAGAAATATCCAGTTCTACATGAGCATTCAGTGCATTTATTTTTTTCTTCGTGAAATATTTATATATTAGGTTGTTTCCGTAATAAATGTTTTTTTTTTAGATTAGAAACTGTAGTTTTATAGACCATCATCAAGTCACTGCGAGAGTTGACCTACCTATACTGTGCCACAACAACTGCATGTGTATCTGTACGAACGATGTTGTTCACTGCTCTGTTTCGAATACTGGTTAAAGGTTTTTACAGCTGCTATGTAGCTGTATGTTCTGTAGAGCAGTGATACTCAAAGTGTGTTCCGCGGAACCCTAGTGTTCCGCCATAACCCTGTAGTGGTTCCGCGAGAATTTACAAAAAAAATTCAAAACACGTCTCCCTGTTCGACTCTTCTGATGCAGTGTAGCACGCTTAATGGAACGTTGTCTTAAAGTCGTTAAACGTGATGCAACAACATCTTCTACAGAAGGCGAATGTTCGAAAGCAGTACGCGCAGAGTATACAGCAATTACCGATCAAGACGATTATGCAACGACGTGAAGTTCTACGGTTTAAAAGGCGAAAAAATGGAAGTATGATGAATCATATATCAGTTTCGGATTTGTTGATTCCAACGGTTCACCTCTCTGCATCTTATGTAGTAAACTGTTTCCTAATAGTTCCATGTTGCGCCGACATTTAGAAACTGTACACCCCGAGTCTAAACGTAAGAATAAAGAATTTTTTCTTCGTAAAAAAGAACAGTTATTAGAAAGTCAAAAAACTATGATGTATGTAACTCAAACTATCAATGAAAAGGCCACAGAGGCATTATATTTAGTTAGCTATCGCACTGCACAAGCAGGTGAAGCGCACACTATCGCTGAGAATTTAATAAAAACATGTGTGTTAAACATAACAAAATGTATGTTCAATGAAAAATCTGCAAAGCATCATTCTACTGTGCCGCTATCGAACGATACTGTTTTACGGCGAATGCATGATCTGACGAGCTACGCCAAACAAGAACTAGTTACACGTCTACAAAAAACACGATTCGTCTTGCAAAGAGATGAGTCTACTGATGTCGCTGGTCTAGCTATCTTGCTGGTTATCGTGAGATATCCATATGAAAGTTCTTTTGAAGAAGACATGCTTATGTGTTCACAGCCGCCCACAAGCACAACCGGAGGAGAAATTTTTAATAAAATAAATATATTTTTTGATGAAAATAATCTGAGTTGGAATGATTCCATTGACATTTGTATAGATAAGGCCAAGGGGATGACAGGTAATACAGCAGGACTAGTGTCACGAATAAAAAATAAAGCTCCTAATTGTAGTTCCAGCTGTCTATGGACCGTGGTTCCAGCCATTGTACCCTGCATAGACAAACACTTTCGATGAAGCAAATGCCGTCAAATCTAAAATTAGTTATGGATGAAGCGGTAAAAATAATTAATTTTATCAAATCACGACCACTACATCTCGATTATTCTCATTATTGTGTGAAGATTATGGCAGTAAACATAAAACACTGCTGCTCCATATAGAAGTGCGATGGCTGTCTCGGGGTCAAACTTTAACAAGGGTATTTGAACTTAGGACGGAGTTACAAATGTTACTTTCAGATACTTCTTTTATTTTAAAAGTCCGTTTGTATGATAAAACTTTGTTGTTCCGACTGTCTTTTATGATTTTTGGATTATTTGCGTCGGAAAGAGAGAAATAGAAAGCTTTACGTCAGTCAGTGAGTTTGTTAGCGATAACGACGAAATGTTCCAAGATGATGTATTTGAAGAATTGGTCAAATATCTCACTTCGATGAGTGCATCTTTTGAGAAGTATTTTCCCGAAGAACAGAACACAAAAATGAAACTGAATTTATGGATTCATAATCCTTTTTTACCAACTTACAAAAGCCCGAAAGTATGTCAAACGATATACGAATCTCTTTTAGAAATGTCATCAGACACTTGTATGGATTCACTTTAAAACGACGCCTCTCAACGATTTTTGGTGCAGAATCCGTGATGAATATCCAATGCTTGCCAAAATGGCTCTGAAAATTATTCTTCTTCCTTTCTCAACAACATATTTGTCCTCCCTTTCCCAACAAACCTGATATCAACCAATTGATGAAAAATAAAAAATAGTTTCATACCTCCCATAAGTTATCTTATTTTCTTATTTAATATCTTATTTATTATTATACTTGTTATGTAAGTAAGTAATAAGTAACGGTTACATTTTACTTTTATTCTGCTTCTTAATACTTTTAAAAACTACTGTTTTATTGTAAGGTTCCGTCAAGTATTTCGCTTTCCAAAAGGGTTCCGTCACCAAAAAAGATTGAGAACCGCTGCTGTAGACCATTCAGATGGTTAAAAAATATCAAATAATCAAATCGAGTTTTTACCGTTAATTCGTAACAAATTTTATTTAAAAAATTGATTTCGTGCGCGTAACTGACATTAAAAATCGACGGTCGCTTTAAGTTGTTTCTGAAAGGACGGTTCATTCTACACAAAAAGTGTAAATAAAGAGTTTTGTTAGAGATTCTTGGTAAATCGATGTTTTCGGATTTCTCTATACGAGAGGGTTTTCGGGAGAAGGACCGCTTTAAGAGTTCAAACTTTTTTGCATCTGTTTTGGAGTTTCAAAATTGACATTCTCAGCAAAATTCAACTTGTTTGTCTCTTACTTCATTAACTTATTTGGATTTTAATTACAAGACTTAGTATTTTGATAGATTAGAAGTAATTAAAGTGTAAATTTTGCTCAAAACTTTAGATCATTAAAAAAATTTTTGTTTTTTTTTAATTTACTGACAAAAATTCGGAATAAGAATATATATATATATATATATATATATATATATATATATATATATATATATATATTAAGGATCACTCAGACGAGTGATATATATATATATATATATATATATATATATATATATATATATATATATTCTTATTCCGAATTTTTGTCAGTAAATTAAAAAAAAACAAAATCTTTTTTTTTTTAATTTACTGACAAAATTCGGAATAAGAATATATATATATATATATATATATATATATATATATATATATTATAATATATATATATATATATATATTTATATAAAGTTAAGAAACCAGAACTGCTAATTCAACTATAATAAAAGGACAGCGTCAGCACGCTACACCTCGGCGTCACCGAGCTTACTTAATTTACTTTTGCATTGTATAGCGTCACTCTTATTTTGCATTTTACTGTAGTATGTAGTCCCTTGTCAATAAAGTTATTTTTTTAAAATATTGTTCTTGGACTTAGAAACATCATTGGCGCAGTCAGTACAGATTTTCGGGAATTACGCTAAACGTTACAAAAATCGAACGGTTTTGCGTAGTTTTTCGTTTTAACGATTCACCGAAAAAACGAACTTTTTGTGAAAGTGTCCAAGATCAACTTTAGACAAGGTATCACCAAGACCTGGGGAAAGAACAAAAATCGTCGAACCCTAGAGGCAGTAGATTTAAGCAGTAGTTTCAACGAGACCTGGGAGAAGAACAAAATCGTCGAATCCTATAGGCAGCAATGTTGAAAATCTACATTTTAATGTAAGTGTTTCCTATTTTTTCCATTTTATTTTCCATTTTATTATTTCCATATTTGAAAATACTTATAGTCAGAGAGTCAACGAGAGCAAACAATTTTTTAAATGTTTTATGATTTTGCAAGATATTTTTAATAAGAAAAAGATTATTATTATTATATTATATTATTATATTTTTTGACAATATCTTATTATATTGAAATTGAACGTTCTATATTGAAACATATTTTATATTTTATTACAATTTGATATATTATCTGAATAAATATTTAATGAGCGAAACCGATAGCAAATTAGATTTAAGTAGCCTTGTAGCAGAATTAAATTCAATTTTAGAAACAAATAGTGATACAAATAACGAAATGGCTCAAACGAACTACCAATTATTAAAACTTTACTTAGATTCCATCCCAACATACGATGGTAATCCACATACCTTAACCATATTTATAGAAAATTGTGAAAATTTAATAACTAATTTTGCTAGTCAAACAGACGGCACCTTGAATACATTTTTACTTCGAGCTATATTAGGTAAATTAAATGGAAGAGCTCAAATGTTATTAGGTTCTAGGACAGAATTAAATACATGGCAACTCGTAAAAGATGCCCTTAATCTTAGTTTTGGAGACCAGAGAGATCTCGATTGCCTTATTCAAGACCTAATAACGTTGAGGCCTTTCAAAAATGAAACCCCTTATAATTTTGGCATGCGATGCCAAGAAACACGTAGTTTAGTAACACAAAAATTAAATACGCTTAATATTAATGCACAAGAGAAATTAATTAGAATAAACAGTTACGATGACTTATGTTTAAAGACTTACATTAGAGGCTTACCCTTATCGTTACAAACAAATATAAGATTAAGAAACCCCGACAGTTTAGAGAAAGCTATGAGCTTCGTTATCGAAGAAGAGAATTTTCTATATTCGTTACAACGCGGAAATAATTTAAACTCACAAAATTCTTTTAGACCCTCATCGAGACATAATCCTACGAGAAACAATAATTCTAATCGAACTTTTATTCCTAGAAATAATTTACAACAAAATCGCCCTAATATGAGATTTCCACCTTACCAATATCAAAACATCAGATCGCAATACCTAAATAATAATTTTAATCCCAACAATACCTTTCAGCCACATCAAAATCAATTCCGAAATTTCAATAATTATAATTCTAACTTTAATCCAAGGAATTTCGACAATAATAATTCTAATTTCCGACCAAGGAACTTCCATAATAATAATCCTAATTTTCAACAAAGAAATGTTAATAATCAATCCCAAAATCAAAATCAATACCAGCCAGAACCGATGGATACAACTTCACGAAATACTTCTTTAAGATCTAGACCACATTTTACCTCCACGCAATTATTTAATCAACAAATTAATAACGATCAAATACAATTCGAAAACCCCTTTGAAAATAATATTCCCACTGATAACGTACACCCAACTCAAGGAGCTAATGAACTTCCTTACGAGAACATTTATGAAACTCAATCCAGTCCTTATCGCAATCCAAATGAAACAAAAGAAAGATCATATCACAATCCCACACAAAATGTTGAAAACAGAAATTTTTGCATGGCCCAAGAAAACTACAATCCGACATAATATATTTAAATACAACGATAGCAGATTTACCACATATTATTATTCCTGAACTCAATGCTAGATTTTTATTAGATACAGGGTCTTCCAAAAGTTTGATATCTCCACAGTTAGCGCATAAATTTTATAAAAAATTTATTTCTTACGAAAATTTTAATATACAGACGGCTCACGGAATTTCTATGCACAATGAAATAATTAATATTCCAGCTTTTAACATTTTTAAAGTAAATCAATATAATAAGTTTTATGTTTTTAAATTTAGCGAAAATTTTGATGGATTAATTGGTATAGATTTATTACAAAAATTAAAAGCTTCAATTAATGTTAACACGCGACAAATGAAAACGCCTTATGTAACGATACCCATAATTTTTGAACCCAGTAAAAAGGATATATTATATCCCAAGTCAATTTTAAATCATACAATAGTTATCCCCCCTAGAACTAAGCAAATAGTCAAAATACCGGTAAAATTAAATGTAGGATTAGGTATATTAGAATATAAGAATTTCGGTAAAGGAATCGAAATGCCTAAAGCAGTAGTTAATGTAAAAAATAATTTTGCTATAACCACCATTACGAATATAAGCGAATATAAGACAACGTTAACTATTACTGAACCCTTTGATATAGAACCATTAGATACTGTAAATATTAATTTTATAAGAAAGATGGAAACTGACGAAGAAACGTCTATTAATGATGATAACATGTTAAAGAGGAATTTAAAAAATATAAGGATAAATCATTGCAACAAAGAAGAAAAAGAATTACTAAAAAAGCTTTGTTTCCAATATAGAGATATTTTTTATTGCGAAGGAATACCTTTAAGTTTTACTAATAGTATTAAACATAAAATTAACTTACTGATGATTCTGCAATATATACAAAATCATATCGTTTCCCGGAAGTTCACCGAGAAGAGGTTAAATCCCAAATATATAAGATGTTAGCAGAAGGCATAATAGAAGATAGCAATTCCCCGTTTTCGAGTCCCATTTGGGTGGTTCCGAAAAAACAAGATGCTACAGGAAAAAGAAAATGGCGTCTAGTAATAGATTATAGAAAGTTAAATGAGAGAACCGTAGATGACAAATACCCGTTACCAAACATAACAGAAATTTTAGATAAATTAGGGAGAGCAAATTACTTTTCGACACTAGATCTTGCAAGTGGCTTCCACCAAATAGAAGTCGACCCACAAGACGTTGAAAAAACAGCTTTTAGTACACTACAAGGTCACTTTCAATTCAAAAGAATGCCTTTTGGTTTAAAAAATGCACCCTCGACCTTTCAGAGAGTTATTGATAATGTTTTAAGAGGATTAACAGACGAAACGTGTATAGTATATTTAGACGATATTTTAATTTATAGTACATCTTTACAAAAGCATCTTGAAAAATTAAAAATAGTTTTCGAAAGACTCAGAAAGAGTAACTTGAAAGTACAAATAGACAAGTCAGAATTTTTACAAAAAACAGTTATGTATTTAGGACATGTAATTACCCCTCAAGGCGTAAAACCAAACCCTGATAAAATCTCTGCCATAAAAAGATTTCCCATTCCAAAAACCCAAACTGAAATAAAAAGCTTTTTAGGATTATTAGGTTACTACAGACGATTTATAAAAGATTTTGCAAAAATTACTAAACCGATGACCAAATGTTTGAAAAAAGTTTCTAAAGTAAACCACGATAAAGATTTTATTGACTGTTTTGAAACTTGTAAACAAATCTTAACAAACGACCCTATTTTACAATACCCAAATTTTTCCCAACCATTTATTTTAACGACAGACGCTAGTAATTTTGCAATTGGAGCTGTACTATCACAAGGAAATGTTCCAAATGATCGACCCATCGCATACGCCTCAAGAACGCTAAATAAATCGGAGACAAATTACTCAACCATAGAAAAAGAGCTGTTAGCAATTGTATGGGCCTGTAAACATTTCAGACCATACCTTTACGGCAGGAAATTTTATATCTACACAGATCACAAACCACTATCTTGGCTTTTCAGCCTAAAGGAGCCAAACTCAAAACTAATCCGATGGCGTCTAAAACTGGAAGAGTACGATTATAAAATTATATATAAAAAGGGAAAGAACAATACAAACGCAGACTGTCTATCTCGTATTAAAATAAACGCCTTAGAGGACGAATCAATAATAAATAATCCTGGAGATGTAGATGAAGATATTCTAAAATACCTCCAAAATTTTGCAGAAAATCCATTAGACGCACAACCTTTTACGAGTAACGATAACAATTCAAGAAAAATTAATATTATTTCCGATATAAGGATACCTCCAGATATACAAGACGAGACCTTAGATGAATCAACACAACATTCAACTGCGAACGAAACGACGAATCAAGGAATACCCATTTTAGATGAAATAGTAAACAACAAAGTACACCAAATTCTAGTATACCCAAACGTTTACCCAAAAACTGATATAACGCAGGAAACTTATCAAAACCATAAAATAATTAAAGTCAAAATTCCAGAAACTGATAATGAAAAACATATTTTTGAATTTCTTATGGCATACACAGACCTTAACAATACATTTTATTTATATTTCAGTAAAGATAACCTGTATAATGATTTTAATAAATATTACCTAAAACATTTTTCTGAAAATGGTCCGAAACTAATTAAATGCACTAGATTAATTAATACAGTAGCAAACGAAGAAGAACAAATCATTTTATTAAAAAATTACCATGAGGGAAAAACTAACCATAGAGGAATTAATGAAACTTTCGAAAAATTACGTCAAAATTATTATTGGAAAAACATGAAGACATCTATTACTAATTACATTAACGAATGTTCTATTTGCCAGAAAAATAAATACGGTAGACACACGCCCTATGTCCCGCTAATGCTTACAGAAACCGCCAGCAAACCTTTTCAAGTTGTTCATATAGATATTTTTACGTATGACGGTAACAAATATTTGACTATGACAGACGCATTTACTAAATTTGCCCAAGCTTACTTTATTCCAGGTAAAAACGCAATTCATATCACGAAATCCTTAATAAAATACTTCACTTCTTTCGGCATTCCCCAATTAATAGTAGCAGACAAAGGTAGATAATTTAATAACGAAGTAATAAAAGATTTATTAGCAATACACAAAATCAAAGTTCACTTTACTACTCCTGGCCACCATGAATCAAATTCAATAGCTGAACGAATACACTCTACTCTAATTGAACATTTAAGACTTCTAAAACAGACATATCCTAATGAAGACGACTTAATGGACTATGCTCTTATAGCTTACAATAATTCTATTCATAGTTCCACAAAATTTACTCCATTTGAATTGACTTTCGGACATACAGATTCTAGAAACCCCAACGAACTATTTCTTTCTCAAAATTTCTATTCAGAATATATAAATAATCATAAAGACAAATTAAAACACGTTTACCAAAACGTACATGAAAATCTAACACAAAATAAAACTAAAGTAATTAATAAAAGAAACGATCAAGGAGAAACAAATTCAGAGTTCAAAATTGGACAAGTAGTTTATAAAGTTAATACCCAAAAACGTAACAAAAAACATCAACCATATTTAGGTCCCTACAAAATAACAAAAATTCTTGACAGAAACCGTGTAGAACTTGTACGACAAAGACTTAACTAACCAGACAGAAATTATACATATCAAAGAACTAAAGAAACCTCCCGTTGCAGGTTCACCCTCTGGACAACAAACGTCGACGCAAGACGAGACACATCCAAATTCCATAACTTAAACGACAATCCCGGACTTTTACCCCTTCATTTAGGCACAGCCCGAATTCAGACAGCTGTTTGGACTTTTATACATATCTATGACATAACAAACATTACTACAAATTTTCTAACTCTACAAAATCAATATTATTCCATGATAAATACCCTTTCAAATACTTCTCAAATTCTAAGCTTTAATAAAGAATTCCAAGACTCCTATCATTTAATCCAAATTTTGGAAAATAAAATTTATCTTGAGTTAAAACAGTTAAATCCCTTTTGGAATACCAGATCAAAAAGATCTCTATTTGATGGTGTAGGCTCCGCAATCAAATTTATAACCGGAAACCTAGACCAAAACGATGCAAAACGTTACGACGACGCTATATCAACCCTTACAAATAATCAAAATAATATTAAAACTATAGTTAAAAATCAAATCACCTTATTAAGATCCTCAATAAAGAATTTTGAAAATAATACAAAAATCTTAGCCCATAACCAGTTAATTTTAAGCTCACGAATAACAGAAGTTCAAAAGTTAATTAAAGATATAAAGATAGAAAAAGTTGAGACATTTCATTATTTTGCACTAGAAAGACTTGTATCGCAATTTTACACTAGTTTCCAAATTATTTATGACCTATTAGAAAAAATCGAAGTTGCTATCAGCTTTTCAAAACTAAATACCTTTCATAATTCAATAGCCGACCCAAATGAACTATTTCTCGAAATTTTAAACATCAGTAAATTTTTAAAAAATAACAAACTCCCTTTTGAATTATCTTTGCAAAATATTTTGTTGTTCGAAAAAATAATTAAGATAAAAAGTTATAGTAAAGCAAATAAAATAATTTTTGTACTTGAATTGCCTATTGTTGAGATCAATGACTATGATTATTATCATCTTTATTCCTTTCCGACCAGATACCAAACTCATTTTAGAACAATTATTCCAAAATCCAAATTCCTACTTTCCAATCGATACCAATATGCACTTGCCAACGTTCAATGTCAAAAATTGGTAGAAGAAGAATATTTATGCCACGATGTTCAGTCAATTGAAGTAACACCAACAGCCCCTTGCGAAGTTCATCTCATACAGTACTCAAAGTTTGTAAATCAATGTCAATCAGTGCCAATAGAAATTAATAATATAAAAATTCAAAAACTAGAAAACAATAAGTGGATCGTAATAACGCGAAACAAAGTGATTAGTATTCAAAAATGCGATAAGAATTCGGACAATATTCCATTAAACGGTAGTTGCTTGATCGAACTCAATAGTGCGTGCGAAATATATATAGACAATTACGTTTTAAAAACATTTGAACTAAAAACTCCAAATTTTGTTAAAATGGAACTGCCAACTTTAGAAGTATTACTAAAAACGCCGGTCAGTGATCCAAACCTTAAACCAATCAAAATAGAATCGATAAAATTAGATGAATTAAATAATGTCCAAAGTGCTTTAGCAGATCAAGAAAACAAAATAGACAATCTAGACACAGTTCCTGTTCATTTTCAACATGTCAGTTTTTATACCATAATTTTATATGTCTTAGCAATTATTTTCCTTGTCTACACCATTTGGCGAATATACAGAAAAAGGACAAATAAAGAATCACCAAAACAATCCACAGAACAAGAAAAAAAGTTAGCCCCATAGTTCTCATCTAGCCCCGGAGGAGTTAAGAAACCAGAAATGCTAATTCAACTATAATAAAAGGACAGCGTCAGCACGCTACACCTCGGCGTCACCGAGCTTACTTAATTTACTTTTGCATTGTATAGCGTCACTCTTATTTTGCATTTTACTGTAGTATGTAGTCCCTTGTCAATAAAGTTATTTTTTAAAAATATTGTTCTTGGACTTAGAAACATCATTTATATATATATATATATATATATATATATATTATATATATATATATATATATATATATATATATATATATATATATATATATATATATATATATATATATATATATATATTAAGGATCACTCAGACGAGTGGTGGGTTGTTATATCGGTCTCAAGGTGGAGAAATAAAAAGACAAAGTTGATGGCTACTTTATCTATTTTTTGAAAACGTTTCGCTTTCGTATTCAGAAAGCATCATCAGTTCATCTAAAAAGTACAATATGAAAAACCACACAAGCATGGAAAAGTTGTTATATGTGTTACCTTAAAAAGATATGTAGCAGTCAATGATATTAAAAATGTAAAAAGCTCAAGTAAATGGACATTATACGATAATATTGTATAAACAATCAATTGAACTAACAACAATTAGCAATTTGATAAAACTTGAGTACAGCAAAAGAACATGTGGTCTAATATACATGTAAATGTAATAAAATATTAAACAGAGATTGAAGAACTAACAATATCATAGATGCACTTTCAACGACATATGAAACATTTATGGTTTAATATTAACCTTTGGTAGCATTATTAAAGTGATTAATATTGAAATTTAATAATATAGTGTATAATGAAGTTATCAATCAAGGCTTCACGACTGCTGCCGGTAAAATGGCGTTAGATTGAAGCAAACGGCGCCAAACAACGTGAAAAGACAGCCAACCTTGAGGTCATAAAAATATGACAGATCAACAAGGTTGAGATACCAACCCTAATTATAGAGCGGTATATTTATATATATATATATATATATATATATATATATATATATAATATATATATATATATATATATATATATATATATATAGCGAGTGTTTGCAACTTTAATTTTGTCGCTTCTCGCATCCCAATCGCCATAATTTCTTATCGGCCCAGTCTCCTTCTTGAAGACCTCTATTTTCCATTTCTATATGAATATTGGATATCCATTTCTTTCTTGGCCTTCCCCTTTTATTTCTGTGTGTAGGTCTCCAGTTCCAAACCCTTCGTGGTATCCTTTCTTCGTTCATCCGTCTCAGGTGTCCATACCATTTTAATTGTTTTTCGGCTATCGTATCCATTATTGTGTTCTTTACTTTCATTCTCTCTCTTATGTTTTCATTTCTTATGTGGTCAAACAAAGTTAACCCGGAACATCTTCTCCAGTACATCATTTCCGTTGAGAGGAGTTTTTGTGACATATTATTATTAAAGACCCACACTTCTGACCCATACGTCAGCACCGGCTGAATCATAGCCTGATATTTTTCTTTGTTTTCTTAGTTAAAGTTTTATTCCACAGGATCGGATGTAGTGTTTTTATCATGTTTTTTCCTTTTCCTATTTTTCTTGTTATATCTTTGTCGTCTCTCCCGTCTTCGCTTAGTGTAACTCCGAGATATTCGTACTGATCAACGTTTTTAATTAATCCGCTTTCTGTTTCCATGTCTTGACCGATGCCTCCTATATTCATGTATTGTGTCTTTTCGGTATTAACCTCTAATCCCCATTTTTTGAATTCGTCTATTAGTTTGTTTATCATGTACGTCATATCTTGTAGGTCCTCGGCAAAAACTACCTGGTCGTCTGCGAAGAGGATTGTGTATATAGGAGTGTCATTTACCCATATGCCCATTGGGCTGCATTTTCTCATCCAATGTTTTAAAGCATTACCAAGATATATTTTAAACAGGGTTGGAGAGAGGCAAGAGCCCTGTTTGACACCCTTTGTTTGGGTGAAACCCTTGGAAATTTGGTTTCCAACCTTAATATAAGCTTGGTTATCTTGATATAGCTTTTTCACGGCATTTATATATTGTTACGAACGCGGCTCGCCGAACGGTCGCATCTCGAAGCACCCAGAAGTTTTGGCGATATATCAAAGCGCTGTAAAATTCCACCCGTCAAATAACGAATTAGAGGTGGGACTAGTCCCGAATATTCTCGAACATAATACTTTGGTATATATATATGTAACGGAATTAGGAGTTAAGTTTAGTTGATAAGATAGTACCGAACTGTAAAGTTATAAATAAATATATTTATATAAATTCGCACAGCTCGTTTTATTTAAAACCGGTACAGTTGGTGTCACCGTGTGAGGACAATTGATTTATTTAAAAATAAATTCAACAGTGAAAAAAAAGAGACTTTTGAACTTTTGAAAAGTATTGTTCGTCGGGAACATCCGCGTAGTTCAGTAGTGATCGTTGTACGAAAGAACATTTAAAAAGTACGTGTGTGCCCGACCAAAGATGCTGCTAGTACAACTTTCAGTAAAACAGTTGCGTGAGCAACTAGAAGAACGCGATGAAGATTGCAGCGGGTCCAAGAAGATACTCCAAGAACGACTAAAGAATGTTCTTAATAAGAATGGAGATGACCCAAAGACATTCCAGTTTCAATCAGCAGAAGAAACAGTTTTAACAAAAATGAATGAGAAATTTGAAAATGTCTCGCAAATGATTGAAGAATCTTCTAAAAAAAATGAGGATAAATTTGAAAACGTCTCGCAAATGATTGAAGAATCTTCTAAAAAAAATGATGATAAATTAGAGAACGTTTCCAAAAGATTTGATGAAACATTCGAAAATGTATCTAGAAGATTCGACGGGACTTCTCAAATTATTAAAGAAGTAGCTAGACAAAACGACGAAAAACTCGAAAAGGTTTCTAGAAGATTCGATGAAGTATGTACTCAGAACGATGAGAAATTTGAAGAAGTCTCAAGAACATTCGATCAGATGCAGAAAAATGTAAACAACGTAGAAGAGAAGATCAAACAATTAGAGACCATGATAATTAACACAAAAGTGCTACCACCAATTAATACGGTAGCTTTAGATCCGGTAGTGAAAGAAGAATCACCTAGAGACGAAATGACACCATATGAGATTCAAATTGCCACCATTTGATGGAAAGTCTTCTTGGTCCATATACCTTAGACAATTTGAAGCTATTGCGACAGCCAATCATTGGACAGAACAAGAAAAGGCTGTTTCCTTGACTGCTGCTTTACGAAGTGATGCTGCAGATATCCTAAGATCGATTCCTAAGGGTCAAGAAAAATGTTACCAGACCTTGTTTACTAGATTAGACAAACGTTACGGAGATGCCCATCTACAACAAGTCTACAAGGCGCAACTAAGAAGTAGAGTTCAACGAGCAAGTGAAAATTTGCAAGAGTTTGAAGCAGATGTTGCTCGTATAGTACGGTTGGCTTATCCTGAGGTACCAGACAACATTTTGGAAGAAATTGCTGTAGATACCTTCGTCAATGGGTTAAAAGAAAGTGAATTGCAGAAAGCTTTACGACTAGCAAGACCGAAAGTTCTAGATGAAGCGCTCGCTATTGCTTTAGAACATGAAACAGCTAGTCAAACTTCACGGAGCCATCGAGTAAGAACCATTGAAGAAGGCGACGAACCAAATGATGAACGTCTGGAAGAGATGGTACGAAAAGTAGTTCGTAACACGATGCCGAAGAGACGCGAGCCCAGATGTTGGAATTGTGGTGACGTAGGTCACATTCGTCGTAATTTCAAGAAAATTATACAACAGTCGGAAAACTAGAACGGGTCGACACTAAGGGGCAACTGCCGACCTCGAGAAACACAGCCCCCATAGTAACTGTGAACATTACGTCCTCCGGTGGAATTCATAGCTTGTACATCGAGGGTCGTATTAACAATAAATGTAGATCGTTTTTGGTAGATACAGGTGCAACAAGAACTATTGCACGGCCAGAAGAAGTACGAGACCATCTTAAATTATCGCCTGCAACAGTAAAGCTTAGAACAGCAACTGGTGAGATAATTAATACATATGGCGAGGCTAATATGTCAGTATCCATTGGCCAGACCACAGTGAAACATAGAGTATTAATTGCAGAGATCTCCGATGCGTTCATATTGGGGATGGATTTACTAAGAAAAGTTGGGGCGGTATTGAATGTCAAAGATGGAGTTCTCGAGATCAGTGGTGAAGAGTTGCCGTTTTATGAAGAGAAAGAAGATGTTATCAGCTTAATAACTACTTGCGACGTAACAATACCTGGTAATAGTGAGAAAATTTTGATGACCAGACCTGATGGTTACTGCCGAGAGGGAAGTTTAAGGATGGTCGAAGATGTGAACAATGCCGAGTTCCTAACGGCAAAAGCTTTGGTGAGAATTCGAGATGTCGTTCCTGTAAGAGTTATGAATTTGAAGGGAACTGATATTAAGCTAAGTAAAAGAACTTTGATCGGACAGTGTGTTCCCGTGGCTTCGATTTGTTCCATGAATACTAATGAGAAACTGTCGAAATCTAAGTATCCAAAGGAGCTTGTTGAGACGATGATTATAACGTGCCAAGATCTTGATGATGAACGAACTAAAAAAGTGAAGTCTATGCTGATAGAATTTCAAGATGTTTTCGCCATGGATAAGAAGGATAATGGCAAAACAAGCATAGTAAAGCATAAAATTAATACCGGAGACGCTCAGCCAATCAGACAACAACCTAGACGACTTCCATTTGCGAAAAGAGATGAAGCCGAAGACATCATCAAAGATATGAACAAACAAGGGGTAATTGAACCATCGAACAGTCCATGGTCATCACCAGTAGTGCTAGTAAAGAAGAAAGATGGTTCAACACGTTTTTGTATTGACTACCGACAGCTCAATGCGGTAACTAAAAAAGATAGTTATCCTTTGCCGAGAATAGACGATACTTTGGATACACTTTCTGGTTCTCGTTGGTTTTCCACACTCGATCTGAAAAGTGGATATTGGCAAGTAGACATGGAGCCAGCTGATCGTGAGAAAACCGCATTCTCGATAGGATCAGGGCTTTGGCAGTTCACAGTTATGCCCTTTGGTTTATGTAATGCTCCGGCCACATTTGAAAGATTAATGGAGGCAGTTTTAAGAGGTCTAACATGGAAAACATGCCTGGTTTATTTGGATGATGTAATTGTAGTTGGAAGATCCTTCGATGAACATGCCAATAATCTGACCGAAGTCTTTCAACGATTGCGGGCAGCGAATTTGAAGTTGAGTCCGAAGAAATGTCACTTGTTTCGACGAGAAGTGAAGTACTTGGGACATATTGTAGCAAGTAATGGAGTAACAGCTGATCCTGAAAATCTTGCAGCAATTAAGGATTGGCCAGTACCAAGAGATAAACACGAAATTAGAAGTTTTCTTGGCCTTTGTACATATTACCGACGTTTTGTCAAAGGATTTGCCAACATCTCCAAGCCATTAACAAAGTTGACAGAAGAAGGCAAAGAATATAAATGGAGCGAAGAGTGCCAGAGAGCTTTCGAACACTTACAAATGGCTCTGATCAGCGCACCGATTTTAAGCTACCCTAGACAGGCAGTAAAATTTGTATTGGACACCGATGCCAGCAACAGTGCAATAGGAGCTGTTCTCTCCCAAATCCAAGATGGGCAGGAGAAAGTCATCGCATACTTTAGCAAAGTCTTGTCGAAACCAGAAAGAAACTATTGCGTTACCAGGAGAGAATTGCTAGGTGTAGTAAAGGCTTGCGAGCATTTCCATAAATACTTGTATGGCAGAAAGTTTCTTCTTCGCACGGATCACGCTGCTCTAAAATGGCTCCTACAATTCCGTAATCCAGAGGGCCAGATGGCAAGATGGTTAGAACGATTACAAGAATATGATTACGAGATCGAACACAGGGCTGGAAGAGTTCATTTAAATGCTGATGCGCTTTCGGGAAGGCCGTGCAGTGAACATTGTAATCACTGTCTTAAATTAGAAGAAAGGCTTTGCCCCGTGAGACGAACCACCGTCATTAATGACCAATGGCAGCCACAACAGCTACAAGACGCTCAAGCAGATGATCCATGTATAAAAAGAGTATTGGATTGGATGCGTCGAAGTGAAAGGCCTTCTTGGCAAGACATTAGTGCATGTAGTCCTGAAGTCAAGTGTTACTGGAGCCAATGGAATTGCCTAGTGCTAAAAGATGATCTTCTTTATAGAACCTTTGAGAACGATGATGGTACAGAATCTAAGCTTCAGTTGATTGTACCTAAAAGTAAAGTTTCAGAAGTATTGCGTCAGTTACATGACGGTGCATCAGGTGGACACTTCGGTATTACGAAAACTCTGCAAAAGGTTCGAGAACGGTTCTATTGGGTGAAATGTAAAGATGATGTACGAAGATGGTGCCGGAAATGTGAACTGTGTGCAACCAGTAATGGTCCAGTTGGTAAAAAGAGGGCACCTATGAAACAGTACAATGTTGGTAGTCCTATGGAAAGAGTAGCAATCGACATTGCAGGTCCACTTCCAGAGACAAATGATGGAAATAAATATATCCTGGTAGCCATGGATTATTTTACGAAATGGACTGAGGCCTATGCGCTACCAAATCAAGAAGCTGCTACCGTTGCAGAGGTATTGGTTAAAGAATTCTTTAGCCGATTTGGTGTTCCCTTGGAGATCCACTCCGACCAAGGGCGAAACTTCGAGTCAAACCTTTTCCAAAACGTTTGTAAATTGATTGGTGTCAATAAGATCAGAACGACACCACTGCATCCTCAATCAGATGGAATGGTCGAGAGAATGAACCGAACGATGGGTAAACACCTGTCCAAAGTTGTATCAGAACATCAAAGGGATTGGGACCAGCACATTCATTTATTCCTAATGGCCTACCGCTCGGCCGTGAATGAAACTACCGGCCAGACTCCAACCTGCCTGATGTTAGGTCGTGAAGTTCGTTTGCCCTGCGACCTAGAGTTTGGCTGCAGACCTTCCGAAGAACATGTTGCAAGCGAAGATTATGTCGACCGTCTAAAGTTAAGAATGAACAACATTCATGAACTTGCCCGACAACACATCCAGTTAGCCAGTGACAGAATGAAAGATCAATACGATTCTCGATGCAAGAATGAAAGCTATGAAGTAGGTGATCTTGTTTGGCTTTATAATCCCCAACGTCGTCGTGGCTTGTCTCCTAAACTGCAAAGACAATGGGAGGGTCCATATGAAATTAAAAAGAAAATAAATGACGTAATATACCGAATTAAGAAGTTGCCGAAAGGTAAACCAAAAGTAGTTCACATAAATCGTCTTGCACCTTATGCTGGCTCAAATGAAACCGAAGAAGTCCGAACCCTTCAACATGAGGTCAAAGATGATCGGCGACCAAGCTTTAATGAGTTTATGTCAAATTACGCAGAGAGAAAGAGTGCTAGATTCGGCGTGACGACAGAAGTTCAGCAGGATCTTTTTAGTGTTCCGCATAACGTCTCCCTAGCCCACTGTGTTGCCCAAGATCTTGAGATGACCAAAGGAATCTCATCCGTATTTTATAAGAAATTTGGTCGCTTGGACGAGTTAAAAAACCAGCAGCCTAAAGTTGGAAGAGTGCTGAGATTAGAAGATAGTTCTCGATCTTTGCTGTATATGGTGACCAGGAAGTCGTATACAGACAGGTCAACCTACGAGGATATATGGTGTGCTCTAACTAATTTGAAGAAAATCGTCTGCAATTACGACATTAAGAACTTGGCTTTACCCAAGATAGGCCATGCACTAGATAATCTGGATTGGAAGATTGTCAGAAGCATGCTTGAAGTGATCTTCCGAGAAACCGGTGTAAGAATTACTGTGTGTTGCATTAATCCGAAGAGATCGTGTCCTTCAAAGACAGTAGACTGCTATTTGTTTCTGAGGGGTTCATGAAGAGCTGGAGAGTCCTGTAGATTCCGCCATCCTGGGCCTATAGATAGAGTTCCTGATCGGGACGCTCAGATCTAAGAGGGGAGCAGTGTTACGAACGCGGCTCGCCGAACGGTCGCATCTCGAAGCACCCAGAAGTTTTGGCGATATATCAAAGCGCTGTAAAATTCCACCCGTTAAATAACGAATTAGAGGTGGGACTAGTCCCGAATATTCTCGAACATAATACTTTGGTATATATATGTAACGGAATTAGGAGTTAAGTTTAGTTGATAAGATAGTACCGAACTGTAAAGTTATAAATAAATATATTTATATAAATTCGAACCGCTCGTTTTATTTAAAACCGGTACAATATACTGCATTTATACCTGCGTTTTCCAATGTTGTCCATAGTCTCTGCAGTAGTACGGAGTCAAACGCTTTACGGAGATCTATAAAAGTGGCATGAAGTTCTAGTCCTCTTGCTAATCTCTTTTCCGTTAGGTGTTTGAGAGTAAATACATTGTCGACACAAGATCTCCCTGGTCGGAATCCACTTTGTTCTTCGATCTCTGTGGCTTCTTTTTCTATTCAGGCTTTCAGAACTCTTTCATACAGTTTGCCAGTGGATGACGTAATGCTGATACCTCGGTAATTACACTGCAGTCATTCCTGTTTCCCTTTTTGTAGATGGAGTTTATGTACGAGACTTTCCAATCTCTTGGGATACTTTCTCCTTGTAGGCACTTGTTAAACATTTTCCAAAGCAATTCTAATGTTATTGCAGTGGCATGTTTGAATAACTCGATAGGTAAATCACCCGGCCCAGGAGCTTTATTATTTTTCATTTTTTGTAATGCGTTTTTTATTTCTTCTACGGTAATCATCGCCACTTCATTTAATCCCGTTTCAACTCTATCTATCTGTGTGTCTAGAAACTGTGTACGTTGTTCATTTAATAGATTTTCATAATAATTATGTATGTAATAACGTATGAGGTTGAATGAAAACCTCCTGTTTGTAAATCTGGGCTGGTTAGTGAGGGGAGTTGCTATTACAATACTAGCTTCTCTCACTGTTTTGTCTTTTACAACCGGGTATTCATCCAAACTCATTTAAACTTTTAAATTGACCGCCCAATTATTTGGGTTGGTACCTCCACCTTGTTGATCTGTCAAAAGTATTTTGACCTCAAGGTTGGCTGTCTTTTCGCGGTTTAGTTCGTTCCGGTTCATCTAACGCCATTTTTCCGGCGACACTTGTAGGGCTTTGATCGGTAACTTCATTTACACTACTTTTATAATTTTTATTAATATCACTTATAATGCTAGCTAAAGTTAAAATCAAAGCTTAATAATCATAAAATAGTTGGAAGTTATCTATAATTTTCTTGGTTCTTGCTCACTAATTAACATTAAATAACATTTAATTTACTTTAGACCACATGGTCATTTGCTGTGCTAATTTTATAAGTTCATATATGTTGTTAGTTACTTAATTGTTTATACAAAATCAGCGTATTATGTCCATTTACTTAGTTTCATTCACATTATTGTTAATAACATTGACTGCTACATGTCTTTTTAAGGTAACAATTAACATCGTTTCCATGATTGTGTGGTTCTCATATTGTACTTTTTTAGATGAACTGATGATGCTTTCAAAACTCGAAAGCGAAACGTCTTCAAAATAGATAAAGTAGCCTATCAACTTTGTCTTTTATTTCTCCACCTAGAGACCGATATAAGAACCCACCACTCGTCTGAGTGATCCTTATATATATTGGATTGACGGTCGTACTCCTTTTTCCGATATGTATATATATATATATATATATATATATATATATATATATATATATATATATAATATATATATATATAACTGTTTTGGATGGGTTGAAGTCAATAAAAGGGGCTATTTGTTGACTATTTTTTACTCGAGCTTTCAATTGTGATTACAATTATTATCAAGAGCTTCTAAAAAATACAAAATATCTTACAAAGTTGAACTAGAAATAAAAAATTTTTTGTTAACTCACCAAATAAAATTAGCTTGTTATATAAAACTGCTGATTACATAATAATTACAAAAAATATTAATAAAAAAATGTCCTATTCTAATAAATGTATCTCTGAAAAATTTTGATAGTTTCTTAACAAAAACAATTGAATTTGTAAACAAAAATTGAATAGCTACAAACTGGTGAGTTAACAAAAAATTTTTTATTTTTAGTTCAACTTTGTAAGATATTTTGTATTTTTTAGAAGCTCTTGATAATAATTGTAATCACAATTGAAAGCTCGAGTAAAAAATAGTCAACAAATAGCCCCTTTTATTGACTCCAACCCATCCAAAACAGTTTTATACTTTTTCCAAACGAGTCACAAGTACTTCTTTTTCTTACTCTTATATATATATATATATATATATATATATATATATATATATATATATATATATATATATATATATATATAAATCGTCAACATCAATCTAAGGTTCACACTGATATTTAATTTATAACTTCTCAAATTAATAATATCACTTCTTTCTTGGACAATCACCTACCTGACAATTTGTTGGACACTTTTGAGACTTCTTTACATAAGAAATTTAATTTTATATATCATAAATCCATGGCACGCCTTCGGAAGAAACTAAATAATTTAGACACTCCTGAATTTAAGAAAATTCCATTTAATCCCAAATGGATTAAAAATTTATCCAATATTGAGGTTCCTCCTGACATACTCAAGTTGTTATCTTTGGGTCCTAAATTTGGCCTTCAACCAACTTTCAGAGACTACTCGGCTAGTAGAAGCAGATGTTGAGAATATTTTGTCACATGCTGACAATTCTGACCTTTTATCCCTTAGGTCTTCTTCCAACAACATCTTGTTGAATTTCACTAAACGCCCTAGGCAACCCTTATCGGAGTTAGATAAGATTTACAGGGAGACGGTATCGTTTTTAAAAACCCACCCTAATCTTCTCGTTCTCTACGAGCGACAAAGGTAATGCTACTGTCCTTATGGATAGAGATCAATATCTCAGTTTGAGTAAATCATTGTTAGATGATGATAGATACTATCAACCTCTTTCTACCAACCATTCACTAATAAAATAAATAAATTTATAACTCACTTAAAAAACATAAAGATCATAGATCAACCTCTTGCGAAATACTTACATAATTATGATGGATATGCTCCCAGATTTTATTGTCTACCGAAAATACATAAACCTACACTGAGTATGAGACCTATTGTATCATCTATTAATTCACCAAATATTAATATTTCTAAATTTCTAACGGATATCTTATCCAAATCATATAATTATAATAACAACTTTAATATTGTTGATTCTTTTCACTTTAGTGAGTTTATTAATAACTTTAGACTACCACAAGGATACATTTTAGTGAGTTTTGATGTGGTGTCTCTCTTCACTAACTTACCTCTTTCCAGCGTTATCACCTCCTTGAGAAATCATTGGAACTCCATTCAACCTAACTGTCCTGTTTCTTGGGATGTATTTGCAGAACTGTTGCAACTAGTTTTCGACACTAATTTCTTGGTCTTTGATGACAAATATTATCTCCAAATATTTGGCACACCTATGGGTTCCTCAATCTCTCCCATCCTAGTTAACTATGTACTGGATGATTTGGTATCTGACCGTTTGGGTCTTTTAGATTTTCAAATTCCTTTTATTAAACGGTATGTGGATGATTTATTATTAGCCTTACCTCCAGACAAGGTTCAGGCCACCTTGTCTATGTTTAATGAGTTTGATCCTCATTTACAGTTCACTGTTGAACTTGAGGACCCCGTCACTAATAGTATTCCCTTTTTAGACATGCGTGTCATTAGAATGGGAGATAACACCCTAACCACAAGTTGGTATAGGAAACCGATGGCCTCCAATAGGTTCCTTAACTACCATTCCTGTCATCCTTTTAAATATAAATTAAACCTAATTAAAGCTCTAAGCTGTCGGCTAAATAGATTGACACATCCGATTAATCGAAGGGAATCCCTTAAATTACTAAGAAATATTCTTATTGAGAATTCATATCCTTCCTCTCTCATTAATAAATACCTTTATTTACAAAGCTATGGCTCCTCTTTTGATGACATACCCAATGGTGACCAACTTAGAATAATATCAAATAATTCAATTAATAGCATTGTTCTGCCTGATACTGATCTTGGGAATCCTACCACCCATTACTCATCTTTACCTTATTTTCCTCAAGTTACTGAGAAACTTATTAAACTGTATAAACAGAATAACATACCTGTCAAAATTGCTGTCAAGAATGCTAAGACTGTTAGAAATTTGTTTTCAAAAACTAAAACACCCTTGTCCCTTTTGGAACAAGTGAATACCATTTATCATATACCTTGTGCTAAGTGTGACTCATGTTATATCGGTCAGACTGGGAGATCATTAAGAGTGCGTCTTACTACACATCGTAGTGATATTAATTTATCAAAGCACACTTGTGCTTTAGCCCAACATGCCATCAATACTAAACATAAGGTGGATTTTAATGAAGTTAAGATTCTTGGCACTGAACGCAATCTCGTCAAAAGACAGTTTTTGGAAATGTGTTCAATTCTTAAACACCTAAATGCTCTCAATAAGAGAACTGACATAAGTAACTTGAGCCAAATATATCACGCAATTAAATAGCAATATAATTATTCATCAGAACAATTGGTAGAGTTGATATCGCGACACTTTGAAGATACCTTGGAAGACCACATAAATCTCCAAAATTACAAGGACATTGACAGCTTATGTCAATTTTTGCAAATGAGAGAATCACGTAGGCATGAAAGAAGAGAAAGAAGACCGCAAGAAAATTATAGACAAAGAGAAAACCAAGAATATAGAGATAGAGGTCAAAATTTTAGAAGAGATTATACAAGACGAGAATTCATACCTAGACGGGGATACGAAAATAGACCGAACGGAAGAGAGAATTATGAACCCAGAACCCAGAGATGGAATGAAAACAGGGATCGGGAAAATCAGAGTAGAAATAACCGCCCATACCAAGGAAACAGATACAATAACCCACGGAATGAACAGGAATCTCGCGGTAACCGATACGGGAATGATAGACCAAAAGAGAACAGAAGAGAAATAAATAATATGCAAAGAGAAGAAAATGAATATGAGAGAGAAGATGACGGGCGAGAAAACACAGAAGAACAACAGGCGTGTTTTCAAGAAGGCGCTCACTAAAAACGAAGAAACAAACAGGAATTTTTTGTCACCCCAAGGAATTTATTAAACTGGCAGGAAACAATGAAAAGAGAAATGGAGTTAATTTAAAATTTGTGGATGGATTTATAAATGAGAAACCAATTAAAATTATGATAGACACAGGCTCTGAAATAACACTGGTCAACAGAAAATTAATCGAAGAAGTAAATTTAACAAGTCTAATTTATAAAATACCTAGGGTGAATTTAGTGGGCGCAAATAAACGGACATTGGCAACAATAAATGAAGGTATACGAGTAATGGTACGATTGAAAAAAAATATGTATGCACTTCAATGTGTAATAATGCCGAATATGTCACATGACATGATTGTAGGCGTTGACGAATTAACGGAAAAACATGTAGTGATCGACTTCAAAACCAATACGATGAAAATAACAAAGGAAAAAGAAGAAGAACAGGATAAGGAACAAGAGAAACAAATTACGGACGAATCAGAGAAAGAACAAACGGTGGAAATGAACCTGGTGACGAAGAAAGGAAAAGGAAGAAAGAGGGGAAAAGGTCAGAAAAAGATCAAAGAAAAAAAAACCTGGGATTCCTCAAAAGATGAGACGAGCTCAGGAGAAGAAGATGGAAAGATTTTGACAAGAAATGAAAGCAAAACTTGGGATTCCTCAAAAGAAGAGACGAGCCCAACAGAAGAAGAAACAAAGGAAATGAAAGAAAAGGAAAAGGATTCAGTTGAAAAGAACATATGGGATTCCTCAAAAGAAGAGACGAGCCCAACAGAAAAAAAAACAAAGGAAAATGAAGAGGACACAATGGAGACAGTGGTGTTTGAAGAAGACACGGAGTACACGGTGAATATGTGCGAAGAATTTGATGGGAGAGACAAAAAAATTGATATGTGGAGAAGGCAAAGAAAATGATTTGCGTATAATTTTAAGAGACTACGAAACGCTGATAAATGAGGAAAACCGAGTGGCCACAAAATACGAGCACTCATTTGAGGTGAAAAACTTGGGAAATTTTCGATCGAAGACTTATCCAATTCCTTATAAGTATCGGCAAGAAGTAAAGCAAGAAATCAAAAAAATGTTGGAAGATCAAATCATTGAGAGATGTGACTCACCCTATATTAACCCAATTGTGATAGTGAAGAAGAGCAGTGGAGAGTTAAGACTCTGTTTAGATGCCCGAAATATCAACCAACACACAGTATCACAATATGAATCACCGTTAAATATCGAGGCCATTTTTGGAAGAATCACGGGATCACATATTTTCTCAAAAATTGATCTAAAGCATAGTTTTTGGTTAATACCTTTGGCTGAAAAGTGTAGAAACTACACTGCCTTTTCAATTGATGGTATAGTATACCGATTTAAGGTAGTTCCGTTTGGATTACAAAGCGCCTGTGCAGCACTTGTACGAGCTTTGCATACCATTTTGAATCACCATGAAGAGTTCATCGTCCATTACATCGACGATTTATTAATTTTTTCACAAGATATGCAGAGTCATGTGGAACATATCAAAATAATTTTGAAAGAATTGGACACAGCGGGATTAAAACTAAACATTGAAAAATGTCAATTTTTTCAAAAGGAAGTGATTTATTTGGGTTTCAAACTTGACACCAAAACTGTAAGTCTAGCCGAGGACAGAGTAAAGCTCATCGACGAATACCCAAGACCAACAAATCTAAAAACATTGCGAGGGTTTCTCGGTACGATAAATTATTTCAAGAAATTAATTCCCGATTTAAGCCAAAAAGAAATTCCTTTAATAAAATTGTTAAAGAAAGGGACAAAATGGAATTGGAAAGAAGAACAGGAGGAAGCTTTCAAAATATTGAAACAAGAATTTGCTAAAGGAACGAAAATATATCACCCTATTTACAATTTGCCGTTTATACTCCGTACGGATGCGTCGATACAGAAATTTGCAGGAGTGTTGTCGCAAATACAAAACGGCCAAGAGGTTCCGATATGTTTTATATCTCGAGTGACTAAAACACATGAGAGAAAATACAGTGTCACCGAGTTGGAATTCGCCAGTGTACTATTTTGCGTAAACAAATTAAGGTTTTACTTATTGGGAGCTAAATTCACCATCGAAACGGATCATGCAGCATTGATACACATCATGAAGAATCGATTGGTAAATAACAGAATACACAGAGGCATTCTGCTCTTACAAGAGTATGATTTCGAATTCCGATACATCAAAGGGAAAGACAACATAATAGCTGACGCTTTAACACGGGACGAAGATACAGGAAAAAAAGAGACAATTACATTACATGTGGGATTGAATATATTGACACAAGCCGAAGGGATATTTTCGTTAAATGAGATAAGGACCGACCAGGAAGGCCTAGAAGAAAGAGAAAAGAGAAGAGCGGAGCTAGAAAACGAGATATTTTTTAAGAGAATAGACGGAAAGGAATTATATTTAGTGACACCGACATTGGCAGAAAGAATCATAAAGAAGCTACACGAGGAAAATGGACATATTGGCAGTAGAAAGGTATGGCTTGTGTTTAGGGAAAACTACATCAGTCGACAAGATTACCGCATTGCAAAAGAGATCACACAGAAATGCGAAGTATGCCAGAAATACAAGAGCAGGAATTTTAAAAACGAAAATATTGCAAAGAGCATTGTATCCCGGAACAACCTGGACATTATAGCCATCGACATGTTAAGCGATCTAATTGTGACCACCCAAAGGAACAAGCATATTCTGGTGATGGTGGATGTGTTCTCAAAATACGTGAAATTATATAGTTGCCGCACCACAAAAGGGGAAGAAATATTGAGAAAAATAGACAATTTCATCGCTACGGTAGGAACCCCAAGAAAAATTTTACTAGACAATGCAACGTATAGTTTTTTTACGTTAAGAATGAAAATGTGACAGTCTAGTAACTTTTGAATGTCCAACCATACAGCAAATTCCCCATGCCCCTCTCCCTTAGATTCTAATAAATCTAGTGACTTTTAGTGAAATATCGGTTGGCAAAATATTGCAATATTGCCAGTTCATTTCTCACGGCTTTTTGTTATTTTGTTATTGTATTTGTGAACAGGAGGCACAGAACAGAAGTAGAGTGGAGGTTAGGTCAAAAACAATATTCTGTGGTTAGGTAGTGTTGGTTATTTATTTTTTTCGTTTCAATTTTTGCTATAAATTAAACTAAAAAAGTTCTTTTCAGAAATAATATTTATAAATTTGAAAATTTTATAAATTTTCAAATATGCCTAAAGCTTTAGGAAGTTGTGCCCAGAAAATGGTCATTTCTTTAATTTCATACTTTGAGGCAGAACGTGATCATCAATCTATATTACTTCCGTTTGAAGCAGTTAGGGATGTAAGTAATTATTTGTTCTATTTCTTTTTAAATAGTGATATAAAATGTGGGCAATATTTAATGTTACATTTTTAAACAATCCTATTTTATTTTAATTAAAAAGTGAGGTTATATGAAAGTTTTTATTTTTAGAGGGTAGCAGCGGCGTTAAATATTAGCATGTCCCTTGTAAATAAAATTGTAGTAAAAGCCAATAGGGGTGAACCATTAAGAAGCTCAAAGCAAAAAAGACGATGTACAAAACCAGTTGATATAGACGAATTCAATCAAATGACTATTCGAAATAGTATTTATATGTACAAAAAAAGTAAGTTTTTGGCCAAATTTAATGTCAATAATCTTTAAAACAAATAATCATTTTAGAGGAACAAGTTAAATTACAAACACTACAAGCGAAATTAGTAGCAAGGAATATTTTTACTGGTAGTCTTACTTCTTTATGGAAAATTGTACGCAATATTGGTTTTTGTTATAAAAAAGATGATCCACGACGTGGTTTAATGGAGTTACCCAATATTGTTTTTAAAAGACATATGTTTCTGCAGCAGTATGTAAAACTAAAAAATGAAGGTCTATACACATTTGTTTTCTTGGACGAGACATGGATTTTTCAAGATGGTACTATTAGTCGTTCTTGGCAAGATTCAAGTGACAAAAGTGTTAAGAAAACTAAAGTTGGTGGTGCAAGGTAAATATATATTTTTTTGTTTAACATCCATTTTATTGTGATCTGTTTTACACAAAACAACAAACAATAACATGTGAGTGTTAAGAAAGTGACACAGTCAGTATTCACCCCGCGGTTAATACCTAAAAAAAAGTACAATAATAATTGAGTTAATGTAGTTATTAAATAATTGACCATGTACAAATTTAAATATATGTTTAAAAAATGCATTTAAACTCAACTCTCTTTTGTTGCAATGTTCAAATTTAAAAGAAATAAAAACATTTAACAATGTGCTTTAAATAAAATGAAATGGTTATGGGAAGTTATTCTTTGTTTTATCATTGTTTTAAAATTATAATGAATATACAAAAAATCAAACTCATCAATATTATACTGCTGCACTACACAAGAACATTGTTTGTAGCTTTTACCATTACCTTCAATAATAGCCTAGACAACTAATTGCATAATTTTTATATTATATTTGGTAATTTAAATTATTTTTTAGATATATATTTTATTTAGTAATTTAAACTATTTTTTAGATACATTGTTCTCCATGCAGGAAATTGTAATGGATTTATTCAGGGAGCTGAATTGGTTTTTTCATCCAAAACAACGGACTGTGACTACCATGGAGAAATGAATCATCATAACTTTTTGCAATGGTTTGAACATCAGCTGTTGAATTAATTTAGAGGAACCATCAATTATTATAATGGATAATGCTCCATACCATAGCACAATAATTAATAAAGCTCCTACATGTGTTTCAAAAAAAGCTGAAATAAAAGAGTGGTTGGAAAATAACAATATTACACATGAACAAACAATGTTAAAAACGTCAATTGCTTCAACTGGTCCAGAGGTATGTTTTTAATTAAATTTGTGCAATTCAATATGCTTTTATTATTTCATTGCTTATAGGAATAAACCAGAACCAATATATGAAGTAGATAGAATGGCTGAACAATATGGACACAGAGTTCTTCGACTTCCTCCATACCATTGTATTTTTAATGCAATTGAGCATATATGGGAAATAAGTAAACAGTATTACTCTGATCATGTTGGCACAAATTACAGTTCTACTGCAAAGTCTTTAGCAGTGTGGAAGGAGTCCCTGGCCCAAATAACACCAGAAGTATGGTCAAAAACAATAAAGAGAACAGAATCTGAGATACAGCGCTGGTGGGATAGAGAAATTGTTTTTTATCGTGAAGACATTAGCCCTGTAGTTATTGATTTAACAGAAGATGATGCTAATGATGATGATGATGATTTTTGTATTGATAGTGGTGATGAAGTCTTAATTTTATTGAAAAAAGAATTATATAGACATTGCAATTGTGTTCTAATAAAAGTACATTTCTGTAATATATATTTAATTAAAAATTATTTTTGTATTTGATTCAGATAATCAGGTGAGTTAGAAAATATAAATAATTTTGTATACTGGTATAGAACAGCTATAACTAACAAAATTCTTATATTGTTAAGGATTTTTGAATAATGAAACTTTTATATTAATTTTTTTATTTTTATTTGTTTAATACACGGGATAACCCCATTAACAGTTTAAATTACAATATACAATATCACAATTAGTGACAACCTATCTTGACTCTCTGATTTCTCCCAGATGTAGAGTTTTTAATCCATTTCACAAACATGCCATGAAAGTCTACATTAATTACATTTGGTCTACATTTGGCCAAAAGTATTTGGTTATCTACATGATCAAATGCTTTGGAAAAATATGTGTATATTGCATCTACCTGTTTACGGCCTTCAATATGAGATAATATATCAGATTGATAGCAAATCAAATTTTTTGCAGTGGATTTTTTGCTATGAAAACCATGTTGTGATTGAGATATTACACCTTTACATAACTAAGAAAGTTGCTTTACTATAAGACTGTCGAAGAGCTTAGGGGGATTGCAGATTGTATACAAATGCTACTTAAATTTCAACATTGTCTTTCTGACCATTTTTATATATAGGAACAACAAAACTTTCCTTCCATGAAGAAGGAAACAGAGGTTTGCAGAGGTCTAATAAACAATATTACAAGGGTATACATACACTTTTTAATAAAAAATTAGGCACATCCTCTGGACCAGCAGTAAGCTTGTAACTGTGTGCTATGTAAAGGTTGTTGTTATTTGGTGAATACACAGTTTGGAAGAAGTTCATAAATAAATTAGATGTATTGACCATTTGTTGCAGATTTGACTTAATAAAATAAGGAGTTAGGTAGGTTATGACTACACCACTTATCATTGATGCACTTACAAAATGATTTTGGACCATTTGTTAGGCCAGTATCTATACCTTTAATATAGTTGCTAAACCAAATTTCAGACAGTTGTTGACATTCAGCTCTTAGGTGGGAAACTTCAACATTATCAATTAAATAAGTGTACATTATACTTTGGTGTGGTGTGCATAATACTTTAGTTTTCTAAGAAGTAAATTAATATGAATAGCTTCCAATGATATTCAAATATCCAATTATAATATGTTTCTTCATCTACAAATAATTTCCAATTAATTATTGGATGCTGCAGCAGTACTAGTCATGTTTAACACTGTGTGGTATGACACTTTTGTGCTGATACTTTGCAGTGCTTCATGTGTATTAACACCGCGACAATAAAGTATCAAAGAGTCCTTACACCCAGAGCCAAGCAATGCAATTCACTGCAATAGTGTGATTTGATACAAGATACAACAAAAAGAGACAGAACACGAATAAAGTCAATTAAAGTTTTCCAATCACACCGAAACATTTCAACCTGTCTGTATATTATCGCTTTGTGTCTTTTATTCTCAAAAAGGTTTTATTTTTGAAAAGATCAACTCTCAATCAAAGTCTAGCACAGCTATTAAGTAAATGGAAAACAGATGTTGCTGCTTCTTTATCTGTTTTTACAATATTTGCCCTTATTTCCATGGTTTAGCAAAATATTGTTGTTTTGTAAGGATAGAACCAGTCTCTTTATTTAGATTATTTTTTATGGGCCACTCACTTGAATGGATCACAAAAAAAAGTTTATACTCATATATAGATTAGTAATGTTTTGACCCAAAACAATTTTAAAAAGAACACTTTTATTGAAGTTTGAGTTATTACAAAAGTTTGTAAAAATAAATTTAAATATAAGTAATTTCTAAATATTTTAAAGTGTTTAATAATCACAGATCAGACATAGAATATCTTTGTAACTCATTTATTAAATTTAGTATATTTGAAATTTTTATTACAGATGTATAAGGTGTATCTAATTTTAATAAATTTTTATGCACAAATATGCTTAAAATATTGTGCAATAGAGTACTTAGTTATTCCATTTAACAGATATCCAACATAAAGGATTAACAATATAAACAGGTTAACACAATAAAACAAATGTTTAATTTTTAAAATTCTAATGGCATATAGATTAGAATTTATAAATGAAAAGTTTTTAATCAAACATACTACACTAAAATATCAACAGCACCTTCATTTGCTAGTATTTCCATGTTCTTTCTATTAACTACAATGTTATGTAAAACTGAACAACCTGTTAGGTAGCCTGTCATTTACAATTCTTGACACAATTGATTTAAAACTTCTGCTTGTTACACATTGTTTGCTCCATGAACAAAGTTCTTTTTCTAGGTTTAAATTCTTGACATTGAACGTGCTGTAAATCACTTTCTACTTTATAAATAGAATTTGTTTAAAGAGATCACAATCACTGCAGAAAAATATAACTGGTCATTGTTTTAATAATCTTAATGGTTAGTTTGTTGTAATTTGAAATGGTAACAAAAGTTACAAAGAATAATCAGTTTCTATGCTTGAATGTTCTTGCAAGTTCCACAATTTGTATCCATACTTTTATTGATGGCCTATTTATCAATTCAGAAAAAAACTTTGTTTTCTTATGATAATCACCTAATCATGTTTGTTTTAAAAATAATTGGAACCATAAATTTGTACCCGATAAAACTTCATTTTTACGAAGATATAAAACATTAGTTATAAAAGATGGGTATAAATTATTTATAGTTAAAAATTTACAATTTAACACAAAAGTGTTAAAAGAAAACAACGAAAAGTTAGGTTATGTGTAAACTTGTAAACATCAAAAGTGATCAACTTGTTTTTAAAAGAAGAAAATGAAAAGTTAGGTTATATGTGTTTAAGAAGAATATAAGAAATGGAAAAATAGTTTGGCAACGATGCACCTGATCGTTGTGTGACGTCATCACATTCTTATCGTAAAAAAAGTATACTTCCGAAATGATCGTTTCAAGGTACAGCTTAGAGAACGGGGAATCGAGACGAACTTTGTAAGCATCAGGCATCCCCAAAGTAATCCGTCTGAGCGATTTATACAAGAGGTAACGAAATTTCTTCGCATTGCAACGGATGGTCAACATCGGCGATGGGACAGAAAATTGGGAGAAATAGAGATGTACCTAAATTCCATGCCAAGTACAGTAACGAAAGAAACACCAGAATACATCATGAAAGGCGTCATGCCGATAAGACCGTGGGAAGATCCAGAACAAAGAGAGTATCGACAGGTTATAGAAACGGTTCAGAGGAGATTAAGAAGAAGCAATGAGAAATACATCCAGAGACAGGGTCATAATAGGAAACGAAGACCAGTAACTTTCCAAAAGGGTGACAAAGTAATGGTAAGAGCATTAAGAGTGTCAAATCTTCAGAGCGGTATTTGCGCAAAATTGATGCCTGTTTTCGAAGGGCCATACATAGTAAACAACGAAGATGGAGTAAACAGCTATGAGTTGAAACATATGGATTCTGAAAAGATCAGAGGTATTTATAATATCCATGATGTATATAAATATCACGAATGAAGATTTAAATTTGTATAAAGTAGATAGTAGGATAGGATAATACGTAGCATAAGTAAAGCTAGCATACAGGAAGTGCGTTTTAGTTTGCCTCGAGAAAATTTAGTTGCATAGATTGATAAATTTTATCGATTACAAAGGCGGGGATTTGTTGTACTTTTGAATGTCCATAAGCAATAAAAAACCGATATACAAATTTTATTACTTAAATAAAAATTAAAATTATTGATATTTCATAAAGACACGGGCATATAAATTTTCAAACATCCTGTATAAGACAAAATATGTATTTTAAGTTGTTCGAAGAATTGTTCATTAGGCCTCAGAGACAAGACTTTCAAATATTATCGATAAGAAATTTAAATAAGTCGGTTATTGTGGAATGGATTTACCCGGAATAAAAGTGTATATAGAAAGTGTTTAAACAATAGACCGGGATTTGCGGTGGTTTTTCTCCCCGAAAGATTATATCGGTAAAAGTTTATTAACAAAAGACATTGAATTGAGAAACAGGTATCGTTTGTAGCTATTAGTAAGAAATATTTGTAAAGCAGATAGATTTAGTTAGAATAATTAAAGAATGTTGTTTTCTGGAATTACCCGAATGACGTTTTATAGAGAGAGTTGGTTGGTAACGATATACGTCACAGAGGTGGATGATTTTTATTGGTCAATTTTTGAATGCAAGGAGGTGGTGGTTTTGGCTATGAGATAGGAGAGAGGAAAAAAGTTAGTTAGTCAGTTTTCGTCGTCCAAGAAGGAAGGAGCTTTGTGATTTGTGTTTGTTTGAAGTCCCGAAGACGTAATTTACCGGGTGTGTTTATTTGCTGTGTAAAAGCTGACCAGTGTGAGGAACGGGGTACAGAGAGATAGAAAAACCAAAGGGTATAAGAATATTAATATCAGACGAAGCCGGAAACATTTGGAGTTATAAACAGGCGCGGAGATTGGCTCAAAAGGAGGCTGCATAGAATAACACGAGTTGTTGGGTTGCAGATACAAGGACAGATAGGAGAAAGGTGTACGTCATCTGGACCACAATAGGAGCAGAAGCAGAGAAAGGTTTTTTTTTTGGCGTGGCCATAGAATTGCAACGGCAGAGAAAGAAAGGTCAGTCAATTTTCATTAGAGCAGGAGTGTGGTTTTCATTTATTAATTAAATAAATTGAATAAATAATAGAGACAGTTAATTTTGCGATCATTTAAAAAAAATTATAAAAAGAGCTTAGTTATAACACATATTAAAAATCAATGTAAAATAACATTTGGGTCCATGATAGAAAACAACTTCTCATATATTTAAAGTTAGTATATTGCAAATATTACAGGATTGATTGTTATATAAAATTTCATTAAAATAAAGGACATCTCACATATAGTTCAGTTGAAATTCTATGTATTTTATTCAGGTCATATTACCTATCCCAATTAGGAAGCCAATTGGAAAATATTTTGAATCCACGATCAAAGGTAAATAGTACAAGTTAAATAGCCTGAGATTGTAATTAATTAATGCTGATTTATTGTGATTAATTGGAGATTAGATCATATATATAATATATATATATATATATATATATATATATATATATACATATATATATATAATATATATATATATATATATATAATATATATATATATATATTACAGTGATGAGTGCTTTACCACCCGGCTTTTTAACGTAAGAGATAAAAAACACAGTTACCTTGTGAAATAAAAAGAGATGAAACTCGTAGAGGTGGGAAATAATCGATAGAAACCGGTAATTTACATTACATTGCATCGATAGTCTCACACCTTTAGACGTTAGACGTGGCTATTTGACTTCAGTCATAATTATACGAATATCCTCAAAAATATTTTATTTTAATAATTTCTGATAGAATAAATACTTGAATAAATTAAGACATATTATAGTAAAAAACATTCATTAGTAGCGATTTTCAAAAGCAAAACGATCTCGGCATAATTTCAAATTATTAAAAAAAAACACATGTAGGTTTTGAACTCTAATCATCTGCACCGCAGTGTCGAATTCTTACTACTAATCCACGATGGATTGATAATTATTCCGTGACAAGAGCAGAGAACTAACGACCATAATTAGATACCTGTGTTCGTAGTTCTCTGACAAGAGTATGAAACTCCTAAAATCGTACTAGAAATTATTTTTGGTTAATAATTTAAAACTTTAGATTAAATTTAAATAAAAATTTAGATAAAATTAATTTAGATTAAATAATCACTATTAATTAAATTGTTTTATTCACATTTTTGCTTTATTGTGGTCAGTTTTTATTTTATGCGACATTAAAAAATGGAAATACGTCACACATACGACGTCACACATAATAATTATGACCGAGGTGATTTAGCTCGAAGCTAACGTCTAAAGGTGTGAGACTATCGATATTGGTAATATAATGTAATGTAAATTATAGGTTTCTATCGATTATTTCCCACCTCTACGAGTTTCATCTCTTTTTATTTCACAAGGTAACTGTGTTTTCTATCTCTTACGTTAAGAAGGCGGGTGGTAAGGCACTCAGCACTATATATATATATATATATATATATATATATATATATAATATATATATATATATATATGTATATATATAAAATCTTTTTCAAGCAAATATGTTGATTGATTGTTGATAAAATTTTCGATTGAAAATTAGGGTGTTTTTTCGATATTAAATCTAAATAAGTAAAAAAAAATATTTTAAATAAATAAAATGCAGTGAGCAGGACATTTACAAATGGTTATATTCTGTTACTATTTTTTTACTTTTTATCATATTCAAAATCTTCGGCGGCCCTGGTTTACTTGAACAAAAGTATTTTTTAAGCATAAATCTTACTTGTTGAGGCTTAATTTTCTTATCTTCATTCTCCAACCACAATCCAGCTTTGGTGTCTAAATGCAAAACAACCTTAGCAGATATTCTAATATCTGATCTCACGACCTGTTTATGGGCTATGATTCCATTCACTGGACGAATTCTTCGACTAAGATCTCTATTCACGATGGCACCCAATTCGCATTCTTTCAAACGTATATTGTTTAAGTTCCAACAGATTTCTTTTATGTTAGCATCACGTTTGAATGTCACCCATCCTCTTCGTAGCCACCTTCTGTCAGGCTGAGGATCAGCTAATGCCACACGAAGAAAACCATCATATCTGGAACAGAATGTATAATTTAAAAATACGCATTTACAATATAATCACTCCGGCAAGGAGCTGTCAACACCGACCGCAGAAAATTTAAACGTAAAAATGGACGACATAGTTTTAGGTTATGAATATGTGCGTCTAAGTAGGTTCGTATTACGTTTGACTTCGACGGTGAGGAGTGGGAGTAAAAGTTTGCGAGGGAGTCTCACAACACTCCACCAGTAATCACGTTATAATTTTAAAAATAATATCTGCTAGGTAAGATTTTTCAATTAATTTCATAAAAATACAAATGCAAAATATTAATATATCTCGATTCACAATAATAATTAGAGTAGATATGTTTGCCTTTTTAATATTGTAATCAAATATACTTACATGAGTTGTGAGTCAGAAGAGAAGGTTGTCAGCTACGTTAGAAGAAGTGTTATCGGATGATAATCAAGACAGCGGGGGGAGAATGTTCCGAGAATCTGCCTAAATATCAACAGAGGCTATTTTTCGAAAGCCATGTTCTTAGAAATTAAACGTAAACAAACTACGTCACAGATCACGGGAATTATTACGCATCGGAAGGAGATCGGATCGATTTTAAACAGTCAGTACCTTGTCCACTTTTGGGGCGTACAGACGTTGTCGTTTCCGCTAATATTCGGATTGAGAGTCGAGAAGTGCCTTTCATCGTTGGGGGTTGTACAAATGTTGCTAGTTATCTCGAAATGAGAATCATGGTTTTTTTATCGATGAAATATGTTCGCAAGTAGTTGGAAAGTATTCGCAAGTAGCGTGGAGAATAGTAATAGTTCATCTATGGTAACTCGTACCAGTACCATACATTATAATTTGAAGTATTTGTAATAGTGTAAAAATTAGCTAAGAGTGCCGTATTCATGCAAGAATAAATCCAAGTGTTTATAAGTGCTACAACCACATTACGGTTCAACAACAAAGAAGGACCTGTAAGGACAGCCAGGATTCCAGTTTTAACATTGCTCAGGACAGGACTTGGTAGATATAAAAACATTTTGACATTTTATTTAAATTCTAAACTATTTCGTCATGGTATATAGTGTTTACTGACTTCATATTTCGGTACAAAATTGTGCTAAATTAATAATTATATAAGGTCCATGCTTTTAGTATTAGCGTTTATTCAGAAATAAAATCTGTATTTACTATACTCAACTTTTTATTCTAATCTATATTAAAAAAGGATTAGACAAACTTACCACCCCGGGACGGGGTGTGATTAAAATCAAGCGTTGGTGAAAATAATACAGTCCATTAGGGGTCATTCGGACGCCTCTTAGTTCATGATAATAAGGCATATAGCCCTCATTAATCACCATTGATAGATGCCTGAAAAAGTGTAACAAATACATGGAAAATTAAATCAAAATGTGATATTTTACTGATTTCATATATAAACTACATAGAAATAATATAATTTTGCTTAGATTTTGAATTTCTGGCCTGTTGTTTAAATTATTATCACTTTTGCTAATACAAACCATGTCCAAAAAAATTCTTTTGAATTTATTACTTTCACTACATAAAATTTTAATATTATCAAAAGAATTTTGATATAATAAAATCTTGGTGACTAGGTGTTTTGGGTATGAATTGTCGATGAAAAGGTTAGACAGGATTCTCAGGTTCTTCTGAGGGACAGAAGGATCACTGATAGCTATGATTCTAGCCTTCCTTTGCTTGAGCAAATTAATTTTTATTGAATGTCTATGGTATGACCAATAGTTAAGGAAACGTCCAGAACTATGGGGTTTTCTATGACAGTCGATAATCAGGGAGTTGTTCTGGGTTCTGATGAACCGGGTATCAAGAAAGGGGACTGAGCATAGATCATCCTCATGTTCGATTGTGAACTGTAATAGATGGTCATAACTGTTAAATACATTTAAGATTTCTGTGGATCCATTGCTAGGAATAGCAAGGATTAAGTCATCCACATGTTTTTTTACAAAAGGAATATATAAGGATAATTCAGGAATAACCATATCCAGTAAATGATCCATCACATAACACGCCAAAATTTACTTCCAGGATTTTGTCAAATTCTACTGTGTCAAAGGTTTTATGGAAATCTACAAAAGCCAGAACGAGTGGTCAGTTGTATTCGATAGTCTTTTCTATTACCGTTTTAATGCTCTGTAGGTGATTATTTGTTACAAATCCGGTACGAAATCCCGCTTTGTCTATTGGCTGGTAGAAATCAAGTTTTTTCTCAAGACGATTCGTTACTATTCTTGTAAAGAGTTTGTATAGGTAACTAAGAAGACTTATAGGTCTGTAGTTTTCTAATTCATGGGGATCTCCTTTTTTGTACAATAGAATTACCTCAGCATTGTGCCATTTGTCGGGTATATTATTGTCCAAAAGGCACATGTTAAAAAGGTTTTTTATTTTCTTAAGTAGGCAAGTGCCTCCGATTTTGATTGCATCAATAACTACACAATCTTCGCCTGGAGATTTATTATTCTTAGCTTTTCTTAGGGCTAGTTTTATTTCGTCCATTGTGATTTCCGGTAGTAGTTCTGATCCTTGGTTTACCTCAGCATTGTGCCATTTGTCGGATATATTACTGTCCAAAAGGCAAATGTTAAAAAGGTTTTTTATTTTCTTAAGTAGGCAAGTGCCTCCGATTTTGATTGCATCAGTAACTACATAATCTTCGCCTGGAGATTAATTATTCTTAGCTTTTCTCAGGGCTAGTTTTATTTCGTCCATTGTGATTTTCGGCAGTAGTTCTGATTTATTTTTATTATTTAGATTTTAAAAATACAGAAAAAAATATGTATGAAGTATGAAGCTTCGCGATAGTTTACAGTACAGCCTATTGTATTGTATCATCGATGCCCGCTGGAGCTAGCGGATAGATATTTCACAGTGTAGCGTTTACGCTACTGATTAACCCCTTAAGAAATTTTTATTACCCGCCTACGATCGATTTTTAAATCGACATTTCCCCACCCACGCGCTATTAGCGCTTTGAAAGGAAGATCGAGGTTGTGCGAAAGGAGTTTTCAGTTTTGGTCAGAACTCAACGCAGCCACGTCAACCGGTGAAATTTTTCACCTTCAAAGTGACGGAATTGGAGCAAGGAAGATAATTTGGGGAAGAATAAATTAATTCATAAATAAAATACATATCTTAGTAATAATAATAAGTAAATTTTTAAAATCAATAATCTAAAGAGTTCCACATAAAAGGAAGATTTTTTTTGCGTGCTGCGACTCCATATTCCGTCACGTGAAAATATTAATTTAAGTTCATTGAAGTAACTTTGAATCCTTAGATAGTTAGCAATTTGTGTATGTAACCCGTGGATTTTGCTGTCACCCAGAGACCAGTGACTGGTTGTGGCTTTTGTGCCCAGGATTCGTCTTTACAGCCATAAACTGATGTAGCCGTGCCAAGAGGAGTTTTTCCTATGGACTTATAGTGCTGTAAAGATAAGTTGTTTAACTATTTGACTTTTTGTATTACTATCTATTTACTGTTAACTCATCATATGCATATGATAAGGTGAATACCTTTGTGATAATTTAATTTTTGATATAATCTAATTCTAAAATATTGGGGAGAAGAAAATACATTACATGTTTTTATTGGGTTTTTAAATAGGATATACAGAGTCTGACCAAACTCACTTTTTTTTTGATATAATATTTTTGTTAATATAATACAATTTGATATTGAGAGAGGGACATAAATTTAATGTGGTTTTTTTTTAAATATATATAATGAGTATTGAGAACTCACTTTTGAGATAATATAATTGTAACAGAGTTATCATTGTTGATATCTGTACAATACGGTAATTATTTCTCATTTTAGTAGAACTATTTAAATCTAAATTACTAACCTTAGTGTTAAGACTTAGGCTACCCTACGGACTATTCTTGGTTTATACTAATATTTCATATTTTATTTGGCCAGTGGTAGTGACTATTCGTTTGTTGAGGGGCTATTAGGTCCCATTGTATCTGTACACCATCCACTACCACTGTTATTTGGCTTTGCATTATATGTAAATTGTTTATACACATATACCTATATACATTTTTTATAAATATATTTATTGTTGCTATTTTGAGTTTTATTTCAGTTCTACTAACCAGTATATAACATAGCAAAACAAGATTATTATTTAGTATTTTTGTATTTCAGAGTATTATCTCCAGATTCATTTGTTACTTCAAAATCTCAACTATCGTTGAGTTGGCGCCCTTCTTTTCTCTTCTTATTGTTCTCTTTCTATAAATTTATTCCCAGTGACCTTCTTCAGTTGTATCACGTTTGATATTACCAGGTCTCATTTCTTTCTTGTCTCATTAGCTCATTATCTCTTGTTATTGTTGTTTATATCTTTAAAGCCACAATCCAGTGCATTGAAGCTAGCCCGAACACTCACTTGAGATTTAGTGTCTCTTTGGCCATTTAAATTTGTTCCTCTGAGCTTAGCCCTATTTTTAGTATTTTTTTTTTCATCACTTCTCTTTCAGTTCTTCTGAAATTTGGAAGTTCTACACTTCCTAAAATCCAATACTCCCGGAGTATTGAGGTTTCAATTGGCTAGACCCAACGTGTGGCTTCTTTTCCACTTCTGTCTTAAAATATATATATATATATATATATATATATATATATATATATATATATATATATATATATAAAGTAGTTAGGTATTATTGACTGACACGTTATGTAAACTAAAGTTTTATTTTGAGGATGCAGTCATTTAAGTAGGGCAGGATAAGTAAAACTCTTTGTTCTTAAATCAAGCTTTCGCAAAATTTATTTGCTTCATCAGGATATGCTAAAATATGTTATGGTAAATACAATGAAATTAGAATTAAGAAAAACATTGTATAAAACTATATAAAAACTTACAAAAACTTATAATACCAACATTAACAAACAAATTAACTAAAGTCTTTGCTAACTATTCTCATATTAAAATTGCAACTAAAAATGTTAAGACATTAGCATCATTATATACAAAAACTAAATCACCTATTAGCATTATGGAAAGCTCAAATGTAGTTTATAGAATACCATGCCAAAATTGTGATAAGTCATACATCGGACACACATCTAGAAATCTAATAGGTAGACTAACATCACATAAAAGTGACCTTAGAAATAATAAAAATACGTGTGCATTAATAGATCATGCAATTAATAATAATCATTCATTTAATTTTAATGAAACTAATATATTAAGACGTGAAAACCAATTAAATAAAAGAGAATTTTTAGAAATGGTATGCATAAATAAATATCAATGCGTTAATAAAAAAACTGATATTAACAAACTCAGCAATATCTATAATTACATTCTATCTTACGAAAATTAATACTTTAATTTTCTAATATATGATTTTCTGACTATAAATACTATATTTTCAAAAATTTAAATATTCATATTTGGCGCCACTTTTTACGTAAGCATAATAACAATCTAGAGCTAATTATCAATAATAAAAACAGACACGAGTGTCTTTCTGACATATATCAAACATCATTATTAATCAATGTCATAATATATTCAAAATTAAAATATTGTACTTGCATAAAAATATAATTTAGGAAAAATTAATAATGTTTTGTGAATTTAATAATTTAATGGTTTAACCTCATGTTGTAAGTTTTTATATAGTTTTATACAATGTTTTTCTTAATTCTAATTTCATTGTATTTACCATAACATATTTTAATTTGTTTTTTTCAATTTTTTTTTGGACATTACCTTATATCTATATCTTAAATTGACTTGTTTTTGCTATATACTGTGTAGACTGAATAAATTGCTTTGTTTTTGATTGATTAAATAACAATTTAGATTAATAATAAATTAATTAAAAATTTAAATAACTAAAGTTAACTATTTTACATATTTTACAAGTCCGGAGTAGCCAATAAGTTGAGTCACTACCTCGAAATAACAGTTTTGAAATTTTAGGTTCCTTAGGGTGTTGTAGCAGTATATTTCATTGGATTTCATAACTGGACCAAAACAATTAAACATTATTGGTATAGGTATCCCTTCAGTATATTAATTTGAGGACAGAGAGTAAGTTAAACTTTGCCTACTTTTACTCATTCTCTTGTACATCTTTTATTTGTGTAAAAATGTCTGCTTTCAAGGTAGAGCATCTGTTAGCTCCTGAATTAGAGTATGAGTTGAAAGTCCGTCATCTAACCAGTCCATTGTTAAAAAAATGTTTTATGATGTACAGAATGTACCAGGTAAATTTCCTGATTTTGAACATGGTGTTTTGTATAAACATGTCTTAAGTTCCATGGATGCCCTTACTGGAATGTCGGATTGGAAGATAGTCGTTCCAACTCCTAATAGAGCAGAGGTTTTGGCCACTTTTCATGACCATCCTACTGCAGCTCATTTTGGTTTCTACAAAACTTTCCGTCGAATATCTGAACTTTATTACTGGCCGAAGATGCGTCAAACTGTACGTAGCTATATCGCTAAATGCAAAATCTGTGCTACATGCAAACCGACAAATCTTCCCCAACCAGGTTAAATGGATAGTTATTGACGGATTGATTTTCCATTTCAACTTATATCGTTAGATCTCATTGGTCCCTTATCACTTCTGTACCAGTTTGGTTGCTTAAAATCTGTTTTTCTATTTTGTTTACCTGGCAAAAAACCATAAGACGTTGTGCTATCTTGCCTTTTTTTATCTTATCTTAATGTTGGTTATTATCTTGGTTTATGGACTTGCTAATTTTGTTGTTTGTTTTCTCTTAAGGTTGATCTGCACCCCCCAAAAAATAAACTACAAATTCAAAAAATTTGAAAAAAATTGAGAAGGTATATGTGACAATTAAAAGTATTTTGACAAAGTTTGAACAAACTTTATGTTTTCGTTTTCGAAAAAACTCTAAAAAACTACTTTTTTCCAAGTATAAAGCGGGAAAACCAGACATACAATTTTGATAATTTTTTTTACAGCATAAAGATATAACCCTAAGAAATACTTATGAATTTTTTGAAAATTTTTGAATTTACAGTTTTGTCACTACGGGAAAAAATGTTATGTTCCGGCTTATAATAAAACTACCGGTAAGAAACCGGAAAAAATTTTAATAACAACATATATAAAACTGTAAAAGTGGAATATATTTGCAATAAAACGTTGAATATTTTTCCTAAACATATGAAAAATCTCGTTAAACAATAATTATATCTTGAATTGCCGGCATCAAATTGTATACTAGAGTAGGTAGTATTTATCATCGATAGATTGCATTACTTTCGGCCTCGAAACGATTCAAGCGAATCGTCATACTAGCAGGGTTGCCATATCAATTATTTTGTACAACACTTTGACAAATTACAAGATTTAATAAGAATGTTATCGGTTTGAATGAATTTTATTTGGCATGCTAGAACTTACAGAATAGTAGATACTGTATTCCATCTACAAGTAATATATCTATAAAAAACGTATTTAGTTTCTAAAAACCTATTTAGGCGTTTTTAGTTAATTATTTTAGTATTTATAAACAATAGTCTTGCTTGCATAACGTATTAGTGATAATTTTTATATTATAAGATAAGCATTAGTTATTCTTAAGTAATTCACATTTGTCAAGTTGTATTTTAAATCTTGTTTCTCTTAATTTCTCAAAAATCTTCTTAAGATTTACCATATGTTCTTAAAGTGAGGTTGAAAATGTCCCTGTAGACTAGATATATTTCGCCTGTAAGTCTTTTTATTATGTTCTCCATTACCTTCTCTAAAATGTTGAGGGTGCATTTTTGAGTCCGAATGGCATTCTCAGGCATTCATAGTGACCATTTTCAACGTTAAGTCTTCCAGTTAAGTTCCGTTAAGTTATGCAGTCTTCCAAATATCTTCTTTCATTTTAATTTGATGTAATCCGCTGGCTACAACTGGGTGGAAAAATATTTGCAGCGACCTAGTTTGTCCAGAATGTCTGTTATATTTGGAATTGGGTATAGACCATCGATGGTTTTCTTGTTCACCTTCCTGTAGTCGACAACTATTCTCCATTTAATTTTTCTTGGGCATTTGGTTGCTTTGGAATGACCCACATTGGGGACGACCAGGGCAATTGTCTCAGTTTGATGATTTCTTGATCGATCATCCTTATGGATGTGTGGATACCGATTTGACTTGGTGTAAACCGGAACTTCATCTCTTGTTCGTATATGATGTTTTATTTGATTAGTAAATGTTAACTGACGTCTGAATAATGAAATATGCATGATGCAAACTTCCTGCACTGTCGTTTTCGGTAATATTCTTCTATTGTATTAAAATGATCGGTTCTTAGGAAAGGATCGACATCTCTTAGATTTATTGGTTGACTTTTGATGGGATCCGTTATTGCTACTTGAATATATTCATCGGTGTTATTGACTAGCTCGGTCCAGACAAGTTGATTATATGCGACGGTGAGAATTTCTCTTAGGATGGCACCTTCGACTTCTTGTTTTTGGATGACGATTTTACCTGATGTTTCTTTTACTGTAAATTTGACTTGTATAATTCTTTAGGGCTCTTGGTGGACTATATAGAATTGGGCTTTATTTGTGGCATAGTAATTAATAGGAAGAATAGAATGCGCTGTAGTAAGAGTAGCTTGGGTAGAATCGAGATTTGCTTTAAGAAGCCTTAAGATTAAGACCATCAAATGTCTTGTAAGCTTTGCAAACATAAAATTTTAAGTTATTATTTGAGTTAAATTCGGAAAAAATTGGAATTTCTACACAATAACCTTCTGAATGATTCAAAAAAATTGATGTAGCAACTGGTTCATATTTAATATTATTTTTGGGGAATTTATTTGTTATATCAGGATTAAGAAAAGATTTAGTGGCTCTTGTAACAATAAGAAGTTTAAGAGGGAGATTTTGAATTTTAATGTAATGAAACTCTCTTTTGTCAGCAAAGGAATGCAACTCTACTAAGTTTCTTCTTTTTCTTTACATCTTTGTCCTCATATTTTTGAATTTTTTGTTCATAGTAAGAGTAATCTGGGTATGTGTCTATATACCTTCGTCATAGTTGCTCTTATTGTTCGATATTAAAGAGCTCTCCTACCGTGAATCGGGGCCTGGCTGTCTTTTGAAAGCGGAAGTTTCTTTGAGATTGGGGTCTATTGCCGGTTTGGCGTCTAAATACGCTAATAGGTATTGGCTTATATGATTGAGATGGATATGGTTTATGAAAATTGGGTTGGTTAGTTGTAGAATTTTGTGCATATTAAGTGATTTGTTGATTTTGTTGGAATCTAGGGGGTTGAAATGTCACTCTTGGACTATTGTTGAATGGCTGTTGTTGCAAAGGCATTAGATTTTGCCTAAAGAAAGGCTGTGGCCATTGGGGCTTGGGTACCTCAGGCTGCCATCGTGTAGGAGCGGGTGTATGAGTTAAATTGTGTCATTTGTGAAGTGGCAGATGGTTTGTTAGAAGATGATAAGGAATAATTATGAGATTTTTTAAGATATCTAATTTTTTTCTGAATATATCGGATAGCAAGAGCGAGATTCGCTGGTCTCATGGATCGAATTGTTGACCCTAGGGGTTCTCTTAGACCTGCCAAAAATATGGTTACAGCTTGTTGAAAAAATTATTTTTTATTCCTTTTAACTTCCTCATGTTATGTGTGCAATTCAATGTGATTTGAAATAGTATTTAAAATATTCATGCCTTATTCATGTAATTGATGAGGATTTTTGTCTGGGGCTCGACGAAGATTGACTAAATCTCTAGTTAATAAGTTTTTGTTACGTTGGTCAGCAAAATTTTTGACAAAAACTGATTTCATTGACGGCCAGTATTTACAGCCTTATACAGAAATAATTTTTCTGACTCTTCCTTGAATTTTCTTCATAATTTCTCGTGTAAGCATATGATTTTAAAAAGCAGACCACCGCTACCAAAAATAAACTCTTCTAAAAAACTAGGTGCTCTGTTACGAATTATAAATACTGAAGTCCTACCCAATTACTTCGTTCAAGCCCATACACTGGAATATTTGCATATGCTTATTTACTGTGCAGCAACAGCAACAGCTAATGTAATGGGAATTAGGATCATAACACGACGAGGTACTAATTCCGGAAGGACTGATAACAGAGTTGCACCCTGGGAGAAACGGCTCCTAAACAAGATTGAATTATTGCGTAGGGACATTGGTCAAATGACAGAATATATACGAGGAACAACAAGTAGAAAAGTCATTAAAAGAGCTGATCAAATAATGCTAAGCACTTCAAGACACTCGCAATATGATCCAGCAAACTACAGAGAATGATAACTATAAGCTATACTGGGATCGCACTGTGCTCACAGACCAAACTGTAGCACATAATAGACCAGATCTCGTGCTAGTTAATAAAATAACAAGACAAACAACTCTAATCGATGTGGCGATACCTAACAACAATAATCTGAGTGTTAAGTACAACGAAAAGATCGCCAAGTACAGAGATCTGGAAATACAAATAAGAAGACAATGGAGAATGGAAAGTACCCAGACGATACCTATTATTCTTTCTACCACTGGAGTCATTCCGAAGAACCTCCTAGAAAACATAAAAAAGCTGGGTCTATATGAACATCTATATAAGGTCATGCAGAAAGCTGTGCTACTTTCGACGTCCAGATGCGTGCGAAAATTTTTAGGAGATACACCGACGTACCAAGTCACCTAGGACTCGATAACATGGAAAGAGTCCCACCAGAGCTCAATCCTTTTGATATCGTAGGTATCTGGGATGAGTGAATTTTCCCCTTAGAGGGAGTGTGAGCCGTATGGCTAAATCTGAATAATTATAATAATACTCCAAAGCAAACTTAATTAAAAGCACATAGTAAAAGCAATAAACACATACGCAATACCACTTATCACATTTGGCTTTATAAAGTGGTCGAATACGGAAACTGAAGAACTAATTAGATCAAATATAACCGTGATAACTAAATACGTATCAACCACCCCAAATCATACATCTAACGCATGATACTACCACGCACACAAGGCAAGAGAAGAACGTTGTAATTTGGAAATATCACCCACTACTTAAAGATAGCAAAAAAACAAAGACAAAAATATATAGAGCAGGAATTAGACCAGTGATAGCATACGGAGCGAAAGTAATATGTCTTACGAAAAAAGATAAAGAAAAAGTAAGAATTATTAAAAGCAAAATTATAAGAATAAACAGCCCAATAAGGCCTGAACACGGAGAATATAGAAGACTAATGAAGCATGAAATAAGAGATAGAAAGGGGAAGAGATAGTAAAATTTATTAATCCACAAAGACTGAGATAATTTGAGCACATACAAATAAGAGAAGAAGACGCATTAATTAGGAAGATAACAAACCTGAAACCAGTAATAAAAAGAAGACATGTTCGCATGTTTTAGACGATTGACCATTTTTCATATAATTCGCACTAAAATATTTAATATTACCAGATAATTTAATTTTTAACTATCAACAAAAAAATAATATATGAATGCATGTATAAATTTAATGGTAATACGATACTACCGCTACAGACACAGATAGCGCCGCTAAGTACCTCTTTGGCGATAAAAATGTTTAGATAATAAATATAGATCATTTTTCAATGATATGTGTGAATGAGACCTTGTGTTCCTGCAAAACCGTAACTTTGTTTATTTTGACACAGCAGAGCAGTAAAATATTATACATAAAGATGTTGTTAAAGATATCTTTGCTAACTCGGTCTACTAGTAAGCGTAAAAGTTATAGCGTATTTGATAAAATTACTGTCTACACAATTTGGCAACTCAGTCAATGGATATAATGATAGAAAACTGTAATTTATATTAGGGTTTGAAAATATTACAGAGTCATCATGTAGAAATCTACAATTAAGTTAAAAAATTTACCAGATTAGCATGCCCAGTAGAGCCATCTCTAGGATCAGAAACAAATTAATTGTGGGTGAAGATCAACCTTAAAAGTCCAACTGCATATCGTAGGAGTACAGGATGGATATATGGGAATTTCCCCATCTTGAGTTCTGAGTTGAATAGATATTTACAGGGATAATTAGGAAAACATTCCAAATATTTTCTTTATTAGTGTTGTATAGTTTTGTGGATCATGACCATAAAGCTTATGCATTCATATTTACTTACTGTGTCGGTGTTTTAGCGTGGGTTCAGGATTGATCACCCTGGATGTGTGCCCTCACTTGGCTCAGAAATCTATCAATAAATATTAGTTGTTCCTTGAGTGTCTCTTAGGTTGAAATCAGAATGTGTCATTTAGAATTGGATCGTTCTGATATTCAGCAGTAAGTAAGTCTGTTTAACTTGGAGGTCATCTCCTATGCTATTATCGTTGAAAGTATTTGAGTTTTAACATATCTTATTGTATACTGTTTGTTTACCTGTCTCTCTACTAGTGATATGGATTGATAGATGTGAGTTATCTTTATCTTAATTGAGTTTATCTTTACCTTTATGGAGTTTATCTCATAACTGTAATGGAGTTTATCTTGTACCTTGACTGAGTTTATCTCGTACCTTTACCTTGAGTGTATCTTTATCTTTACCTTAATTGAGTTTATCTCGTACCTTTACCTTAATTGGTTTATCTCATACCTTTACATTAAGTTAGTTATCTTTACCTTTACCTGGATAAGTTTATTTCTTATCTATATCTTATGAATATATATCTTATCTTTATCTTGATTATAGAGTCCTAAAAATCTGTCCTTTACTGTTCTTGTCGTGAGTATAGAATTGGAACACGCCAATAGTACAGTTTAGGTATTACAGTTAGGATCTCTTTTATCTTTCCTTCTACCAAGTGTATAGCTGGTAGAAGTGAGTTTTGTGCATATCCTCTACCATGAGTAGATCTGGACGTGCAATTATCTTTTACCTTTTGTGCATATCCTTTACTATGAGTTGGGATTGCAGTTATCTTACTTACCTTTTTTAGCATACCCTATACCATGAGTATAGTGGGCTTGCTAGTATCTAAGGCACTAGCAACCTTTACCGATTGTGTGTTTTTCTACCGCTGCTAAAGCAAGTAGGTGTATTGTATTATCTTTTACTTTGAATTTTCAATATGTTGTTGATATCCCGAACCATATATATGTTTAGGTTTGTAGTTTCAACTAGTCCTGAGTAATTAGGCCCTCATTGAACTCTATGGTGACGAATAGAATCGGGTCGCTCTAGTGTCAACGTTGGGTAAAGTTCATAGGACTTTGTTTGAATTTCGTTGTTATGAATGGTTCTTGGAGATATTGTGTTAGGGGTTGTTAATACACACCTATAATGTAGTTTTAACGAATGGTTGTTTTTACAAATACTTGAGAATGTAGATAAGTAGTGTTAAAAGTTAACTTGATCTGTAAGGTTATAGAATTAAACTTAAAATATATACCTTTTTAATCTTTGGTTTTTACTAAATTAACATACATTTTCTCATTAAAAGGAAAAAAATGTATGACTTCGTCTCATATTCTTCGTTCCATATTTTTATTTCGTCCTTGATTTTGTTCCAATTCCTGAGCAAATGGTTGACTGGTGACGAAAATGTTCAATTTTAACGTATCAACGTTCATTGTCGACCCAGCGTTAGATCGTTCTGCCACAAAAAAAAAGTTCCTAAAGTTCCTTTTTTTTTGCTGGAGATGAGGGAGAATGTAGCGTTTACGCTACTGATTAACCCCTTAAGAAATTTTTATTACCCGCCTACGATCGATTTTTAAATCGACATTTCCCCACCCACGCGCTATTAGCGCTTTGAAAGGAAGATCGAGGTTGTGCGAAAGCGAGTTTCAGTTTTGGTCAGAACTCAACGCAGCCACGTCAACCGGTGAAATTTTTCACCTTCAAAGTGACGGAATTGGAGCAAGGAAGATAATTTGGGGAAGAATAAATTAATTCATAAATAAAATACATATCTTAGTAATAATAATAAGTAAATTTTTAAAATCAATAATCTAAAGAGTTCCACATAAAAGGAAGATTTTTTTTCGTGCTGCGACTCCATATTCCGTCACGTGAAAATATTAATTTAAGTTCATTGAAGTAACTTTGAATCCTTAGATAGTTAGCAATTTGTGTATGTAACCCGTGGATTTTGCTGTCACCCAGAGACCAGTGACTGGTTGTGGCTTTTGTGCCCAGGATTCGTCTTTACAGCCATAAACTGATGTAGCCGTGCCAAGAGGAGTTTTTCCTATGGACTTATAGTGCTGTAAAGATAAGTTGTTTAACTATTTGACTTTTTGTATTACTATCTATTTACTGTTAACTCATCATATGCATATGATAAGGTGAATACCTTTGTGATAATTTAATTTTTGATATAATCTAATTCTAAAATATTGGGGAGAAGAAAATACATTACATGTTTTTATTGGGTTTTTAAATAGGATATACAGAGTCTGACCAAACTCACTTTTTTTTTGATATAATATTTTTGTTAATATAATACAATTTGATATTGAGAGAGGGACATAAATTTAATGTGGTTTTTTTTTAAATATATATAATGAGTATTGAGAATTCACTTTTGAGATAATATAATTGTAACAGAGTTATCATTGTTGATATCTGTACAATACGGTAATTATTTCTCATTTTAGTAGAACTATTTAAATCTAAATTACTAACCTTAGTGTTAAGACTTAGGCTACCCTACGGACTATTCTTGGTTTATACTAATATTTCATATTTTATTTGGCCAGTGGTAGTGACTATTCGTTTGTTGAGGGGCTATTAGGTCCCATTGTATCTGTACACCATCCACTACCACTGTTATTTGGCTTTGCATTATATGTAAATTGTTTATACACATATACCTATATACATTTTTTATAAATATATTTATTGTTGCTATTTTGAGTTTTATTTCAGTTCTACTAACCAGTATATAACATAGCAAAACAAGATTATTATTTAGTATCTTTGTATTTCAGAGTATTATCTCCAGATTGATTTATTACTTCAAAATCTCAACTATCGTTGAGTTGGCGCCCTTCTTTTCTCTTCTTATTGTTCTCTTTCTATAAATTTTTCCCAGTGACCTTCTTCAGTTGTATCACGTTTGATATTACCAGGTCTCATTTCTTTCTTGTCTCATTAGCTCATTATCTCTTGTTATTGTTGTTTATGTCTTTAAAGCCACAATCCAGTGCATTGAAGCTAGCCCGAACGCTCACTTGAGATTTAGTGTCTCTTTGGCCATTTAAATTTGTTCCTCTGAGCTTAGCCCTATTTTAGTATTTTTTTTTCATCACTTCTCTTTCAGTTCTTCTGAAATTTGGAAGTTCTACACTTCCTAAAATCCAATACTCCTGGAGTATTGAGGTTTCAACAGATATTGAAACATTAATTAGACGAGAACGCTTATTGACTATACATCAAGAACTGGAACGAATATATAGGAATATTCTACCAGAATATAAGCCATTCTCGTCGAAACTTTAAAGGTTTAATGGAATTACAAGACGAATAGACCGGAGAAAATAAAAATCTTAAAGATTTTGATTTTTTTTGTATATCTTTCCAAGATCTATAAAAGGGAATATTTTCTTGATAGCCGTCTAAGACCGGTTTACGAAATGGATTATCGCAGATCCAACAAAAAAATAATTTCAAACCCCATCATCGACACCGCGCTCAAAAATATTTATGCAGTTTGGAATCTTGATAAAAGGGCTTATTGGATAATGGTTCACGGGTAGCAGTTTTGAAATGTTTCTAAAATCATACAACATAAGCTACAGTCTTAAGTCACCTTACTTACCGCAATGCAATGTAGTGAAGCGAACCAACAAGGTATTAAAAACAATGACAGCTACATATACGGAGTACATAAGAGTGGAATAAATTTATACCAAATTTTTGCTATGCCATAAATTCGTCAAGACATGATTCGAAACGATTTTCACCAACACTTCTTAATTTTGGAAGAAAATTAGATACGAAAAATGTAACCAAATGCCAAAATGTACAGGATTACGCAGAAAACTGGGTAAATAAGAAGCATTAAGCGACCTGGCAAAAGTACGCATGGAACATGCTTTTGAAGTCCTGAAGAAACACTGCGATCTAAGGCGAAGGGACTTGCGTCCACATCCAGAAGATAGCCTCAAAAAAAAAGGAACACCATCTATCCTCGGATAGCGAATCTTACTAGCAAGCTGGCAGCAAAATATTCAGGACTCTACATAGTAACATCAGTTTTAATAGATCGCTTCCGTCTCCCCTTGCCTAGGCTGAGTATTGATCGACCATTCTCCAGGTTTTGGGTATTGACTGAAGATCGTCCTTTGTCTTCCCATCCGACCACCGCTAACATTTGTTTTCCGTTTACTGGCATCGATACAGTTGCAGCCCATCGATTTTATTTACGTGGATTCGTCTTTTTATTTTTATTGTACATATTTATATTTATATAAATATAAGTAAATTTTCGTTCTCAAAATACAAACATTAATAAATTAAACAAATTAAAGACGAATAACATGCTATGATTTTTCTGACGGATATTATCAAGTTAAAGTTAATTTCATTTAGTGTACACCTACATTGGAACCGTATTTCTCCCGATCCGATATCGGGCGACGTCGGATTGAAAACAAACTTAAGGTATTAAATCATAGTGCCTATACTGCTTCGTCTAGGTGTACACATAATCGAATGAACTATCTTACAATAAAGTCGTCCCAGGAACGCAACTCAGCAATATTGACAATATCATTTTAAAGCAGTCTACCTTAAAATGTATAATATATGTCTAAATTGTCAATATAAATGAGTCAGACAAAATTAAATTATTAGAAGAATTTTTCACTAAGTAACAAAAAACTAAATTTGTTTAATTTATTAAATTGTGGCTTATTAACATTAAGCTAGCAATTAAAATAAATGTGTGCTTTTTATTTATTTGAATGTATTTTTATTTAAATTAAACTTGCGTTTTATCGGGTCTGGTGTCAGATATTAAAAAAAAAGTACTAATTACCTAGAACACATGGCCTCTACTTCCTGCTTGGTAATAATAGGAGCCAAATTTCTTAAGAATATCGAAGTAGTTTTATGAAGAGATTTTGGCTTTTCAATTTTGAGTCTGTCGTCCTCGTCAATAGTATGAACTGGTATATCTTTATCTCTTTCGGTGTTGTCGGCTGCGACATTCTCTTCTTTACCATCCTTGTCTTTACCTTCATTTTCGCTGTCGCTGCTACAGCTGGAAGAACCGCTACTGGTACCAGAGTATGACCGCTTCCGTTTTTTCTCTTTAGCTGCAAATATTTATTTTATAGTTAATTACTTATATAAATTTTGTGAACTATTTGATTTACTTTTAAAAGTAACCACTTTGTCCCCGTCTTTCTCTGGTTGCTCTGTAGTATCCATCGCCGCAGGTTCAACATTTTCTTCAATTTTTTCTGTTTCTTCAACAGCTTTTGTTGGCGCTTTATCTTCTGTTGGCTTCTCTTGAACTTCTCCAGCTTCGCACTCGTTTTCCTCAGTGTTCTCATTTTCTATGTCTGCTGAAGATACTTTTTCAGCTTCGGGTTGAAGTTGAGATTCAGCATCGATCTTATCTTCTACTTTTTCAATTTCCTCATTTTTTTCCTTATCTTTTTCCTTATCATCTGCTTCACCATTTGGCTTCTCTTCATCGACAGGTTTTGGATTTTCGCCTTCTAACTCTTTTTTAATCTCTTGATTTTTGGATTTTTCTTGTTCAGCCTCGGCTTCTTTAGCTTTTTGTTCTCTGTATTTTTGTTCCATTTCTAAAACGATAAAACATATACATGATAAAACAAGTCAATAAAGAAATTACTTGATACTTTACGTGTCCTTTATTATTTACCTTCATACTCTTGTTCGAGAGCAGCTAAATCCTCATCGGTGCCTCCCTCGAGTTTGATAACAACAGTATCTAATAATTTAAGTAACTTGTTGGTTTCCGCACAATCCACCTTAACACATTCTATTTTTCCAGCATTTAAAAGCTCTATAAAGACGTCAACTCTTCTCTAAAAATAAAAATAATATATTTACTTTACATATAACCAACCTTACATATAACCGTTGATAAACTGTTAGCGGAAAATACTGGGAAGGAAGGCATTACCAACGAATACAGACGTTTCTCAGAATGGTAATCCCTAACAAAAAAGTGTGCCTCAACTCAGACGGTATCGGAATATAAATAAAGCATATGCCCGATTGATAGGAATGCTGATAATCAATTTTTTGCGCAGTGCATATTTAAACTTTTGTTAATGGTTGTGAGATAATAATGACAAATCGCTCTGCCGCTCGGCTGATGATTTTTATTTGTGCATATTTTTTTTACTGATATCTTATTTTTTTAATACTATCGTTAACTTGGTATATCCATGAAAAATAATTTTATATATTTTTAAATGAGTTTAAAATAGGAACAACGTACGAAGCTGAACCTGTGTGGTTTTCAGAGAAAACGGACGGATGAGTGACCTATAATTTCAGCATGAAAAACTCCTTTGCCCGTCTAAACCGGTTAGAAGAATGACATACTATATTTTTCCATTGCTCAACTAAATTCTATCGAATATTATTTAAGAAAACGGCTATTGTTACGGAGTTAGTTTAAGCTATAATGTTTTATAATGTAAGAAGTTATATTAACCCATTAACAGCCAAAGGTGCATCATAAAGACAATAATTTTTTATCGATTTTTTGACCCAACAAAGATATATTATGTTATGTTAAAATGCTATTCGATATGTGTCAGTTGCGAAAAGCGACACCTAGTGGCATAAATTAGCGAAGGTGTTAGCACTATTAATATTTTAGACTTATACTAGCTGCAAATAAAGTATCTTAAACTTAGTTTATTTAATACAATAATTATTGTATTATATATCAATAATTAACTTAATATTACTACGGCAACTAAATAAATTACGTGCAACTAAATAAAGTACAAAAAATGGCTATAACCTCTATATGATATTACAATAAATGTTCAAAATGACCCCCATTTTCTTCAATACACATTCGGTATCGTTTTAATAAGAAAACCGAATGTGCTGAAAAATCATATTTTTCTGACGAAATTGATTTGCAGCTTCAATTATTCTAACCTTCAATTGTTGTTCGTTCTCTATTGTTACAGAATACACTTTCTCTTTCATAAACCCCCAAAAGCAAAAGTCCATGGGATTAAGACCTGGACTTCTGGGTGGCCAAGAAATAGGTGAGTCACGACCCCTTCCAATCCACCGACCAGGATACTGCCTGCAAAGGTATTCTCGGACTTCATTACTGTAATGCGGTGGAGCGCCATCTTGTAGAAACCACATATTTTGTCTTATTGCAATATTCATTTCTTCCAAATACTCTCGTAAATCGTTTGCCAAGAACTGCAAATAATTATCACCATTTAAATTGTTGGGAAGAAATACTGGGTCTATTAGATTGTTTTTCATAATTCCTGCCCAAACATTAACTTTGACAGTCCTTTGGTGATGAGTCGTTTTTTTGGCGTGAGGATTTTTGTCGGCCCAAATGTTCTCGTTATGATGGTTTGTTATTCCATTTCTACTGAAGGTAGCCTCGTCGGTAAACAAAATATTTCTAATAAAATTAACATTTTGAGTGTTTTCCATTAACAACCAATCGCAAAACCCAATCCTTTTAGGAGAATCTGCAACCAATAACTCTTGAACCGTTGTTAAGTGATTGGATTTAAGCAACTGCAAACGCCTCCAAACCCTTACGTGAGGAACATTTAGTTGAGCAGCTATTACCCTTGTACTTGTTCCAGTGACTTCAATGATTTCTAAAATGTCTTCATCAGTTGCATACATTACTGGACGACCACTATTACCAGCAACTTGCGGTTGGAATGTACTCGTTTCCGTAAACAACGATCAATGGTTAGAAATAATCGTCTATCAGTTGTATTTCGATTGGGGTATTTTACTGCATAACGCCTTGCGGCTGCTGCACTATTTCCTTGACATTCACTTACGATATTCCCGATAGTTTATTGAAATCATAATTTAATCTGATCCAACTTAGCCAAAGTTAAATGCATATCTGCTATTTCCCGAAATATTAAAATTTTTAATATTAATCTTATTTACACAAAAAATGATAGCTTCAAATTATTGACTATTATTGATGGAACTGTTTATAATTATTGTATTCGTAGAAACTGATTGTAATTTTATGGCCAACTAGGAAAAAACTAGTTTTTCGAAAACGTGAGGCAAAAAAGTTTTAAAAATAATGTGTTAAACTAATGACGCCACAAAATTCATTTGATTTGACCGTAGTCAAAAGTTTGGGGGGATTTAGGGCTGCACATATCCCTTAAAATTTTTATGTTCGCTTAGATTTTATTTCTTTTGTATGAAAAATGCTTTCAGAACAAGAAAGTAACGTGTCCATTTTTATTACAAAATGTCAAGTAGTTTAGGAGATAATGCAAAAACACAATTTTTATTTGTAACTTCAAAGGGCTGTAACTTTTTTGTGTACACTATTGTACTAAGGTAAGTTGGATTCAATCAATTTATTTTTGTCCCCGGAATGCGTGATTTAATTTATGACATACCTTTTTGAAACACCCTGTATAATGAGAATAACAATACACATGATCATCTATACATCAATTTTAAACTTAGTACAATTAATAATGACACGAATATTGCTATATTTTGGTTTAAAGCAATCTGGCATTGTTGTAATTTATCTGGCCAAAATATTAATGTTGCAATGACTTCAGCTAGATTATCTAAGGAATATCTATGAATATAAAATGTTGAACAGCAAGATCTGTTAATTGTTCATCACTTGTAAGAGTCTCTTCGAAAAGAAATTCATCACAAGAACTTTTGGTGGTGTACCACATTTTTTATTATTATTTTTAATTTACTTTGTGGTACATTAATTTCAGTTTGAGTTTCTGGTTCAAAAGAATTAGGTCCAAAAGTAAATCTGTTACAACACAGAACTGTTTCAACACTATCACAACGAACAAAAATTTTAATTTGACATGTTTAGTCCCCTTTACTGCCACCCGTACCAGCTACATATTACACTCATATTCACTCATTAACCCGTAACCACAGACGCGGAGTCAATTTGACTCATTGCAAGTACGTAGTGATGAGTTTCGAGATTTCCCCCCACTCTATATGGCCAGGCGTAGATGTACCTTTTCAACGATCAGTATTCAACGGTTAGTGAGACGGCTGTGTCGTTTGTATATGTTATTTGCATTTTATTACGACTTCAGTTTTCGACGGAGTCAAAAAGACTACAGGTCTGTGATAACGTTATATTTCTTGTTTCCATATTTTATAAATCTGCTCGGTTTATTTTAGGTTTTAGTAATGGATTTCGAAAGTAAAGGTGGTCCATCAAAAAGAATCAGATATGGCGATGCAAACTATGAAGAAACTTTGCTGAAATGGGCGGATGAGGTCGATGAAAACGAGAGCGATGCTGATTCAGATTCCGAATTTATTTATAGCGGTCATGAAAGCGATTCGGAGCAAGAAATGGAGGATAATTGTGAAAGACTTTCTAGTGAAGATGAAGGCGTAATAGAAAAAGGTGAGCCATCGCATGAAGTTTCTGTGGAAAACTATTTTTACGGAAAAAACCGTTTCAAATGGTCCAAGATATCCCCGTATTCTAAAAATACACGCACTTTGCAACATAATATTGTAATTAAGTGTCCGGGTATAAAAATTACAAAAATTCATAAAGCTGATCCAGAAGAAATTTGGAATGTGTTTTTTGATAACCGCATTATTCACATTATTCTTGAATACTCAAATTTACGCCTGGCAAAATTGAGGGAGAAATATCAAAACAAAAATTCAAGTGATATTCGGGATTTAGATATTGTTGAGCTGAAGGCTTTTATTGGAATGCTTTTGCTTACAGCTATCTTCAAATCTAATCACGAAGATATTCGTTCAATTTTTGCTACTGATGGATCGGGCAGAGATATATTTAGATGTGTGATGAACTCGAATCGTTTTGCTGTCATACTCTCATGCTTACGATTCGATGACCCAGAAACTAGACTCGCACGAAAAAAGGATGATCCTTTAGCTCCAATATCCGAGATATTCAACGCTTTCGTTAAGAATTCCCAAAGCGCTTACACTCTAGGTACAAACACATGTATTGATGAAATGTTAATTTCATTCCGAGGACGGTCAAGGTTTAAGATGTACATGCCAGCAAAGCCTTGTAAATATGGGTTGAAAATGATGGCGTTGACAGATGCTAGAACTGGATATTTATATAATGCATATATATATTGTGGTAAAGATTCAGATGGGTTCGATTTGCCAGAAAATGAAAAAAAATATTCTAAGCCTACGCAAGCCGTTCTCAAACTTGCTAAGCCAATTTTCGGCACGCACAGGAACATAACCGCTGATAATTGGTTTAGTTCCATAGAGTTAGTGAATTTATTAAAATCAAAAGGTCTAACATATGTTGGAACATTGAAAAAAAATAAGCGTGAAATTCCAGTTAGCTTTTTACCAAAAAAAGAAAGATCTGCAGGTTCTAATTTGTACGGTTTTACCAGTGACATTACCCTACTTTCTCACGTTCCAAAGAAGCACAAGGCCGTTTTGTTAGTCTCATCAATGCACCATGATGAAGGAAACATAGGAGAATCGGGCAAACCGGAAATAATCGACTTCTACAATCTAACAAAAGGGGGAGTGGATAGCTTGGATGAAAAGTGTAGTGTCTATTCAACGGGTCGAAGAACGAGGCGTTGGCCAATGGCAATTTTTTATAGAATGCTGGATATTTCGACTGTTAATTCTTTTTTGGTTCATCAGTCGTGCCGAGACAATGTGGAGCTGAAACGTTTCGAATTCAATAAACAACTTGCAATGCAGCTAGTAGAACCAGAAATGAGACGTCGTTTTCAAAATATGCACATCAGTCGGGAAGTCAGAATGTGTATTGGTCGTGTTTTAAAAATAGAAATAGAATGCTCTAGTGCTAACCAGGAAGAAAAATTTGAAGTCAGAAAATACTGCAAGCGTTGCCCAGCTAAAAGAAGACGAAAAACAGCACATTTTTGCATAATTTGTAAAATTCCAATATGTATGGATTGTACCAAAAGGGTTTGTGTGGAGTGTGCACAATGAAAATATACGTTGGGAAAACTTACTGCACGTTTCCATAATATTATTTTTATGTTAATTTCTAATTAATGTAATTGTTATGTTGTATGTTTTTAACAAATTTTGAATAAAAACTGCTTAGCAAGTTTTTTTTTTTAGTTAAAAATATTGCGAAAAATAATGTATCAAAATTTTTCAAAAAATGTATGCATTACATTTATTTCTCTACAACTTGATTGCGTTTCATTAAAATACATCCATAATTATATTAAACAGTAATACTTATACCCTACTTAAGCAATATAAGGTAGAGGTAAGCTTAGTTTTCCCCATAAATTTTTTTCAGTTATTTAAATATAGGAGTCATTTTGACTCAACGTCTGTGGTAATGTTCAGTTAGTTGGACGTCTGTGGTTACGGGTTAAATAGGCTGCAATTTCTGACTGCAAATTCTTCAAATGCAGTTCATTCACAGAACTGATGAGCTTATTATCTATAATCAATGGTTATCTTTTTTGTAGACCACGCTTTTTGAAATGCTCATGCCAGGTGCATTTTGAATCAATTTATGCTCCAATTTTGATTTTGAAAATATTGTTGCTACATAACTAGGACCTAGCTCACTTTCTCCCTTTATTTAATTTACTCTCTCAATTACATAATAATAGCATATCATATCAATATTTTGGAGCGACGTTAACGCCTGATTTTATAATGACAACCTAAAGTACACTTTAACTAATGCTTATTTTAGACTAAATTGCATAACTGTCTCTTTTGTCAATTCAAACGTTTCAATGAAACATACTTCATATTGGTTTAAATAATAAATTCTTTTCCTCCCAACTTTTGGACGGCGCAATAGGAACTTGAAGAAATATTTAGCATTTTTGTAAATCTGAAAAAAAACTTGTAAACATGAACCAACATTTGAACCAACATGATTATTAATGCAATTTACAATTTGAAGTAAACTTTAATTTAAAGTTCACTTGAAACTTATTACGAAATCGGGCTTAAGAATGCAGTATTTCGGTTATGTTAATTACTTCTGCTTTATTATGATATAAATCCACTTTTCTCTTTGCATTAATTTGTGTTAGAAGTTGGAAACCGATAGAACTTGAATTTACTATTTTTTGCTGTATTTTTATAATTTATAACACAGCATTTGCAAAATCCCATTTTCTTCAATAACCACTTATGAAATATCCTAACAAAGTAGCAAGATTTCACCACTACACGCGCACGATCGTTTCTCGTATCACCTCCAAATACTTGGACCCAGCGAATTACGCTTAATTATAAATCACATACTTGGATGGAACTTGGCTTGGAATTTTACAATTTTTATTTAAATATTGAGGGTGGGCGTATACCCCTTGGCGCATAACGGTATCAGTGATGATTGATAGCCATCGCGACATCAACCGTCGGTCAGTTTGTCAGTTACATCTGTACTGCAATTGTAAGCACATTTAATAGCTTTTCGTAACTGTGAGGTGCTTTATATTACATAAATAAGAACTAAAAATATTTGTTTGTTGCACATAAGGCGATATTCAAAGTGATCTGTTGTCATCTTTTTTGTTTAAAAAATTATCTGTCTAGCCTGAAATTCGTTTTTTTTATCACAGTCAATATGAGTCAACCAAGTATTTCTGGAATGTCGTTGGACCAGAGCCAGAAGCGGCCATTCGGATCTTTGACTGCACAGGAGATGTATGATCGAACACGACCTTTGACTACTAAGGAATTAATTGCATGCATTGAAGAAGATTCTGATATAGAGAATGCAGATGAAGTAGAAGTTACATATATCTCTCCTAATGTTGATGAAATTACTGATGACGAAGACCTAGATGATAATTCATTCAAGAAGATAATATTGAGCAGAAGTTGCTGGAACATATGAAATTTACGTTCCAACAGCAAGTGATTGTGAAGATGATATCCCACTCAGTAAAATTCGCAATAAAATGCGAAAACCCAATAAAAATAAATCGAAAATTTTACCAAAATGGGAAACAAACACTACTCCAGCATTCTCGACTAATCCTGAAAGTAATAACAATCGTTTATTAGAGAACATCAAAGCCAGCCATGAAGGAAAGTCGCCCATCGAAATATTTTCATTATTTTTCGATGATGAAGTCACAAGCCAGATTATACATTTTTCAAATACTTATGCAACACAAAACAATCGTCACAAATTCGATATGAATGAAGCTGAACTGAAACGCTTATCGGTATCTGCATATTATCGGGTTATCATACTTTGCCACAATGTGACATTTAAGGAAGTAGCCATTGTGAGGAAAACCATGTTTAGAAATAAATTTCGATCTATCATCATTTGTCTGATAATACTCAATTAGACAAAGATAAAACATTTTGCTAAACTTACTCCTACCTTTCATATAATGAATATAAAATTTTTACAATTTGGTATATTCGATCATAAACTTTCAACAGACGAGGAAATGGTACTATCTTTTGGACGTCATTCATGCAAGATGTTCATTCGGGGAAAGCCTGTAAGATTTGGATTTAAATTATGATGCCTTTGTTTCCATACAGGTTATTCATATATGGAGGAAAACAACATAATAATTTTGATTCCGGTAATAGTTTGGGAACAAAGGTAGTTTTGGAGTTACTTTCTGAAGTTGACAAACCCCAAGAGCATCGAGTCTTTTTCGACAATTGCTTTTCTTCTTATACTCTTTTTGTGATACTGCAGGATCTAGGCTTCTTTGTCACAGGTACAATAAGGGAAAACCGCACTTCAAAGTGTCTATTAGAGAATAGCAACACGTTCAAAAAGACGACACGGGGAACATTGGAATCTGCATTTGATACTGTGTCTAAAGTTTTACTCGTGAGATGGAATGATAATTCTGCTGTTACGGTAATAACAATTAAACTACGTCCACTCTATCTTTCCTCGTGCATGAAATTATTCACGAATTACTTTTTATACTAGGTCTCTTTTTTACTCAAAGAAACTAGTAATGCAAAATTAAGCAGCTTGTCCATAGAAATCACAGTAAGTTAAACAAGGATCAACAATATGGCATGTCTTTAATACCTTGTTTACTGTAAATTTTGGCGTTTATAATTTTTATTGGCAGTGAAATTAGCTCATATGTGGTATTTATTGATTTATTTGATTTTTTTTTGGTTTTTCAAATTGTTTAACTGTAGTCTAAGTATTTATTTTTAAGCTAATGAGAAAAGTAATATTTTCTGATCTACAAATTGTCATTGTACTAGATGAGACTGGCTATAGTTCCGTCGAACGGAAACTTATTTATCTATTTTCGATATTACTTATTATTATTTTTAAGATATACCTGGAAAACGCTAAATTCCCAAGCGCAGCAATTTATATGAATATTTTGAGTTAAAAAGAAGTAAAGATGACCTTTGGTGCCTCTTACATCTATTCAAGAGGTAAAATATCAAATGCATGTTTGTTAATCAGTTACTATTAAATAATTTTAAATAATTTTTTAAGAGAGTTGCCGCTGCTTAAAAAATATCACTGCGGATAATATACTCGATAAAAACAGGAAAGAAATCAATCCCGTCATTTCAAAACCAGGCAAAAATAGACGTCGCGTCGTCTTAAAAGTAATTATTATTTAAATGGGAATAAGCCACAATTAAAGGTCAAAGTACGTTTATTGACGTTTCAATTTCCACTTCGGAAATCGTTCTCAAAATCGTTCTCGTAAAGTTTGTATTTACGAATGTTTGTATTTTGAGAACGATTTCCAAAGTGGAAATTGAAACGTCAATAAACGTATTTTAACCTTTTAACTTTATGGGCCCAGCGTTATTTTCTGAGATTGGAAATTCTATACAAGAAATTGGCACATTGTCAAAATTCAATCAAATTTTTACGAAGATGTAGAAACAACAACCTAATACCAAAGGGCTTGAAGTTACTTCCAGCATATTCAAGCAGAAGGTTGGAAAACATTCTACATAGAGCCAGCTTGTCCATGATCCGCAAAAGGTTACAATATCATAGATCTAATTTATTTTTTGTTGAACAAGATATTGTAAGTATTGAAGATTTACTTTTCAATGTGATATGAAATTCTGATTTTGATCAAATTCTTTTTAGTTTACATACGAGCCGTAACAACTATATGTTGGAAAAACAGTTAGTTTGCGAATATAATGCCAATGTACCGAAATTCTTTTATTAATTTTTTTTTAAATTGTGAATATGAAATTAACAACATTTTTTATGATGTATGGAATTATTTTTGCGGCTTAATTATATATTTTATATTGAATACTATGTAATTAATTGTTTGATAATCGAAAACTGCTGACAACTAAATGTTGGAACATCTTTTGCTTTTCCTCACGTTTCTTAAATTTTATCAGCCTGACACAAAGAAGGCTTTGAAATCAAACATACGAGTAGGTAGTGCGTTGTCAACAATAATTGCCATGGCTCATTTGAGTATGAATAAAGACAACTGTCAGTTTTATTACGAGTAAAATATAAAAATGGAACGTGGAAACCCTACTTATCCAAAAGTTCGAGAAATTATTATTCATCATTACCATGAAGGGAAAACAATCCGTGAAATTTCCAGTGAATTGACTGTAGCAACAACTACGGTGTTTAATATAATTAATAAATATGGTGAAACTGCCAGTATTGATGTTTGCAGAAAAAGCTCAGGCCCTCCAAAAGCTGTTTCTCAAAGGAGTGCATTTAATTCGAATATGTAAGTCGGAAAGAAGAAATACACTACGAGAAATAACCGTTAGAAGGAATAGAGAAACTGGGATGAATGTTTCCAGAGAATCCTGTTGCAAATATATCCACAAAAGCGGTCTTAGTTTTTATAAGGTATGTTTGATAGGTTCTTCTTTGCAATATAAATTTTCTGTTTTTTGATTTATTCGAGTAGGCCAAAGAAAAACCATTGCTGACGGAAACTCAAAAAAGGAATCGTTACATTTGGGCTAAATCAAAACTTTCGTGGACCAAACATAACTGGGACAAAGTTATCTATAGCGACGAAAGCAAATTTGATGTCTGTGTGGGAGATTATCGAAAGCGTGTGATTCGGCAAAAAGTGTAATTCGAGAAGCATTCCATAAGGATTTTCTCTAAAGAACTGTAAAGTTTTCACAGGGCATCATGGTGGGGTTGTATGTCGGCAAAAGAGTTGGGAACATTACATTTTATTGAGGCCATAGTACACGCAGCTAAATATCAATATATCCTTGAATATTGGCCTCTACCAAGTGCGGCATAGTTATATCCATTCGGAGATTTTATCTTTCAGCAGGACGGAGCCTCCTGCCATACGGCTAAATCTACCAAATATGGTTGGGATAACATGACATTAAAGTTTTGTCACATCCTTCTAGCAGCCCGAATGTTAATCCAATAGAGGCACTTTGACACAAAATGAAACAACGCCTAAGAAATAACCCTCAGCGTACTTTGCCACAACTACGTGCTAAATTACAAGAAATATGAGATAGTTTCACCCTGAATTCTGTGAAGGCCTAGTTGGTACAATCCCTAATAGAGTTCAGTAAAAAATGTTACAATTAAAAAAAAATTAACATAAAAGAATTTCAATAAATTGGTATTGTATTTGCAAAATAACTGCTTGTTCCAATATACAGGGTGTCCCAGACTAATTTACCCACGCTATATCTCTTAAACGAATAGAGATTTTCGAATGGGACAAAAAGTGGTCTATTCTATTTGTAATACACTTTAATATGGCGTAGAAAAATCATCCCTAAATATTCATCCCTTAGTTACAACCCCTAACTTTAATTTTGTTAATAGTACCCTGTATATTTTTTTATAGTTTTGGATGTGGTCTTCTATCGTCTATTCAACAGATTTATTAAAAATAAAATCGGTTTGTAAATAATCAAGAAATCAATTAATTTTTTATTTTTGTTAATTAAGTGTCCCAGACTAATTTATCCAAGCTATATTTATTAACAAAATGAAGATTTTATAAAGGGTCAAAAACTGGTCTATTCCATTTGTAATACACTTTAATATAGCCAAGAAAAAACCATCCCCTAAATATTCATCCCTTAGTTACAACCCCTAACTTTAATTTTTTTAATAGCACCCTGTATATTTTTTTATAGTTTTGGATATGGTCTTCTATCGTCTATTCAACAGATTTATTAAAAATAAAATCGGATTGTAAATAATCAAGAAATCAATTAATTTTTTATTTTTGTTAATTAAGTGTCCCAGACTAAATTGTCCAGGCTATATTTCTCAACAAAATAGAGATCTTTTAAAGGAACAAAAACTGGTATCTTCCATTTGTAATACATTTTAACATAGCGAAGAAAAAATCATGCCCTAAATATTCATCCCTTAGTTACAACCCCTAACTTAAATTTTTTAATGGCACCCTGTACATTTTTTATAGTTTTATATGTGGTCTTCTATCGTCTATTTAATCGATTTTTTAAAAATAAAATGGGTTGTAAAAAGGTATCAAGAAAATATCAGTTTTTCGTCAATAAACGTACTTTAACCTTTAATTGCGGCTTATTCCCATTTAAATAATAATTACTTTAAAATGCCACAAGAAAATAGCTTCAGAACAATGTCTTAAAAATAAGACGACTGATATGCCTGAAGCATCAAAAATTGCAGTACCGATTACGTTGTATGATATGTACCGGGTGGTCCAATAAGCCTATCTTTCGGCAATCAGAAACTATTTATGCTATAACTTTAGGAGAAAAAATTCCTTAGTAAAAGTGGTCTAGAGAAATCGCTGGAAATAACTTTCAAGTTTCTGTATTAACCGTTAGGGGGCGTAACCTGTGAAGAAAAATTTGAAAACCAGTTTTGTGTGAAATATGCCCAATTAGACCAAATGTTAAATTCGTAAACTAGAAAGGGGCCTAAATTCCGCACAAAGTTGTTCAAGTAACCTTTTTTTTTAAATAAACGGTGAGGGAGAGTGGGAAAGTATTTGTGGATAAATACCTATAACTTTCTTTTGGATTAACCGGTTTTAACGAAATTAGTGCCATTAAAAAGAGTGTGGATGATTAAATTTACATCTACTATAAAACAATTGCATTTAGTTTTAATTGTCATTGAGAGAGGGTACTTTCGAATAGAAAAAATTAAAATTTGTTTTTCTTGAAAATGTTTAAAGGAAACACCTATTTATTGTAAATTATAATGGAACTGGATTAAATTCGTAACACAATGGCGCAAACCGCATGTTGATAGCTTTTATCGAACTCGATGATATGAGATATGAGACATGAATAAAAACGCATAATCATAAGTAAGTATAGTATTGACTCACCCTTTATTATAACTTAAAATTAAATATGTGAAAGATCATACAAATATCTAGTTCATTAAAACTTAATGTCCAATTAAATGTTCAAATTGTTTTACATCGTTGTTCACACAAATATGTAATCTTTCGCGAGTAGACATAACAGTTGCTTCAATCTTAGCTGTTTATATACTATTTATTGCGTTTATAATGCGCTGTTTTATGTCGTCTCGCGTGGTTGGTCGAATTTGGTACACTAAGTCCTTCAATCTTTCCCACAGATAAAAGTCCAGACATATTAAGTCTGGAGATCTAGCTGGCTACGAAAATAAACTTCCCCTTCCAATCCATTTATTTGGATAACTTGCATACAAATACTCTCGAAATCGCCTGTAAAAGTGCGTAGGACACCCGTCATGTTGTAATCTCATTTCTCTTTTTGTTTGTAAGGAAATATCTTTCGCCATTTAAAGTTCTATCAAAGAAATATGGACCTACGATCTTTCCATCAACTATACCACACCAAACATTAAGACTCCATCTACCTTGAACCTGCACCTCATGTACCCAGTGCAGATTTCTTCCGCCCAATAATACATATTATGCAGATTAACACCACTCACACTATTAAACGTAGACACGTCTGTCCACAAAATCTTTGACTGAATATGCGGTTGTTCTTCTAGCAGACCCAACATCCAATTGCAGTAAGCCAGCCTTGCATCCAAATCTCTGTCATGTAAAGCTTGGTGGAGAACTACATGATAAGGATGCAGTCTAAAAAACAGAACAACAAATATTGGTGAATAAGAAACCACTATATTTACTAAAACTCAAACAATGTTGAAAAATCCACAATTGTTTCACAAGATAAATCGTGTATAAGTATTTTTAAGAAACGGATAAAAGGATAAAAGCGGCGTGTTGCCGTTTATATCCGAATATTAAAATAACAGTTGAATCTAAAGTTAAAAGGGAATTAAAAATTTCTGACCTAAACGTTCAATTTATAATATGAAAAACCAACCTGTGATGTTTTAAAATCCTTAGAACAGTAGTTTTGGGTATGTTTAATTCTATAGAGATTTGTCGACTACTTATATGTGGATTCTTTTGAATTAAAGCAAGAACATTGATTCGGTCTTCGGCCATATCTCTACACGTCGTTTAAAACAAGGACGATGAAAACTATTAGTTTCTCTTAATCCTCTTGCCTTTTTTTCAAATACTTATTTGCCCTAATATCTCCTGTCAGAATATCTTACAGAATATATACTTGAGGCAATAGCGGCATTTTGGGGACATTCGAAATAAATTCCAATCATATCATACAATTCTGCATATGATATACTCATCACGAATTATTAGTACTTCTTAACAATGTTTTGACTGCTGTCAATAAATAAACAATATGAACTCTCAGTCAAACTCATTGTCGTAGCCTACTTAGTTTCGAAAAAACTATTTTTAATCATAGGAGATAACAATGGTCAATATAGGTATCAACATTAAGATTCTTCTGCTATAAAAAATTTGAAAGTACTTACCGACTTATTTTTTAATTTAATTTGTATTCAAATTCTCTAACATTCTCTTCTACGTAAGTTGTAACTTCTAGCGTTACGTTCATATCCTTTTCGAAGATTAGCCTTAACCTTTTCAAAAACTTAATCTAAACCTTTGACTTCTGAAGCATACATGTTACGGTCACCTGGAATTATCTCGATATCTTGATTCTGTTGATCCTTGTGATAAAAACCATAATAGTTTCCACTTAAAGGAACATGACGGCCATAATTCAGGAGAGCTGGAGTATATCCAGTTACTTCAGGCTTTGCGGTGTTAATAGCTTGTCTGATTTTTGCTAAATTCTTGTCCCAATCTACGTGGTCTTTAACATACGTACGTATTGCTATACCAATGGTTCTATTGTTCCTCTCTGACTAATTCATCAAATATTTCCTCTTTTTCTAACACATTACCCTTAAACACTAACTAAATCATCTTTACACTCTTCCACAAGCTTTATTACATCTTCCTTTTTTAAATTCTTTTCAATATCAATATTTATTCAAATTCATATTTAAATATTCAATCTCAAATATTTACTTTCATTTACCAATACACATAAAAAACAATACATATGTCAATATATAACAAATACAAATGTTGGTATACAATAATATATGTTACTACAGGTAGATTACATGGAACAAACAGCAATACATAATAATATCTCAATAATATATATATATATATATATATATATATATATATATATATATATATATATATATATATATTATTGAGATATTTAAAGTCTTGGTGCGCCAAGCAATTAATTAGCTAATTAATTAATTGATTAATTAAAATTATTTAAATGATATGATTATGACTCTATCACACTTTTTAATTCTCTTATCTCAGGGTTAAATTCGTGCTTCAATATCTATGCTATTACATGTGAAAGGTAAGGTCCAAAGAATACCGGAATAATAAAAAACATATATGATCTAACATTATATATTGAAATAAAAATAATGAAATAAAATTCACACTCAAATGTTTTCAATAAACAATATCTCATATAATGATTCTCAAAATTTTGTTCTACGTACGTGAACCTTCAAAATTAATGGTACAAACAATATTAGTTGAAATCTCAAAATCCCAAATATTATTCTAAATCTCCTAATCAAAATATTTATATCCTTTCTAAATTAAGTGTAAAAATTGTGTTATCAATAAAAGAAAAACTGCAGAAACAAAACTATCTCTCTCTGATGATGAGTGGTCCAAATCCTTGTTCCTTGTAGACTATATTATCTACTCTCAGCCGCTCCCTAGGTAATCAGCAATCTTACAACAAATTATTGCAAGTTTATCGTCCTTAATGATCTCCTTCAAATGCACGAATCGTTCAAATTATGCTAGCTTCTTCTTCTCTCAATAAACTGAATCTCTCGTTGGCCTGAGTGAAAAATGACTCTTGGAATATCTTTTCTTTACGATAAACTGAATCTCTCGTTGGCCTGAACAGTGACTCTTGGAATATAAGTAGAAAAATATGACTTACAATCTTTTACTGGATCAGCTTCTGTCAGATACACTAACTACACGAAAACTCACAAACTTTCACTGCTACTGCTTCCTACCTCTGGGAAACTACCCGAGAAACAACGGCCGTTCGCCTTGCACCCTTGGAAACCAACTGATTATCTTTTCTCTCTCAAAAATCTAGCTAAACTTTCATTCCTACATACCTATCCCACCTTTTTTAATCTCCGCCAATCAAAGCTCGTCACAATTCTCCCATTTTTTCATTTCGATAACAAACAAATTTTTACCTATAATTATAAAATTTCCTAAAACTTATTTACAAATAATATTTTTCTACAATTCTTAAAAACTAACAAAAACCTCTTTCTAAAATCTATTCTATTGTCCTTAATCACTGCATTAATGTATTTGGAAAACCCGGTTCAATTGTCTTTGGATTTCACTTAAAATTATGCGGGTCACTCAAGTATATTATAACAAAGAAAATAATTTATGCATAGCTTACATTTTGTTTAATACAGGTAATCCAAAAATTTAAAGACTTTCCTTCTTCGAAATGTTTGTTGGTTATTATCCTACTTATCTAAATTATTTTAATGTTTTTGAACTTTGAAATATTTTAAACAAATCAATATTTTTCTCGACTTTACATATCATAACAATATATATATATATATATATATATATATATATATATATATATATATATATATATATATATATATATACATACAAATACACTACTGTTTGTGAGACACTTTGGGCATTATTCCAAACGGAAAAAGTTTCATATAAGTGGCTTGGGAAAAAGGAATCAGAATCTAAAAAATTTAGAAATATTCAAAGGACCCACTGATTGGGCGACAAAATTGTAACGACAGATACAATTAGCGCAAATCTAATTCATGCCCACGTTGGGCGCCAAAATTGTAACGATATATTTTGCTTACCTCATGGTAAGAACATGGGGGTAGAAGATTGGGCAAACAAAATAATCGAAACTGGTGCGTACGACACTCAGGGGGTTGTTGGAGAGCTGGGTCGTGGATAAGTTGAAATAAATGGGTCGGATTGGGGTATCTACAAAATGAAAACAAAGGGATACTTACATAAATCTCCTGGAACAATTATGAACAAGATATGGCAGACAAGATTACCTCTAGCTATTTCTATTCGGACGCCGCTTCGAAGAAAACTTCCTGCTGGAAGAAAGAAAATTTCTTCTTCCCTAAAATCAAGAATACATACAAGGGTTAGGAGACTTTTCTAAATTAAAACAAAAAAATGGATCAGAGAAACAAATCAAACGTTTATTTTTGTCTCAAACAAACAGTTATCAAAAATACAGATTGCACAAGAAGCATACTATATAACATAATACAAAATTAACAAAAACTTACGTGTTTATCTGTTTACAAAGGAGATTGCTACAAAAATTTTCGAAATGGTTCCTAGGTTATTTATTAATATGGCCAAAATAGAATATTATAATTAAGGATATCCTTGTTAATGAAAATATCTAAAATTTAACCTTATATATGAAATATCTTTTCTATATAATAATCAAATTAAAATTGTTTTACAACAACAGATTAGAGCCAAAATGTCATATGTCAACACAACATTTTAAGACAGAATAAATTATGACATTTTTTTAGCCACGCCTCTAACATAATATAAAACTTTAATTATTACAAATTCTTTAATTCTTAATGAAAGCAATTATTAAAAAATGTATATTACTTGGAAAAATTAATATATTGAATTGTTACCTTAATTCCAAACTTTACACTTAACTTAAAAAAAAACTTGCTAAATATCTGGAGAAGCTACTTGGACAAATTCTCAAACTGGAACAAAGAAACCATTTCCATACTCAAGAACGACGATCAAATCAGGTTTGGTGGAGGAGCAAAGCACACGACGGGGACACCCTATACACTAATTTCATCAGTTTCCGGTATCTATCCAAATCTTATGGTGATTACTCTGTTCAAAACTGCTATTAATTGCAAAGGGTATGATCGCTGTGGATTCAAAATCGCCCAAACATCCTTCTAGTTTGAATTATCTTGCTTCACTCTTAACCTTTCCTTAGACTCAAACTAAACGCAATTCAAATTTCCCTTCACGTCACCGGAACCTAAACAAACAATAATACCCCTCGCTCGCTCGTAATACCGAACCGATCACAAAACATCTTTTTTCAACCGGAATATTTGTGGGCTCATGTAAACAAATCGTTTTCAACTACAAAAACATGTTGAAATATTTACTTTTAAATTGGGCAAAAATAACACGTATTTATTGATAATTCTAAACGACCTCGCTTCCTAGTTTTTAACCGGAATAATTTTCTACCTGACAATGTAACAGAGATAAAAACATCTTTATTTTGAAACAACTGAATACAAAACTTAAAACAGAATTTATACTATTATATAGATATTAAATATAAAACGCTACAAATTAATAATACAGGGTGAGTCAATACTATACTTACTTATGTTTATGCGTTTTTATTCATATCTCGAGTTCGACAAAAGCTATTAACATGCGGATTACGCCATTTTGTTACAAATTTAATCCAGTTCTATTATAATTTACAATAGATGTTTCCACTAAACATTTTGAAGAAAAACAAATTTTAATTTTCTCTATTCAAAAGTCCTCTACCTATGACAATTAAATCTAAATGCAATTATTTTGTAGTAAATCTAAATTAATTTATCCACACTCTTTCTAATGACACTAATTTCGTTAAAATCGGTTAATTCAAACCAAAGTTATAGGTATTTATCCACAAATACTTTCCCACTCTCCCCCACCCTTTATTTGAAAAAATAAAAAAAGTACTTAAACAACTTTGTGCAGAATTTAGGCCTCTTTCTAGTTTACTTATTTAATACTTGATATAATTGGGCATATTTCCCAAAAAAATTGGTTTTCAAAGTTTTCTTCAGTTTACGCCCCCTATCGGTTAACCCAGAAAATTGAAAGTTATTTCCAACGATTTCTCTTGGTCACTTTTACTAAGGATTTTTTTCTCCTAAAGTTATAACATGAATAGTTTCTGATATATAGCGGAGAGATCGGCTTGTTGTTTAAAAAAAGTAAGACGACTGATATCCCTGATGCATCAAAAATGGCACTACCGAATACGCTGTATGATATGTACACGCACCCTCAATTTTTTGTTGTTTTGTTAAAAAATCATAAACATATCTTAGTTGAGCCATTTTTAACTAGTTTGAATAAAAAAATTCGGAAAAATTATTATTTTTCATTGCTTGGACGTTAATGAGTTAAACTCGAAGACTTACCTTCAAAGCTGCCTTTTGCTCTTCTTTCCTTTTTACAGATTCTTCTGGATGATACTTAAGTCTAAACCTAGTTGATGTAGGAAAAAATGCAAAGTTAGTTTAAAGATATTTAATAAGATTTAATAATTGCGTCAGAACAAATGGATAGTTTCATTCGCACAGAATGGACAATTCAAATTATATATATATATATATATATATATATATATATATATATATATATATATATATATATATATATATATATATAAAGATTAAATGGCTAAATGACTTAATCACCATTTTCAAATGGTGTCAATATTGCACATTAAACTAGACTTAATATACATTATTAAAGCTTAAACTGAAAATTGGACATATTGGTATTTAGAAAGTTCTATAGAACATGAAACACAAATAAATTTATATATATATATATATATATATATATATATATATATATATATATATATATATATATATATAAAATAAACAACACTAACTATAGAAACATGTTCAAAGCATTAAAACAAGACATCAACTCGACATCGAGATAAACTAAACTAACCACTGCTAGCCAAAAGCCTCCCCTCTCGTATCTTTTGAACGGTTATATTTATAATAGTGAAATTTGGAGAGAGGAAATAAACGTGCGTAGGCTTCTTAATTAGTCAGAACAGGTGACGTAATAGTAATAGATAACATTACAGTGCGACTTTGACCGATAATTTTAAATGGGCCCTTATGACAAATGATATCTCGTTTGAAAGGTATTGAAAATACATATTTAACCATGCTAATTTTGTTTGGGTTTAAGCTGATTTTAATGAATAAATTAAAATACTAAAATTGTAGTTTCAAATTTAATTAATAAATATTTAAGAACCAGTTATTAAATTAAGTGTTCAAAATATGCTCCATCTACTTTCTGGCAATAATGTAACCTATTGCTAAACTCTTGTCGTACTCGTTCAAATGTGTCGGGGGAATACTACGAATACTGTCGGGTAGTGCAGCGTTAATCTTGAATTTCAAGTAACCCCACAGAAAAAAAAATGTTGTGAGGTCCGCTGACGGAGCTAGCCATTCTATTTAACCTCATCATCCAATTCATCTACCACGATATTCCTCATCTAAGTAACATCTTAATGCACCATAATAGTTTGCAGAATTACTCCTGCAAACCATAATAGTTTGTTGAAACGTTATTTCTAAGTTGCCGAATGCATATGGATTATCTTCCATAATTTCAAGAATTAACGGCTCAACTGCGTTTTGTAACATCTCCAGATACACTTCACCCGTTAGTTAGCATTGAGAAAAACAGCTTCAACTATGTGGTTTCCCAAAATACCTTCTCAAACATTTATATTTCTGGAAATTGAGTATGTTTTTCACTAAACACTCGAGGATCTAAACGCAACTTGGCGGTAGAAGTAGGGTGGAAAGATTCGAACGTAGTTATGAGGTTCAAATCGTTTTATAATGTCCCTGTGTCCGCTTCTTGTCGATCGAATATAATAAAAAGTTGAAGTTGTGGAGTAAAAGTGCTGGTTTTATTGACAGCTACTAGTAATTATACAATATGATGTTCGTTAGGTAACTACTTATAATAAACTGTGTTCACATGAGCTCAAATCCCCAATTTATAATCTCACAAATAATTCATACCTCAGCACAGAGGTTATTGCTTCTATCATACCATACCAACAAACTTTGAACTATTAGCTTACATTACAATTTAATCTAGGCCGTAATTGCGACACTTAGGAAGTTCAATTAGAAAATATATTATTCGGCAATTTATTTAGTTGTAGGTAAATTAACTAATTATTAAAATATTATACGATATGGTTTTACAATGTCTCACTTATACACGGTGAAACTATAAAAGATTAAGAAGTTAAGAATAATGTGAGATTACAAATTAAGGGATTAATTTGTGATTGCACATATTGGCCACTATATAAAAAACAGACGACCAATAAAAAATATTTAAACACATAAAATAATAATATAACAATAATCATAACCCTAATTCAGTCGGTTTTTGAATTATTATCTCACCCGTGCAGTGCCACATACAACTTGATTATGTAGAATTTATGTTTCAGCTTGTCTCAACACTTTCTTTAAAAAATCTAAACAACGTAAATGGACATGGATCAGCCCAGACAAGAAAACTAAGAACGAAATAGACTACATACTCTCCGATAACAAAAACATATGCACCGACGTGAAAGTACTAAACAAAGACTATCAGTCATTTATATTGGTGGAGATACGTACTGGTATGTTTCACAGGAACTAACAGGCAACTCGACCAATTTTTATCGTACATTAATTCACTTTATAGTCATATTGAATTTACAATAGAAACAGAACAAAATCAATCCATAAATTTCTTAGATTAAAAATTAGCAGACTTCAAAACAAACATGACTTCTCCATATTTCAAAAACCTACCCATACTGACACGACTATACACAATTCATCATCCCATCCAACACAACATAAACTGGCAGCTTATCATAGTATGTTACATAGATTAACAGAAATTCCGATGTCAAAATACAACTTTGAGACAGAATTAAATATAATTAAGCAAATAGCAGTAAACAACGGATACAACGAACAAACAATTAATAAAATGTTAAATCAAAAACTACACAAGAAAGCCCTGAAATTAGTATTTTCACCACCAGAGAAAAAACCCAGTACCTTCTGCTCGATTACATATACAGGCAAAATAACAACAAAAATTGCCAAACACATAAAAAAGAAAGGAATAACACCAGCTTTCCGAACAAATAACAACCTAGGCAAATATATTAAAAATAACAAGAGCCAAAATAAAAAACACTTAAATAGTGGTGTGTACAAACTTCAATGTGGCGACTGCCCAAAAACTTACATCGGTCAAACTGGTAGAAACTTTGATAAACGAATAGCAGAACATAAAAGGGCTTTCAAGAATAGAAAAACAGATTCGACATACGCACTTCACCTTCTAGATCATAATCATTCTTTTAATGAAAATTTAAAATTCTTCACATTCAAAATAAAGGCCTTAAGCTATCTTTGTTAGAATCTATGGAAATCAACAAATTAAAAAACACAGATATAATTCTGAATGACCAACTTGAGACAAACAGTTCTCCCCTCCTCAACCTATTTCATTAGAGACTATAAATTTGTAAACCCAAGCCAAAAATAGATCACTTGAGAAAGGCAATCAGCCGAAACAGCTGTAGTGATAAGATTTAAAATAAATTTTGTGGAAGTTTGAAAACAAAGTTTTCAGTGTTTTATTTTTACATAAAATGAATTTCCATCAAGTAACGGTCGAATCCATCAATTATATAAAATAAAAGTAACTGTAACAACATCGGTTAAGAAAATATGCTCAAACACGAAAACAGCCAAAACATCTAAACTCCAACCTAATACAATTAAACTACTCCAAGAAAGACGAAATAGAACAGATCGAACTTCGGACAGCTTTAAAAGTTTAAACAAAAACGTAAAGAAAGAAATCAGGAACGATCATAGAAACTATAATAACAATCTAATAAAAAGTATAATACAAGATAACTGCAACATGAAAGTACTCAAAGCTAAAAACTCAAGCGGCACAACAAAAATCATAGAAATAAAAAATGAGAAAAACTTCACCGTCAGAGACAGAACGGAAATAAGCGAGGGCATTGAAAAATTCTACACTACATTATACTCGGTAAATACACAACCACAACAACGACGTACTCAACGAACAATAATTAACACCGGCTCAGAAGAAATACCGGACATAACCGACTATGAAATAAGAATGGCCCTGAATCAACTTAAAACGAATAAATGTCCGGGAGAGAATAAGATTACAGTTGAAATGTTGAAAATTGGTGGCAGAAAAATGGAACCGGTATTAAATGTTTTATTTAATAAAGTAATTGATAAACGAAAGATTCCTCAAGAATGGTATAACTCCGAGGTCATTTTACTATTCAAGAAAGGAGATAAGCAAACATCAAGAATTCCCGACCAATATTCTATACCGACCAATATATATATATATATATATATATATATATATATATATATATATATATATATATATATATATATAAATTACTAACTAAAATCATAACCAACCGCCTAACACATAAGCTCGATTTCTATCAACTTATCGAGCAGGCTGGATTCAGAAAACACTTTAATACCATAGACCACTTGCACACCGTAAGAACACTGATAGAAAAATGCACCGAATATAATGTTCCAATTCATATGGCGTTCGTCGATTTCTTGTTTTCATTGTCGATTCAGTGCTTGAATCTCTAGAAAATGCACGCATAGATTCAAGATACACTAACATAATTAAAAACATATATGAAAATGCCACCATGCATATAAAGCTGGACGAAAGCACAAAAATTAATCCCATAAGACTACAACGGGGAGTAAGACAAGGAGACACCATCTCTCCCAAACTATTTACCCTTGCTCTAGAAGATATTTTTAAGAAACTGGAATGGAACAATAAGGGTATCAACGTCGACGGATCATACTTAAACCACTTGAGATTCGCAGATGACATAGTTTTAATAGCCGATAATATCCAAGAACTAAATGATTGTTACAACAATTAAATGCAGTTTCAATAGCGGTAGGCTTAAAAATGAACTACAGCAAAACAAAAATACTGAGCCGAGACCAGACAAATATAACAACATAAAATCATACCATAGAAAATGTTGAACATTATGTATATCTAGGTCATGTCATATCTAGGAAAACCAAATCAAGATGCTGAACTTAAAAGAAGAACACAACTGGCATGGGCGCTTTCGGCAAACTAGCACATATCTTGAAAAACACCTCCATTCCTATAAACTTAAAGAAAAAGGTGTATAACACATGCATACTACCAGTTTGTACCTACGGCTTGGAGACAGTAGCCCTTACCAAAAAATCTGCTAAAAAATTAGAAACAACGCAAAGAGCAATGGAACGAATCATGCTTGGAATATCACTAAGAGACAAGATTAGAAACACCGAGATAAGACGTAGAACGAAGATTAGGGATATTGTGGAAGAAATTACAAAAATGAAATGGCGCTGGGCAGGTCACGTAGCCCGATATAATGACAACAGGTGGACACGGAGAATTCTAGAATGGAGACCAAGGACGACAACAAGAAGCATGGGAAGACCTCAAAAAAGATGGGTAGATGACATAAGAGCAGTGGCAGGCAAACAGTGGATTAGATTGGCGCAAGATAGAGAAAGATGGAAGCAATTGGGAGAGACCTACATTCAGGAGTGGATGGAAAATGGTTGACAAAGAAGAAGATGTTTCAGCTAAACTATCTAATTCAAATCTAAGCTCATTAAGTGAAACTGAAGTAGGAGGGACATTCTTTAAAGTACTACTTTAACTTGGTTGTGCTACGTATGTGTTTCAGGCGCTGGATGAGGTTGGATACAAAAACCTTGTTGGCTTTGTTTTCTGGCTCTCTTGTAGTTTCGAATATATCTGACTACCTTCCTTTATTTTCATATGTCACTTAAAAAATTAGTGTAAGTTATTGTAATCTACTGCAAGTAGATTCCTGGGAACCAACAACGAGCGCACAACACCACCTTTTCTTTTTCTAGGTTTGTGTGTCTTTAAAATTTCTTCTCTAATTGCAGAAGTCTCGCATATGCTTGCTGTACTGAGTCCCCCTAATAGTCTTGTATTAGAATTGAAGGGTATTTTAACTTCAAATCTTCCTTCGTTATCCCTTTTTACTGTTCTTTTATAATATCCTTCACATCTTTTTTCTTCTACTGAAAGAGTATTGCTTTGATCTACTTTTTCTAACTTCCAGTATTTTTGTATATCTTCATCCATCTGTCGTCTAGATATCATGCTGAGTACTTGTATATTAGGGATATTCTCTTGCTGTGCTATCCCTGACATTATCCAACCCAATTTTGTATTTTGGGCGAGCAAACCATTCTTTGTTCGATCTACTCCGTCCAGTAATATCAAACTATATTCTTTGGCTCCTAATAGAATATCTATTGAACCTGTTTCATTAAAATTTGGATCCGCCAGGACTAAGTTCCTATGGTTCCTTTCTTTCATCTGTATCTCCTTCTCCGGTAGATTTTTTGTTATTTTTCGTAGTACAATTGCTTCGGTCTTCATTTCAAATTCATTTTTGAAATGCGCCTCTAAGTTTAATGTTACGCTCCATTTCGACGTCCTTTGGTCTTCATTGCCAATTCAAGATATCTGAGCGTGGACAGCCTTTCTTTTTATTCCGAGACTTGTAGCGGCCTGCTCCGTAATGAATGATGACTGCGAGCCTTGGTCAATCAATGCTCTCATCAATTGTGAGCTTCCTTTTGAGTCTCTTACTCGTACTAATGCCGTTGCAAGTAGCACTTCTTCATTCTGATGACTTAAACAGCTCACGGTATTCTCTTGTCTCCTTGACGATCCGTCGTAACTGTTGTCACCTCTGGTCCCACTAGAATTGGGTCTATTTTGTGGCTCTAATGACGCCCCTCATTCACTGTGGAAGGCTTCATATCAGAAACCGTAAGTACTCAAAATCCAAATTTTCCCATTCTTCCGTTAAAGCATTTTCCAGTTCATCAAGGTTATCTGGAGCGGCTCTTATGCGTCTTTCTAGTTAGTCCCAAACATGCTTAATTGAGTTTAGGTCCGGGCTGACTGCTGGCTAATCGAGAACTTGAATACCAACCTCTTAATGAGGTTGGTATTTTTTCATTGCATTTTTTCTAGTAACGTGCGGGCGAGCGTTGTCTTGCATAAAAACGAAATTATCTCGAATAATTGGCACAAAAGTGCACTGTCAGAGACCCCCTACGAAACACTGTTAATTCTGTGTGACCTGCAAAGTAGATGCCACCCCATATTATAATCGAGTCACCTCTAAAATTTCTTGCTGCTCTTATGTTACTAAGCAAATCGCTCAGCGGCTCGTCTGTAAACTGGAACAGGTCTGTCGGATCCACAAAGTGCAAATCTTGACTCATCAATAAAAAAATATATTTGCCCAATCGTTAATATTCCAATCGACATGCTCTCGTGCGAATCTTTATGGTTATATTTTGCCTACCACATTGGGTATCACTTAAAGGGGGTTGAAACTGGGGATAGAAATTACTGGGCTAGAGATAGGGTAAGCAAACACACCGGAACGATTGTGAACGGACTCTTGGTTTGGTTGGAGAACTGGGTCGTAAGTAAGTAAATAACAGAGGGACTGGAAAGGGTAACTACAAAAAGGGAAATCAATACTTACATGGATATCCTGGACAAAAAACACACAAGAAAGTTCCTAAACTATTTAAATTTGGACGCCGTTTACAAGAATCTTCCTGTTGGATGGAGAGGAAGGCTTTTCTTTCGAAAAAAATATGAAGATAGAATCTTTTTTACGATTACGTTTCTGAATTCATTAGTTGAATACTTTATATATAGAGAATCTTTTTAAAGGAAATAATACTATACTTGGTTTAGGAACATCACATATTTATTATTAGATCACCATAAACAGTTATAAATAAAATTAACAAAATGCAAAAATAACTTGTAATGGTGCTATGAATTAAATTATTATTAAATTGAAAAATATAATTTTTTAATGGAGCTTACATTGAATACAAACAAAACAATTCAAAATTTATGGTTATACACCAAATGTCCGAAAGAGATAAGATACTAACTGTTATAATATGTCGAAATTAAATATTAAAACTTTTAACTTTTTGAAATATTAGTTAAATTTTTAAAATTATCCGCATTTAATATGACAATTAGCCAATCCATAAAATTTATAATTGTATTACAATTTTTCAACCTGTCATGAAAGCAATTATTAATGAAAAATGTCTATTTTTACTTTGAACAATTTTAACAAAAAAAAAAAAAATTACCTGATATTACTAGCTGATGTATTTCCTTTAAAAAACTCTTGGGATTAGAATTTGATCAATGCACTGCAAACAAACACAAATGCGCCTCACTAGAGCTGCAGATTAGTCTGGAGTGACCAGGAAAAACAAATAGATCATTCTTTGAAAATTGGGCACTAGATTAGGGCCTCAAATTATCTTGGATGACAAGAAACTGTGATCTTCAAAGATCGGCTTCTCAAGTTCTAGCTTCAAAACATGTGGACCTCTTAAATTGTTGTAACGCTGCTTGCAAATTTCCCACATGGGAGACAATACAACACATCGGTGATTAAATCAACAAAACTTCAACATTGCCTGAACATTGATTAAATTCACCTCTCTACAATCGAAATTTTGCCGGATTTTTAGATTACTCACACCGCATCTTTTAGCTACAATATCGTAGCAAAAAAAGTACTTTCCGTCACTTGCCATAAGTCCCATTTAAAATTATCGGTCACAGTGGCTTTGTAATGTCATTTATCACTGTTACGTTATCTTTTATGACTAGGTGAGAAGGCTGCGTCCGTTTATTTTCTCCCTTTTGGACAGCACTATATATATATATATATATATATATATATATATATATATATATATATATATATATATATATATATATATATATGTATAATGACAGGTCATTTATGTGAGACCGGCAGAAATTTCTAGAGTCACCCTTCTTAAAGACCGGTCTGTTTCCAGTCTTGACCAGTCTGGGATTCCTTCCATACTAGTCGAGAAGGTCGCTGTCCAAATTCGAAGGGATTCTCGATTAACGGTATTTTATATTTAAAGAGGGAATGTTGTTGAACACAGTTAGTTATTTAATACGTAGTCGAGTTTTTACATGGAGTTAAAATTGTAAGCCGGAAATAAATATAAATAAATATTGTGAAATAAATTAGTGAATATTGTAATAAAGACTTTGACTAATAGATAAATTTGTAAGTGTTATAAATGTAGAACCTTTAATAATAAATAAATACAATAAATAAGATAAATAAAAAAATACTACAGTGGTGTCCAGAAGTGAAATTAAATAAATTGTGAAAATGACGACGATTTATGAGCTCACAGTTACGAATTTAAGAAGACATTTTGGGGGACAGAGAATTAGCTTCTACCGGAAAAAAGGCTGATTTAGTCCAACGACTAAAGAATGCTTTGCAGGAAGAGGGTTTAGACCCGGAAACTTATATATTTGAAGACAAACATGCTGGTGACATCGTATCATTAGATAACAAAGTTTCTGGTGATATCGATTCATTAGAGAACAAAGTTTCTGGCGTTTCCGACGACATCGTTTCTTTAGAAAGCAAAGTTTTTAACGAGATTTCTTCTCTGGAAAGCAAAGTTTCTGCTAACTCTAAAGTCACTTCTAAGATGTCGTCTGCCCTCGACGATAGAGTGTATTCGTTAAAACACCAAGTTGCTGCCGATATGTTGGCCTTCTAAGAAAAGATGAAAGATATGGAAAGGAAGATTGAGGGAACAGAGACAGCAGAGAGAGGAAACAATCGAATTACAGTAGAGACAAAAGAAGACGAGACGAAATGTAAGTTTGTGAACGAGGCCGAAAATTGAAGGAAGTGGGAGCTTCTGTTCATGTCAAAGTCCCAACTTTCGACGGAAAATCGTCATGGAACAACTACATGAAACAGTTCGAATCAGCTGCAAGAGCGAATGGATGGTCTGAAAAAGAAAAGGTTGTAACCCTGACTATCGTTCTTCGAGGAGATGCCTTAGATGTGCTTCAGACCATAGCCGTAGAGGAGGTTTAATATGCGATATGGCCACGAACGTTTGGAGCATGTATATCAGTCGCAGCTTAAAAATCGAAGACAAAAGAAAGATGAGGCTCTTCAAGAATATGAGGTAGATATTGCCAGATTAGTACGATATGCTTATCCAACAGCTTCCGAAGACATGATGGAAAAGTTGGCCGTTCAAACGTTTATTGATGGTCTTCGTGATCATGAAATGCAGAGAACACTGCGATTAGCTCGTCACAAGACGCTGGTTTATCCGCCGCCCTCGAATACGAGTCAGCTACGCAGGCCTCTGGCGGGTACAGTAAAGTTAGGACTGTAAAAGAGAAGGAGATGAAGATAAACTTGACCAGCTCGTTAATATGATGAAAAGTATTACATACAAGAAAACGAAGACCATAAGATGCTGGAATTGTGGCGAAATAGGACACGTACGAAGTTCATGTAAGTACCCTAGGTACGACGCAAATCAAGAAACTCACCATCAGGAAAACTAGAACGGGTCGGCCTTAGGGGGGCAGCTTCGACACGGAACTTTTCCAAAGACCCTCTAATACTAATAGCTTCTTTGAAATGTCGTGAAGATAGTGTATATGTAGATGGAGAAATAAATGGTAAAAGGCATACGTTGTTGGTGGATACCGGAGCGACCAGAACCATTATACGCCCGACAGTTATAAACAGCCGTAAGAAACTGTTACCAACGAGGTTGCGACTTCGGACCGCTACAGGTGAAAATGCCAACATTCATGGAGAAATCCAGGTACAATTAGGAATTGGAGCAGAAAAGTTCGTCCATACTGTTATAGTTGCTGACATCGAAGAGGATGTTATATTAGGAATGGACGTAATGAATATGCATGGATTCCAATTGGATTTTAAGAATAAGGTAATCAAAGTTGGTAACGAGGAGGTATTTCTTCATCCACATGATGACAACACTGTGCAAGCAGCCGTTAAAGAAGATACAGTCGTGCCTGCGAGAAGTGAAACGATCATAGTAGCGCGATTACAGGGAATTGTGGACGAAGGGACACCTGTTATGATGGAGCCTTGGAACCATGACGACGAGGTTGGCCGAGGAATCATAATTGGAAAGGAATTGGTGACTTCGGCTAAAGAAATACCTGTGAGACTTATCAATGTCAATGACTACCCAGTGACCATCAAGAAAGAGACAAAAGTAGGAACTTGTGTACCTGTGACATCCATAATCCGTCAGACGACAACATCTGATAATTCCAACGACAAATTCGACCAAATGGTTGCAGTTGCTGGACAGTCTCTAAATCAGATTGAGAAAAGGAAATTAAGGAATTTCTTCGGCAGTATCGTGATATTTTCGTACCGAAAGGAGGAAAGACGGGAAGAACTACCGTTGTTAAGCATAAAATTGATACTGGTAATGCTAAGCCAATTCGTCAAACAGCTCGACGATTACCACAGGCGAAAAGAGAGGAAGCTGAAACGATTGTTCAGGAAATGAAGAAAGACGGGGTGATAGAACCTTCTACGAGCCCATGGGTCTCTCCGGTGGTCCTGGTTAAGAAGAAAGACGGAACGACGAGGTTCTGTGTGGATTACCGTTTGCTGAACAACGTTACCAAGAAAGATAGTTATCCTCTGCCTCGGATCGACGACACATTGGACACATTGGCTGGAAGTAAATTGTTTTCTACTTTGGATTTGAAGTCTGGATACTGGCAGGTAGAAATGGACCCAGTAGATAAAGAAAAGACAGCCTTCACCACAGGATCTGGATTGTGGCAATTCAACGTTATGCCATTTGGACTCTGTAATGCTCCTGCGACATTTGAGAGGCTTATGGAAAATGTGTTGAGAGGGTTATCTTGGAAAACATGCCTGGTTTATCTAGATGACATAATCGTCTTGGGGAGACATTTGAAGATCATCTGAAGAATTTAGAAAACGTTTTTAATCGACTTAAAGCTGCCCAATTGATGTTAAACCCAAGAAGTGCCAGCTATTTCAAGGTAAAGTCAATTATCTGGGTCATATAGTCAGTAAAGAAGGAGAAGCCGTGGATAAAGGAAAAATCGATTCCATTAAGGAATGGCCAGAACCAACTGACAAACATCAAGTGAGAAGTTTTCTTGGACTATGTACTTACTACCGGAGGTTTATTAAGAAGTTTGCAGATATCGCTAAGCCATTAACGCGACTACAGCGATACACACTGCCAAAATGCCTTTGAGACCTTAAAAAAGCATTTAATCACGGCTCCAATTTTAGGGTATCCACTGCCAGAAGGAGAGTTCATCTTAGATACAGATGCAAGTAAGGTGGGAATTGAAGGAGTGCTGTCTCAGATTCAAGGACAGGAACGAGTCATCGAATATTTTAGTAAAGTTCTTTCAAAACCTGAGCAGAATTATTGCGTCACGAGAAGAGAACTTCTAGGAGTAGTGAAATCAGTAGAGCACTTCTATCAATACCTCTATGGAAGGAAGTTTTTAATCCGAACGGACCATGCCGCCCTTAACTGGTTGATGTAGTTTAAGAATCCCGAGGGTCAGATAGCCAGATGAATCGAACAACTCCAAGAATACGATTTCAAGATTGAGCACCGGCCGGAGTTAGCCAGAGAAACGCTGATTCTCTTTCCAGAAGGCCATGCCCAGCAGATTGTACCCACTGCAACAAAACGGAATCCAAGAAATCCGCAGTGCTAAGAACGCCGACTAAGGTAAGGGAAGAAAAGAGAGATCCAGTTGTACAGAAAATTCGAAAATGAAAAGAGAAAAAACCGTCGACCACCTTGGCAAGAAATATTAAACCTATGCTCAGTTGTTAAGACGTATTGGGCCCAGTGGGACTCATTTATCATGGAAGATAGCTTGCTCAAACGAGTACTGGAAAATGATGACGTTTCAGAGAAGAGAACACAATTGGTGATCCCAAAGAGAAGAATAGCCGAAGTACTTCGTCAGTTACACAACAGTCCATCAGAAGGGAATTTTAGTGTAAAGAAGACCCTTCAGCGAATTCGGGAACGGTTTTATTGGATGATCAGTTTCGACTACGTAAAAGAATGGTGTAAAAAATGTACTATTTGTGCTACGAGTAACGGGCCTTACCAAAAAGGAGAGCTCCTATGAGATAATATAATGTTGAAAGCCCGTTTGAAAGAATAGCTTTGGACATTGCTGGGCCATTTCCAGAAAGTGAAAATGGAAGCAAGTACATGTTAGTAGTAATGGATTACTTTACTAAGTGGGTCGAGATTTACGCACTTCCAGACCAGAAGGCCGCCACCATTGTAAATAAGTTGATCCAAGAATATATCAGCCGATTTGGAGTTCCTTTGAAAATCCATAGTGACCAAGACAGGAACTTCGAAAGCGATCTATTCCAAGGAATATGTGAGAACTACAGCATATTATCCGCAATCGGATGGTATGGTAGAACGGATGAATAGGACAGTTGGCAAGTATTTGACAAAGATGGTGTCCGATCATCAGCGAGACTGGAGCCAATATCTTCCTTCTTCACTGGCTCTTCACCAGCCTGAGTCCTATTCGGACGAGAGATGCGACTACCTTGTGATCTAGAGTTTGGGTGTCGACCTGGAGAAGATATAGCAGGTGAAGATTATGTGATCGAATTACGAAGAAGAATGGACGATGTACACGAGTTGGTCCGATCCCATCAGATCGCTAGTGACCGAATGAAGAAACGGTACGATACGCAAGCCGAAAAGGCATGTTTTAAGAAGAACGACAAAGTCTGGCTCGATAATCCCAAGAAGAGAAAAGGTTGTTCTCCCAAATTACAGGAGTTTTGGGAAGGTAAAGCAAGACGTGGTGTTACCACTGAAGAAAGGCAAGATCTACTCGCGCTTTCCGATGACTACTCACTGGCCCTTCCCATCCCGGCCAGTATCAAAGACGCACCAGTGTTGGCATCCGTCTTTCGAAGAAAGTTCGGTCGAGTTGCAGAACTTCAATGCCAAGTGCCAGCTCCCAGGAAAGCCTTGAAACTCCAAGATGCATCACGTTACCTTTTCTACCTGTTAACAAAAGAGACTGCCCGTGACCAACCTATCTGCCGAGATGTATGGAAAGCCTTACATCAATTGAGGGAGCACGTACTAGAGTCCTACATGCAAAGGTTAGCCATGCTAAAGTTGGAGTGCCGCCAATTAGATTGGAAGGTTATCCGAAGTATGGCGGAGAAGATCTTTAAAGACACCGAAGTCCAGGTGTTAGTCTGTTTCAACCCGCATAGTTACTGGTGCGGAGAGAAGACCGTCCCTTGTCATTTTTAGAAAAATGGCAGAAGTATTTTGAAGAAATATATCAAGAAACGGATAAAAAGGATAAGAAAACTAAAAACAGAAATACAGTACAAGTAATAGGATATGCTGACGATATAACAATAGCAGCAATAGATAAAAGAGCATTATAGAAAATCTTCCAAAAAATAGAAAATGAAGCCAAAACGAACGGGTTGAAAATAAATGAAAATAAAACAAAATACATGAACGTAAGCAAGAAAAAGAAGACAAAATGACAGAATAGACGCACACAGCTTCGAAGAGGTTAAAAGGTTCAAATATTTGGGAGTAGTATATAGTAGTAGTAGGTATAGGGAGGGAGGTAGTATAGGGAGTAGTCGTTGTTAGTCAACATAAGAAATGAAAGTGTAGATATAAAAAGAAGAATTCAAACAAAAAATACAGCGTTCTACAGAAATAAAAAAATGTTTAGAGATAAGAAGATAAGACAAAACACAAAAATGAAAATCTACAAAACGGCCATAAGACTAATAGTGGTATATCCTGCATTTACATTAACCCCAAAAGAAGAGCAACTAAGTTTTTGAGGGGAAGATTATGTGAAAAATACTGGATCAGAGGGAAAACGAAGAGGATGAAAGACAAGGGATAAATCACGAAATATAAGAATGGATGGGTCAAGATAACACAGTTAGAGAAATAAAGCACAGAGAATTAGGTGGTAAGGACACTTAACGAAAAGAGCTAAGATCAATCCGTTAAGAGTTATAACGGAATGGATACCACCAGGTATAAGAACCAGAGGCAGACCTAAACTGAGATGGAGACCACAAGTGAAAGAAGACTGAACTACGAACATTTGACATTCCAATCATATTTTGTTCTTAAAACGTTACGATTGATTTATAGCTAATTCATTCTACAAATTCATGATTCGAATATCCTTTATTCGAATTTTACCAAATAAAAATTAAATTTAACTAAATTAAAATAAAAAAAAAACGTATGGATCTTTGACCTAGTTTGCTTTTTAAAAATTGTACTATTAATCTTGTTCTGAATATCATTGTCACCTCAAACAGCTAATTATCACTTCCGGTATATTAGGTTGGTTGGCATTTAACTTTCCTACTGTCTGGATGTAGAAAAACTCGTTCAAGTACTATTGACTCCCCCCCTCCTTAAAGATCAGAATAATAAAATTCGCGAAATCTCGACATACAACGTTGGGCCTTTTTTCATCTAATCCGACTGGACTAAATAATATGTACTATCTTTAAATAATTTATAAAGTGTATCACTATTACATGCTCCATAACGACAGCATTTCGTTGTTTCTTTTCATAGAGGTATTATAATAATAATCGATTAAAACAACTGATTTGTTAATTAAGTCACTTTCTTTATTTCTGTTTTTTTTTCTACTAATTACTTTCTTTAGTATTTTTTTATCTTAATTATATATTCAAAGGTACTTTATTGTTATTTATATTACTAACCTAACCTAACACGCTTGTTTACAACAGTACGAAACAATGAACACAATTTTGTGATGACAAGGCTTATTTTTACAATTTTTACTTGGAAAAAATTTAATTTGCTATTACCCATTTGCTGTTTTGTACCTAGAAAGCTGAAATTTGGCAAATCATCATATTTTATAGCATAGAATACGCCTGTAAAATTTAAGTCAAATCGAGAGGGGCCGCTTCATCAAGTTTGCTTAGTTGACGTGGAATTACCCAGACACGATATGAGACATACATACATTAAAAGAAAAAATTTGGATAGGAAATTAATTCAACATTTCAACAACAAAGAACAAACACATTGAGATCTATTTTATCTAAACCCAAACCTAATAACCAAAAAGAAATTTCATGTAATCGGATGATCTATTTTACAATAAAAATACATCCCAGGAACGTAACTAAAAAATATTGACAATATTATTTTAAAGTCCTCTATTTTAAAATGTATAATAAATGACTGAATTGTCTATAAGGAGGTAGATACAATTAGTATGGAAGAGTTTTTTTTTTTGTATTACTAAGTAGCAAAACAAACAATTTTTAATTTGTATTTTGAGAACGATTTCTGAACTGGAAATTGAAACGTCAAAACAAACAAATATTTAATCTGAAATTATGGTTAATTACCAAGAAAAATAGTAAAGAATATTAACCTATTATGCATGGATATTTGGAGAGACAATCAGAATTGAAAATTTGAGTTAAAGGGGGAGAGTTAATATTGCCATCACGTCTCCTTTGATAATGTCTGCTGATGTTACAGTATATATATATATATATATATATATATATATATATATATATATATATATATATATATATATATTCAGGGATTCTACAGTATGCACCGCCTTCCCTCGCTCAACCGTTCTTATCTCCTCTCCTTCCTTCCTTCTCTCTGTTGACCCATTCTCCAACGTTTAGGCCTCTCTTACTCATGGCGTCGTCTACTTCGTTCCTCCAGGATCTTCGGGGTCGTCCTCTTTTCCTCCTTCTTATGGGGCTCCATTCGGTTATTCTCTTTATCCATCTGCTGTCGCTAGTTCTTATATGTCCATACCACTTTAGTCTTTTTTGTTCTATATATGTTAGTATGTCTGTTTCTATCGATGTTATTTGCTTTATTTGGTCATTACTTCTCCTATCCATTCTTGTTACTCTGCAGCATCTTCGCAGGCATTCCATCTCTGTTGCTACTATCTTACTGCTATTTTTCATCTTTATAATCCAAAGGTTACAGACTATGGTTAAATCAGTAAAAAAATATATATCATTACTAGTACAAGTCGGTTTAAAACGTTCTCCGCCGTCCCTTTTTCCGACTTCCAATCTCCACTTCGTCTGGTCGTTCTATAGGTCCTCTTCTATGTTTGTTTCTGTCATCTCTTTGTATATTCCTTCTCTCCAACTTGTTCCCGGCCAACTTTATTTTCGGTTGCCTTCTGGTCGCCACTTTATTATTTCCTTTGGTATTCGTTGTTCATCCATTCTTTGTATATGTCCGAACCAGATAAGCTGTTTTGTTGATAAGTCATCTGTGATTGTTCGGTTGATTCTCATTATTTCTTTAATGCGCTCGTTGTTCTTTAAAAATCCATTTCCGTTGCTCTTAGCCAATGTTCTTTCTCTAAGTGGCCATACCTCACAGCTGCATAGAGTGATACTTTTTATCATAGTCTCATATATCCTCTTTTTTTATATTTGCTACTGGATCGGTACCATAAAATTGTTTGTCTAATGTTTCATTGTGCGAAATATTGATACATTAGATGTTTGCAGTCATAGCACTGCTTTATCGTGGTTTTATTAATTTTATATTAATATTCGTACTTTCCATTGATTTTCACGGCTTGTTCAGTGGAAAGCTATCGTAGGCTTTCCGTAGGTCGATGAACAACATATGAATTCCGTGGCATCTTTCTTTTCCATTATTTTGGTTAAGGAGAAAATCTGGTCAAAAGTGGATTGATCGTTACAGCTATTCCTCGGTAATTTTCACAACTATTTTGATCTCCCTTTTTATGTATAGTACTGAGATATTATGTTCCACAGCGATTTCGCTTTTGTTTATGCATTCTTGAAATAGTTGTCGAAGATGTTCGTCTAATTTGTTCGTTCCGTACTTAAACAATTCTCTGGGTATATCCCCTGGCCCGGGTGCTTTGTTCCTCTTTAGCTGTTTAAATATATTTTTAATTTCTTCTATTGTGAATGCTATTAGCGAGCCTACTATTGCAATTCTATCTTGATTTTGGTTTCCATGTTCTTGCAATTCTACTCTATTCTCTACTAAAAGTTCTTTGAAATACTCTTCCCAGTCTTTTGGGTGGGAATTATTAATTTCCAGCTTTTTGTGTTTTTGTTTTTTTCCCAAGACTAGTTCTTAGAATTTTTTTCATTATCACTACAGTACATAAATCATAAAGCTAACTATAGTTCAAAGTAGGAGAAAACATTAAGCTAGTTTAATTATGCAATAATTAAAAAGAAATAAAAAATGTCCATCCCTGAAACAAATTTTATTTATTACAAAAAATAATAAATAAACTTTACTTCACTCTATGCATGCTTTACTTTCATACCAGCTTATACCAAATTAAAAAAAAAAAACATCTTCTTTAACATGAATCTCACCTGTAGTTCAAAAACCCTAATAAGTACGCGACAGCTTATGCATTGCGCGCATAGCTTAAATTTCAGCAAGATAAAAAAGTCACCATTATTGTTGGTATTTAAACTTTTATAACTTAAACTTAAACGATTTAAAAAACGCGAAAAATCCTGGTTTCTTTCTCACACAAGTGATTATTTTTTATTACTCGTCTCGAATCTTCGCTGTAGAGAAAAAAGCCTTTATAATATTTTGTATGGAGTTTTACTGTGGATATTCAAAAGGGATGAGTTATTTTTTAAATGTTTTTGTTAGTAGAATATCATCCCAAAAATGTTATGCTCTATAATGAAATATTAACTTAAGAATTTACTGACATGAAAATAGTTCAACTTTTAAGTTAATGCCTTATACTTATTTATGTCTATTATGTTTATTATTTTAATCAATACAAATACTTCTTTCCGCCTATGAATTTTTTTTTCCTGAGAGTGCTTTTTACTGATTTGCTCTGTCACGACGGAGTGATTTTAATTAATTTTATTTTGTAAATTATAATTTATATTGATTAATTGTGACATATGTTCACAAAGTATTCCTTCCTTCACTTCACTCAAAATATAAATACATATGGTAAAACGAGTACAATGTTGTCAAGTTGTTATTAGAGACGTACTATCAACTTCTGTTTTAATTATTCAAATATAGCTAAATAATCATATAATAACGAAAGTGTTGTCCTGTATAAAGGGTGATCATTTTTTATGGCAAAGTCATTTATATCTGTTATTATAGAAGATACCAAAAAAGTAAGTAGATGCAAGACTAACATTTTAAAATTAGTTACAAATATACAGGGTCTTTCAAGTTTATACTCTCTGAATAATTAAAAAGACTAATACGAACAATGATCTATTATAAACATATAAGTTTCTTAACAATCGCTAAAAATTGTAAAAATGATTAATTTTAATAATATAATTAAATATAACATTATTATACCTCAGGAATCAATCCTAATAGTCCATTAAAAATAGAAATTCAGTCTTAACAGTCTTAAAAAACTGTTTCAAACTAAAACAAAAAAAAATGGATTTCTATTTCACCAATTTTAATTAATCAGAGACACAGCAACTGGAATCTAAAACGTTAAGAAAGCACCTATTTCTGGTAAAACAACAGAGTAAGGAGAATTGCTATATAAAAAACAGTACTCTCTCTCACTCTCATATATATATATATATATATATATATATATATATATATATATATATATATATATATATATATATATATATATTTATTGTGTTAGAGTATCGGGTATGCGGTCTGTATTAAAAAAAAACCTGGTTTTTCTTTTAATGCTCTATATTTCGCTAATTTTTTGTCAGCTTCATCAGGAGACAACTAAAATATGGTTAAAAGTTATATAAAAATCAGGTGAGAATAAAAAATTAATCACTTACAGATTTAGAGTTTAAAAATATTTAATATTACTCAACTGTCCCGTGTCTGCCTTGTAATTTACTGCATAGTTTTTTCTATTTATATGACAAATTTCCAAAAACAATCTTTTTTGTAATTATTTTCTTGCTGTAGAACCGGACATTTGAATAGTCAAATTGATGGCCAGTTTTTAAGTGATGGTCAACTGCCGCACATGTATTCTTCTGTTTTGTGCAGTCACTTTTGTGTTGTGTGACCCTTTGTTTTAGCCATTGAGAAGTTTGGCCAACATAACAGCTCTGGCAATCCAAACAAAAACTAATGTTATCTACAAACTACCTTGTTTGCCTAGCCATAGGTTTCCTGTACCAACTTGTAGTTAGTGTATTGTCACTATTTCTAAAGACACGCATGTCTAAAAAAGGAATACTATTGTTAGAGGGATCCTCAAGTTCATAAGTGAACTGTAAGTGAGGATCAAAACCATTAAAGATCGATAAGGTAGACTCTACTTTGTCAGGGGGTAAGGCTAACAAAAGGTCATCAACATACCGTTTAACAAAAGGGATCTGGAAATCTATAAGACCCAAACAGTCAGATACCAAGTCATCAAGGACAAAGTTAACAAGGATGGGAGATATGGATGAACCCATTGGTGTCCCAAAAATTTGTAAGTAATAATTATTGGACAAGTGTCCCAGTTTAAACTTAGCCAGATAGTTATATATTTTTGTGACGTTTTTATACTTCATTTCGCATGTTATGGTCATACAACAGTCAAGAACCCTGAGCCGTGCCGTTGTTAATATAATATTTCAAAATTGACAAGTACATTTTTTGATAGATTTTATAATCAATCAATGTTGTCAAAAGTTATGTCATTTTTTGCTGATATATTTATTAGATTAATGTTTGCCTTATTTTGATGTTTCTTCACATTAATACCATTTTATCGCTACAGATCTTTTAAAGGTAAGATTATTTACATAATTGTTTCTCATATTAGATATATCGATAATAACACTCTTTTAGATGAACTGATGATGCTCTTTAAACAGTGGGCAAAACTCTTCACTAAATAGATAAAGTAACACACACATATATATATATATATATATATATATATATATATATATATATATATATATATATATATATATATAAAGCCTATACAGCAATATTAATTAAAAACTTATACGAAGATAACTCAGTTAAAATAAGAATTGAAAACCAGCAATCTGATACCTTCAAAACCAGCAGAGGTGTACGACAAGGCTGCATACTATCTCCAGACCTGTTCAATTTATATGGAGAATACATAATGAGGAACGCACTCGATGGATGGAGAGGCGGCATCTCCATTGCAGGGAAAAAGATCTCAAACTTAAGATTCGCAGACGATACAACACTGATAGCAACATCTGAAGAGGAGATGTCGAGACTGATAAAGAGAGTAGAAACCGAAAGCAACAAGTGTGGGCTCAAGATTAATAATCAGAAAACAAAAATCATGATTGTGGACCACGCGAATATCCTCCAAACAACAGGCGCCCTAAATCAATTCGAGAAAGTAGACGAGTTCACGTATCTAGGATCTTCCTTAAGCAATGCAGCCTCCTGCCATACGGAAATTCGCAGGAAACGTTATTATCAACTACACGTAATTACTGTTAGGAAAGTAGGTTTAGCCTTTTGTTATCGTTTAAAGGACATTAATTACAAAACCTAAAACAATATTTTCAGGATTATGGTCTACATTTTAAAATATTCCATCAAATCATTCCACGCTGACGAATTTGAAGTAATAGTAAGGGAACTAGACTGTGATTTTGACTGCATTGTAGGGGAGAGTTGGACAAAACCGGGCATCAGTCCAAAAACTACTGTATAGTACTGACTGTAGAGTCGCAAACATTTGCTGTAGATTGAAATATTCTCAAATTACTTAAGTTTAATATACCAATGCCATTTTTTATAAATATTCCTACGTTTTTTTATTTTTATGAAATTATTGTAAAATACCCGATTTTGTCTAAACGATATGATAAAACCGGGTAGTAACTTAATTTCCATGTAAAAAGACTAATGGGCAGAAAATAAAATATTTATTGAAAATATAAGAACAGAAGTCACAAATAAAAACTTCATCTATATCATCATCATAGGCACTGAAGGCTTCATATGTTGCAAGACACACATTTTATCGAGCCTTCCTTCGCCTTAAAATTTGAAAATAGTTCAATGCAATATAGACACGCATCGTCATTATTATTGTGCAGACTTTTTTACCACGTTTTTTCCTTTTTTGTCCGACTATTGTACTTTAATTTTTTTATGGCTGTAGATTTTTTAAAATTCTTTTCTAACTCAGACTTATAGAAGAGGACGTTATTATAGCAGCCTTCCTCTTCTCCTTTTATCGTTGGATGGCTTCCTGGTTGCCTCGGGGATCAGTAAAACCTCTTTTGGAGAGACTGGAAAATCACATATTGGTTTTAATAACGTTGCTTGTAAACTATCATATTTAGTAGTGGCTTATTTAGGAGATGAAGAGATGTTAGTAACTCCGCCTCCGGTAAGTGCTGGGTAGATTGAGTAGCTCAGTAAATGCCGGTGCCGGTCCCAAGCCTGGATAAAGAAGGAGGGATGAGGCGATGGGCTAGCAACTCGTCCCTTGTCAAAACAAATAAATGCTAAAAATTTGGACCAAAAGCCTCAGAATACAAAAGGATGGATCAAAACAAAAACGACTAATGCAACGGAAAAGGAAAATGATATTGGCTACATGGAATGTACAAGGACTTAGATCCAAAAAGCAGAAGTATTTAAAGAATTAGCGGAAAGAAAAATAGATATATGTATTCTCACCGAGACCAAGAAAAAGGGAAAAGGAAATGAAGAGATAGGAGAATATATACATATCTACACTGGAGATATGTATATATTCTCCTATCTACAAAAAAAAAAAGAAAAAAGAGGAAAAAAAAAAAAAAAAAAAAAAGGCAGAACATCGTAATTGTCGGAGTGTATGCCCCAAATGAAGATGCAGATCCAGAAAGTAAAGACGATTTCTACAACAATATGAATGAAATACTCTCTGAAATTAAAGAAAACTGTGAAATCTTTATATTAGGAGATTTAAACGGCAGAGTAGGGAGAGAAGAAAATAACAGAGTTGTAGGAAGATATGGGGAACAAATAACCAATGACAACGGAATGCGTCTTAGAGATTTTTGTGAAACAATGTCCCTCAAAATTATGAATGGATTTTTTCAACATAGAGACATACACAAATTTACATGGATACAACCTACTAGGAATCTGCGCTCGATAATCGACTATGTAATCCAACGTCAAACTTCCCAACTGAAAACAACTGACGTAAGGGTATACCGTGGATCAGAATGTGGATCCGACCATCGTTTACTTATGGCCAACGTGATAGTTAACTATCGCAAAAACAATAACACTCAGGTTCAGAATATAGAAAAGGGACAAGAAGTAATATCTCCTAAATATAATCTAGAAAGCTTAAAAGAAGATTCAACGAAATTTCTTTACAAATTACGACTGGCCACAAAATTACAAAATGTGGATCGAGAAAATATATCAGCGGAAGAATTATACCAGCAACTTAAAAAATGCATTCATGAGGCTGCAAGTGAAGCTTTGGGTTATAAAGACAAACATGAAACAAAAAATCAAGAATGGTGGTCGGAGAATATGCAAACTTTAGTCAACAAGAAGAAAACTGCTTATCAGAAATGGATGTCAACGAGAAAGGATGAAGATTACAAGATATATCAAAAATTAAATCGAGATGTAAAAAGAGAAGTAGTGAAAAGTAAAAATGAGATGTGGGATCGAAGATGTGCAGAGGTGGATAGGTATATGGGTGGAACAAGAGTTGGGCAAGCTTGGAAGGTGATAAAGTCTCTCCGGAGGGAAGGAAAGGAAAAATCTAACTTACAGTTAATAGATCT